>CM032477.1:23776663-24376663 GCA_019059595.1 Marasmia exigua | reverse complement strand
TGACGATGACATTGTTGAAATAAATATGTAAGTACTTGTTAAAATAATGGTCTCATAAAAGTTTCAAGTTAATGTTAATTAGTTTAATCGAGCACTAAAGTAAATAGCACTTTAATATACGTTCAGGGATCTTAGAAACAAAACAAACAGGTGTAAGAGTGACAATCAGTGTGTTATTGTTACAATAACGAAAGATTTTTTTTATTAAGGCTCTACCCGATGATAATTTGCCAATGTCAAGTAACTTACTGAGAATAAGTAGGTAGTCAACAGTCGAAGTCAGTCCAAGTCACAGTCACTCAATAAAACGCCGGTGTTTTACGTTTTATCGACCTACGGATTCAGCGGATATCACTCTAAAAGCAATCGCAGGTTTTAAGACTCTATTAGATCCAAGCAAGACACACAATAGCAGTGTTAAAAACGATACAATCCAACATTCTTATTATTAGGATCACTTTTCTGCACAAATAAACACCAAATTTGTACACTAAAAACCACTAGACACTAATTTAAAACCTTTGAATTGCATCAGCCCATGCGGCTTGTTTTAGCCCTACCCGCTTTATCTAAGATCTTTAAAAACGAACTCGATGGCAAAACGTCTATGGTTTTATGTTAAAAATAAGTGCGTGTTCTCTCGAGTTTAAGTCCCGATGAATTTTAGAAATATTTTAAAAAGTGAACTTGAGTCTGGGTTAACCGGAACTCATAGTGCAGCTATGAAAAATTTCTATTTTAAAACTAACTGACTCGTGTGAGTAGTCTGTTGCATAAATTACTTTGGCAATTTAAATATGACTCAGTGGCGTAGTGGTGCAAGAGGACCTGGGTGCAATCCCCGGGTCGCCAGATCGCTCTCCGGTCGTGTCAGACTGGTGTCCCATAGGAATATGAGGGTAAGGGAATAGTGAGGATTTAACAGTCACGCTTCGGCATGAATGGGCAGGCTCGACAGGAGTAATACCACGTCCTCACAGAAAATCAGCGTGAAGCAGTACATGCGCTGTGTGTCGCTGCGTGAGTGAGGGTACCGGAGGCACAATCCAGGGAAAGGAGGGTTAAAAGGCGGCGGTAATGGCTTACCATCAGGTGACCCGTCGGCTCGTCTGCCACCTATATCATAGAGAAAAAAAAGAGAGTGCACTTGCGTGTTTGCGCACACACTTGATCACTATAACCTGCGTTCTTGGCTGATCGTTGAGATTTGCCGCCGTAGCCGTAAATAGTTGAAGGATATTACTATAATTTAAATATTTATCATCTTACTACAGTCCATAAGTAAGAATTAATTTAAGCAATAACTTACATTCCTAAGTTTAAATCGCATACCTATTTAATCAGATTAAGAGTATAGTGATTGCCCACATACAACGATACCAAAACAATCAGTAAGAGATTAATAGGTATTGTAATATTAAATAGGTAGACACCTATGCTATGGTATCATAAATCATATAATAATACCAATTCGCTGAAGTGACGAAGATGGAAATTTTCAAAATTCCAAACTAAATAGACATTTTAAGCCACTGCTCAGTAAAACAACAGCCGTTATATCGGGCGTTGCCATAAATTAGCGCCACGATACCATCTCCGGGCTTCTAGGAACCGGCGCAGGCGCAGGAAATGGCCGGAGATCTCGCTAGCCCAGTCACAGTAGAGAAATTAACAGTGCTTTGATATGATATTTGGCACTCGCAAAAGGAAGATAGCCCCGAGCTCAATATTGGGTGCTAGCTGGTTTGTAAAAAGTTCATAAAAATCTAGAAATTCCTACAATTAGGGAGAAAGTGGTTTAAATCTGAAAAAATATGAAATGCCTACCAGTATTACCCGCAAAACCTTCAGGTACTCCGTAACCATGACGCTTGCAATAGTGCCGGAATATCGGAAACTCAAAAACAAGGAACATGGTAGAAATTTCGTTAATAAATATTCTAATAAAAATTAAAAAGTTCTATTCCTACTGAAAAAAAAATTCCCAAAATAACGCTGACGCCTAAATTGTGGTGGAGGAAGTTTTTCAAAAATATTACAAAGTATACTTATATTTACGATTTAATCACGAGTTGCTGAACGAATGGATCATTGTGTATTTATACTGTTGATATTTATACTGCACTGGAACAATAAATAGCAAAACATTTTTGATATTTCGACTACATCCGTCCCGCTCATTCAACCCAAGATCTTTGGATTAAGGAGAAGGATGGATAGATGCGAATTTATCAAACCATTTAACGGAGTCTAGTTTTTAAAGTGACTAGATTAGTAGAGCTAATTTAGAGCGGGTAGTTAAAGATCTATAAAACTACATGTTTTTAATTGCGTTAGACTTGATGGACAACTATTTGCCATCATACAACGCAATTTTAACTACACATTCGGTGCTTTTGATCTTTTGTAATAAAACGAGTATGTGAGTGTACACGACCGAATATTTACATATTTGCTCTTTATGAAGATTTTCTTTTTTTCATTTGGCTTAATGATTCGGCCAATCTTTATCCGATACTAAATCTATGGTGAAGAGCTGTCATTCATAGATTTATCCTCGGATAAAGATTGGTCTAATCGCAACTTTTAGAGGAGTTTGTTTCTTTTTAAAAGGCCGGTTTTTAAGAGCTTACTTGTGACTCCTCTGGTATCGCTCACCGTCAGGTGATTCAACTGCTCGTCTGCCCGCTATCTCACACCAAAAAGTCGTCATAGTCATAAAACAGAATGGGTGAATTATCCTGACATTAGTTTAGAATCTTATGTTTATAAAATATTTTTGCTATAATTCCCGTCCCTAGTAATTGAAGACAATCTTCTATTTCATAAAATATACATACCGATAAAAAATCATTCAATTTATTCAATAAATTAGCGATCAATCGTGAGAAGCTGAGTGAAGGGTCACTAGTTCTTTATGCGTCATAGACCACATCTACCGTCTACGAGTACTATCAGTCTATAAGTCAGGGCCAGAGACCAGGCCAGGGAAGTTAAGAGCTTCATATCCGTAACCGAAACTATCGGACATCTGAAAAAAAGCTATTCATAAACGTTACCGATACTAACAAAATAGCTATTTGTTACCAGATCTGAAACTGTCGGATATCCGAAATAAAAAACAGTTCATAAGCATAACCGAAACTATCAGATCACCAAAAAAAATATTTCACACACATACAAACACAGTCGGATATCCGAGATTTATAAATACTGTTTCAAAGTCCGATAAAGGTGTCGTGTAATTTCAAATAAGGGCAGAACTCTGAATAAGAATTATAATAATAATATAATACAAACGATTATAGCTACGACGGCCAATCTTAACGATCAGCAACTTACGCAGGTATATCCTGCGTAAGTTGCTGATCGTTAAGATTGGCCGCCGTTATCGTCGTTAAGATTGGATTATAGTGCTCAAGTGTGTCAACACAAGTGCACTCTCTATTCCCATACCCTCATATTCCGATGGGATACTACTGTGACACGACCAGAGAAGGATTGGGCGCAGGACCAACATCTTAACGTGCTTTCCGAGGGGGTACAAGACTTGCAGACTCCGGGCTGCCACCGAGAAGTATTTACCGAAAACTTAGGTACGAACTCTTGAGCCAACCGACGGATCGAACCCGGGACCTCTTGCGCAACCGTCGCTTTAAAGTGCGACCCACTAGCCACTGCGCCACCGAGGCAGTCGAATTATAATAACAGGTTGTAGGAAAGAGGAAGTGTTCCTCCTTTTGTGATTACTACTTACCTACTCTGGAAGGTTTTCTCTATCCGTAACCTTAATCATCCTAAACTAACGAATAGTCCGAATTAACGTAACCGAAATAATGTGTTACAATATCCGTACCTAAAATGAACCCCGTTAAAAGAACCACTAAATAAAAGATGACCTCTGCTACCCTGTGATCTGCTACCGCATGATCACTTACCATCAGGTGACTCGCTTGCTCGTTGGCTTTCCTTTCTCATAAAAATAAACACGTAGAAACTGAGGAGCAATCGGGTGCACGAGATCCCGATATTGATGTCAAATTTAGATGTCATGCATTCGTCCATACAAATAAATTCGTAAATACAAAAGGTTGGCAGCGCACTTGTGACTCCACTGGTGTCGCAGGTGTCCATGGGCGGCGGCAATTGCTTACCATCAGGTGATCCGTCTGCTCGTCGAGTGTTCGAGAATAGGCCCTCTGAAGCTTTATAAAAAAATATCCGTGGCCGTATGCATATCCGATATGTCACATCCCTAACGTTTCTAGATTAGACCACAAAGGAACACGGACTATCGGTGATCGAGGCATGCCCGGAGGCAACTCTGCCTTGTTACAAGTTATTAAAAAATCATTGTTTGAATCGTAAAAGACGGTGACTCAGGGTATTCAATTGGAAGCGTGATTTTGCTTTATTTAACTGTTTATAGATTGCTTGTTTATGAATCTCTATTCAATCAAACAATGGATTTAAATGATCGCTCCTTTCGCTTGTGGGAGAGCCACGTTTTGGCATGAATGGGCCTGCTTAGCCGGAGTGATACCACGTGCTCACAGAAAAACGGCATCTCCGCTATAATGCGCCGAGTGAGGGGTGTGGGGTCCTAACTAGGGAGAAAGGTTAAAGGTTGGCAGCGCACTTGTGACTCCAATGGTGTTGATGGCAATCGTTTTCCATCAGAGGATCCCTCTACTCATCTACCACCTAATACAAAAAAAAAGTCACTACTTATAATATTTATTTATTTTATACACACTACAGATTACAATTATTGCGAATCTTAAACATACAATTAAAGGTAACAAAGAATATACAGACATCAGATAACATTACATAGGTACACGAACTGATACCAAAGCCCTATGTTATGGGAAAATGTATAACCTACTTAAATCGATATGATAACACCCAGACCCCGATCTGTATTTCTACACCAATGATTCTTGGAATTACGCACGGTATAAATATTTTGTTGAATGTCATCAAATGTCATGCATTCCATACAATGCGATCCATTTCATTAACTCCTTTACACTTTTGTATGATTGAGCCGTCATGCGGCAAGAATGCGCGGGCGCCGATTCGTCACATGTCCGTCTGCGCGTCTGTCTGTAATGCGCCGTGGTAATCAGATTACACCGTCATCTGTAGTAGTTGGGGGGCAGACATGAAGAAAGTTTTTTGACCGTGGGAGAGACACGCTTCGGCATAAATGGGTGAAGCAGCATTGTGCTGTGTTTCGCTGCGTGAGTGAGGGTACCGGAGGCCTAATCCGGGGGAAAGGGGTGTTTAAGCTTGCCAGCGCACTTGTAACTCCACTGGTGTTGCGATCCATCTGCTCGTCTGCCACCTATCACATAAAAAATGGGTTTGTACGATGTTCCAGCAAGACTCGAAGTACTTATGCTAAGTGTCGTTCATCGCATTGTTATAAGATAGAAGGCAGACAAGCTTAGACGAAGACGGATCACCTGATGGGAAGCGGTTAACTGGATACCTGCAATACAACCACAGACACAAGTACGCCGCCAGCCTAATAAAAAAGTAAATCGTTCTTCACATACCATAGATATGATACTACGGCATTTATAAATTAGGACGGACGAGACGTATCTTCTAAACGGGAGGTCGCAGGTTCGAATCTGAGGATCATCTTAGCCTGTAATTCCCGGTTGCGTCCAAAGCTGTCACATTGGAGGGGCACGCTTTAATCATGATTCAGGATTTGGGGAGTCTAGTTATTAGAAAGAAAGAAAGAAAGAAAATATTTATTATTATAGACATTACATAACAGAACTTATAGCTGTTGTAAACAGAACACAATTTGGCACAAACAGAAAACAAAACATAAAACAATTAAAAATACATATAAATAAAAACAAAAGACAGTCACCAATCATGTCTTAATTACAATGACGAGGCTACCGTCCGACCTTCGCAACCCTTCGCAACAGGGTAACTAGACCACCTGAATCATGGTTACACATTCCAGAAACTATCCGAAAGGGCAGGTTTCCTCACGATGTTTTCCCTCGCCGAGGAGATGGTAGGTTCGAATCTGAACAGCATCATCCTCATGCCCTTTTCCCAGGTTATTTGGGGTCGGCGCAGTATGTTTTCCTTTTAAATACGTCCCTGTCATTCGTCATCGAATCATCCACCCCATTTCCCATCATGTCATCCTTCACACAATCTATCCATCTCTTTTTCGGCCGTCCTCTGTTCCTCCACCCAATTCGAATTCGAACCTGAATACGACAATTCGAATCTGAACACGAACCTTTATATTTTAATACTATGTGCGTATTTTCTACCAAAATATCGCGAGGAAATCTACAAGTTCTGGATAGTTTGGAACAATGGTAGTGAACGCTGCATTTGGTCCAAGGGTTGCGGGTTCGATCCCCGCACAGTGCAAACATTATTTTGTGTGCATGAACATGTTTGTTTGTATTGGTCTGGGTGTTTGTATATATTTTAAGTATGTATTTACAAAAGAAAAGTATTATATGTATATATTTGTACTTCCGCTGTTGATTCTGATATCACAGGTGCTTGAGCTACCTATCTCGGAGTCAGATCAATGTATCTAATGTTGTGAAATATTTATTATTAAAAAGTTTCTTAAAATGTTGATTTACAATTATGTGAAGGTAAAGATTCTAGGCGTGTTATCATGTTGTATTGGTCTAGTTTCCCTGTCTAAACTCTAAAGACACTAATTATTAAAGATCAGCGAGTGTAGTTTCATTGTTATTACCAGACTTACTTAATCCTAGTTCATGGTCTAAGTGTTACCTTTTTTTTACATATACCCCTCCACCGGGGGGCGAACGGGTTATGTCGGACTCCCCCAGCGTCGGCGGGGGTCTACTGACTAAAACTCCGTGCTCCCGTCCGCGCCAGAGTGTCCCTTCATGTCCCTCCCCAGGCGAAGGCCCGCTTACAGCGCGGGTCCGACACTACACCCCCCGAGCTGGGGGGAGTGATAGGGAATCTAAGTGTTACATAGCCCAAATTTGCGTAAAAAGTTTCTCGATAAAACAGTATCTTTTTTTAAGTTTATTTATTTAGGTTTAAAGATATTTATTCTCATAAAAGACAATATAAAGTCACTTGCATGAGAACATTGCTTGGTTATAAAACTATATTTTCAGAAACAGGTTTTCTCAAATAAGGAAACACAAAAACCTATTAAAATTTTGAATTTGGAAAATTTTGAAGTACTTCTCGACAACATATTCGGTCAGTTTAGATTTAAAAACATTATCAGAAGCTTCACCTTGAATATTATACGGTAGCTGCTTGTAAAGTCGTGCTCCTTCATACGTGATCATTTTTTACCATAATTTGTTCGTATCTTATTTCCATAAGCATTTACTTGTTACTACTTAGAGGTATCGGCTCTGCACTAAGCAACATGCTTATATCGCTGCAGCCAGTTGTCAATTACACAGTTGCACATGGGCGCGCGCAGTTTAATAATATAATAATATTGATATATATAATATATAAAGTTTATTGGTACAAATTGTTACAGCTGGTATCTTAGAAATAGGTACAAGATATTGGCGACATAATAATAAGATACGGTTGAACGTTAACGGCTGTACTAGTTTTTTTATAAACTGTATGACAGTCGTTAGCGCCCTCCACCGAAATTTACAGGTCTAGGTAAGTTATAGCCATCTATATATATATATTTCCTAATTAATTATTATTATATACATATATGTATACTTTCTTTTATTCGATATTTAACATGAAGTTCTAAATAATCAGAATGTGTGTGTGTGTGTGTGTGTTATGTGTGTGTTTGTGTGTGTATGTGCGTGTGAATGTATGTATTAGGTGTGTTCGTGCGAGCGAGAGCTGTGTGTTTGTAATTATGCGACTGTTATGTGTTTGCCCTAACAGAAGTAGAAAACAAAGATATGTAAATTCAGTTACGTAGTATTATAAGATAGACATTCTCAAGAGCTCCTCAGTTTCCTCATATGTTAGCCCCTGCAACCACTGGCGCAATACCAGTTTACAATTCCTTAAGTTGGTGCTAAAAATGTTGAGTTCTTTATTAATTTTATTATAAAGTTGAGAACTTTTAATATAGTGTTGCCTGCCAGCTAGGGCAGTTCTGTAAGGGACGTGTTCACATACTCTGTACCTTATCCGTCGGCCCACATGCTGAACACCATCTGTCATCGGGAGCGACCGATGTCTTCGGAGTATAATTGAGAGCACATAGAGCTGCCTGGTGGTAAGTACCTCACAGTCTTTGTACAGATCAACAGTTGGGTACCGGAAATGCTTTTTTGTCATCACTTTTAAGACAGCTCTCTGTGCCCGTTCCAGTTTTGAGAAGTGAGTGGAACAAGCACCTCCCCAGGATGGAATGCAGTAGGTGAGGATCGACTGAACTAGAGCAAAATACACAAGCTTTAGGGTTTTATGGTCAGCTGAATTTCTTAGTTTTCTAATAACTGGAATGATTTTACGAACGCGTGCCACCATGCTGTCTATTTGTTTAGTCCAGTTTAAAGTGCTATCAAGTACTACTCCTAAGTATTTGATGGAATCTGTTCGTGTTATTGCCATGCATGCGCAGTTGGAATTTGAGGCATCACAGTGATGTATTTTTATATTAAAGGTAGCATCATCATAAGTGGGCTGACCCCTATTGGAAGCAGCGAATGTTATGTATTTAGTTTTTAGGATGTTCAAGGTAAGAAGATTTTTACTAAGCCAAGATGATATAGCGCGCAAAGAATCCTCCGTCCTACGTTTGGCACCGTCCCAAGTACTGTCTCGAACCAACAAAACTGTATCATCCGCATATGTAATGATACGACATTGTGGCAATGTAAAGCGACATAAGCTATCTATGTAGATAAGGAATAATGTCGGTCCTAAGACACTTCCTTGAGGTACGCCATAGGACAAGTATTTGTCATTACTAGTGAATGTGTTTATTTTAATACATTGTCTGCGTTTAGAGAGATAGTCTCGGAAGATGTTCAGAGCTAATCCTCGGATGCCAATCTCTTCCAACTTTTGAACTAGAATGGGGATAGAAACAGTGTCAAAGGCTTTTGATAGATCAAGAAAGGTTCCTATGACTTTTGATTTACTGTCTATATTTTTGGCTACAAAGTCTACTAAATTTATAACAGCGTCTTCAGTGGATAAGCCACTTCGAAATCCGTATTGATTATCCGATAAAATGTTGTATTTGTTCATATAACTAATAAGTCTTTTATTAAGAACTTTTTCTAGGATTTTAGACAGAGAAGTGAGTACAGATATAGGCCTATAATTATTGACATTGCTTCTATCGCCACTCTTGAAAATCGGATGCACCACAGCCTTCTTAAAGGCGTCTGGAAATACGCCTGTCTTTAGGCAAAGATTGCAGAGATAAGTGATGGGAGTGGTAAGGGTATCAGTGGCGGCCTTTAGTACAGCAGAGGAAATTCCATCATAACCGACCGCAGAATCTGCCCTAAGATTACTAATAATATTTTTAACTTCCGCCTCATCAGTATCTGTTAGGGCCATAGAGTTGCCTAGGTTATTTTTTGTCGATGTATAAGAAAAAGTAGATTGTAAGTGTAGGTTTGCGGGAATTTTAGATGCCAAATCTGGGCCAATATTAACAAAAAAATCATTCACTTGATTAATTGAGAGGTTAGGATCTTTAGATGTGTGTAATAGCTCAGTGGAGGGAGGCAAAGGAGAGTTCAGATGCGTAAGGTTTTTGATAATTTTCCATGTCTCTTTATGGTTATTTTTAGCCTGTAGGAACTGATTATGCTCGTATGCGTACTTTAATTTCTTAAGAATCTTATTGCAATAATTGCGATAGCGAACATAAGTAATTTTTGTTAGTATGTTGTTAGGGTTACTTTTAGATTTCCTATGTAAGCGATCACGATTACGGATACATCTAAGAAGTCCAGGTGTGATCCATGGTTTTACTATGCGTTTCCTACAGGAAATTTTGACAGAACTAGTATTTTGCACAACACACGTAGAAATCTTAGAAATTAAGAGGTCTGCTGTAAGGTTAGGATCCTTAGTGTCAGTTACTGTTGTGAAGTCAGTTTTAGCGAGATCGGTTGCAACATTTTGTACATTTAGTTTCAGCATGGTTTTATGATACGGCGTATGATGATGTGTGTATATTACCGATAGGACAGGAAGATGGTCAGTAAATGTGGCATTCGAAACAATAGTGGTCGTTTTATGTCTAGTTTTTAACATGACGTGATCAAGACAAGCGTCGTCATGAGTAACGAAATTGTGTGCTGGTAGTAATCCATGCGAAGCCAAGAGGTTTAAATAGTTGTCTGGTTTAGGTTCTCTTTTATCAGAGATAATGTTTATATTTAGGTCACCAATAATAGCGATATTATTAAAAGAAGCCACGGATAGCAGCACATCATTCAGAGAATCTAAGAAATTGTCGATGTTTTTGTTAAATGGAGATCTATAAATACCTATCACTGCAATGTCATTCTTGAAACATAGTTTTAAGCAGCTAGCATCCTTTAAGTTCACTACAGAAACCTTGCACTTTATCTCCGATTTTACGTACATAATTACCCCATCGTTCTGGTTGTGCCATTTTGAGCGGTGGGAAGTGTAACCCTGTAGGGTTGGAATATTATCAACCTTACTCAACCAGCATTCCGTAAGAATAATTATGTCGATAAGCATGTTTAACTCCGTCAAGAAAACACAGAGTTCATCAAAATTTTTATTTATACTCCTTATGTTGGCGTGAACTATCTTTAATTGCTTTTTGTTTGTGTTAATGTGAGATGCGCATTCATGAGGGGAGCATGTTAATGAGTCAAAAGAGTTAAGTCGATCTATATCATCACTTATTAAATTTATATCCATTGTTAAGCTAATTTGACTTTAATGGTGCATTTTAAGGTTGCGTTTGAGGCTCTTGTTATATTTAATTTAGACAGTTTAAATTTTTTCAGTAACACAGGTGGGAGGGTAAAAACACTTCTGAGGGAGAGTGAAAAGTGTAAATTCATTAGTGAAAGGCACGCAAAGGGTGGTAATTGTAGGTTGTGAATCAGTGTGTGTGTGTAGTGTGGTTCAAGTGTATAAAGTATTATATGTAAATAGAAAGTACGAGCAGGGTAAGTAATAAAATTAACACAGGACCAATAAATCCTGTAGTCTAGTCATGCCTTTTTGTTTTGCAACCCAGCCAGATCCGCCTCCGAATCAACGCGAATGAGCTTGTCTCCCTCTCTTTTTCGGAGAAAGACTCTAGAGTGGGAGACCCAGCAGAACGTATAGTCATTGGAGCTAGCAAAATCTCTGGCTAAGAAGAACAATCTTCTTATTTTAGGTGTAAGATTATCGGAGATGAATATTGGCTGAGATGCACCTTTGATGTGTATATGCTCCGTACTAAATCTATTCCCCTTGTGAGAGCTATTGAAGCTCTTCAAGCTTTTTAGCAGTTTTTCTTTGAGTAGAACACTACGTAAATTGCATATGATGGGCTTCTGTGTTGGTGATTTCGAATTAATTCGAAAAATATCGCAGACATCCGATGCAGACGCATTTACATTCAGGCCGGACGATATTTTCGTGAACACTTCTAGTAGGTCGTCCTTGCTTTCAGTTTTAGATACGGGGACATTTCGTATCTCCACACTGGTGCATCTATTTTGTCGTTCTAGTCCCTCAATCTTGTCTTCAAGTATATGAATGTATGCGGCGCTCTCATGTTGCTCATTTTCGATTTTCTTAATTTTTTCTCTCAATTCTGAATTCTCCTTTAGGATAAATTCCAAAATCAATTTTAAATAAACTAATGTCACATTATAATAGTTATTTACGAGATTTCTACCATGTACCTTATTTTTTAGTTGATATTTCGGCACTGTTGCAAGCGCCATGGTCACGGAGTAACTAATAATAAATCAATATATATTAGAAAAGAGAAAGTACTTATCATTATCATGTATTTAATAAAATAAAACTATTATTGAATTAAAAACCAATAAATCCAATCCATGGCTTCTCGCATCCAGCTCTTGCCAGCCATCCTGCGCAGATCGTCCCCCCACCTAGCCAGAGGGCGCCCTACATTACGTTTGCCAAGACGCGGTTTCCACTCTAGAACTTGTTTACCCCATTGGTTGTCGGTTCTGCGGCTAATATGGCCAGCCCATTGCCACTTAAGCTTGCTAATCCGGTGAGCAATGTCCGGATCACCTCATTTTCAGCCATCGATACATCACGGTGGCGAACAATTGGAGAGGCCTACGTCCAGCAGTGGACTGCGATAGGCTGATGATGATGATGATAAATCCAATGCAAATATTCCATTTAAGTACTTACTAATTATCTGGCGAGTTACATGCCTTCATTTGTACCTAGGTAGATGAAACCAATTCAATGTCCTCATGTATGTTTAGCTTCATCATACCTCATAGATCACTATCTAGAACTTGGTGCAAATATCAGTTTCAGCATTCGTGCAGGAGTGCAGGGCGGTGCATCGATACTCGTCACAATGCAGTGTTGTGCGCGGGCGCATACATCAGCGCGCCACCGACTATTGGCACAGTGAAAATCGCAGTTTTAGTAAAGAAAAGAACGAAAAATCATTTATTGACCACTACACATATTACATAAAACAAAAACTAATTAAAAACGGTACAGACCATAAAAGTTGCAGTCAACAAGGCTCAGCTTCAGCACATGCTGCAACTGCCACAAGCAACAGCTGCAGAGCTGGTTTTCAGGGTAGACCTTGAGTGACGCCTTTGCGTTAGAAAAAAATATAAGTATTCATATGCAATACAGAAAAAAATCGTACAAGAATAGGTGACGCATTTGCTTGTCTAGCATAAAAAACGCTAAGACGCAAAACGCCCTATTCAATTAAGTATTATGGGAGGTCAAAAAATGAAATTACCTACATATCTACCTACTTATTGAAAATTCTCATCACCATTTTTTTAATGTGATAGGTGGCAGACGACCAGACGGATCGCCTGATGTTAAGTGATTGCCACCGCTTATAGACAGCCGTGACACCAATGGAGTCACAAGTACGCTGCCAACCTTAAAACCCCCCTTTTTTCCGTATTGTCCAGGGCCGGTCTTCACGCCGGTTTTCTGTTAGTAGCTTCATTTTTTCTGGTGCAGAGGAAGGACGCAGTGGAAAAAAGCCGGAATAATAGCCGCTAGAGTATCCAAATAATTACCTAGTTGTATTTAATAGGTTTAAGTATACATGGTATCTTGGTCACATGGAGACAGTCAAACATGATATATTGTTATAAACAAAGTACATACCTACATTAAATTTAAATCAGTGTCAAAATATTGCCAGTGTCTGATTAGACAAAAAGCAGGTTTTACCTACAATTTTGTCATTCACAAACCTTCTTGATAATAAAAACCTATCCAATCCATATGTAAACTCCAGTACTTCGAGTTATCCCACTGTAGTTAGCTAAACTGTGCACCACCTGCACGCCATCGATCGTCCGGCGGCACCGGGCTACCACCAGCTCCTCCATCACTGCCTCCCGCCGCCCATGCCTCACGCCTCGACCGCGGTTACGCAATATTGAACCCCATTCGATCAACATAAAGCATCCATTACTTTTGTCATTCTAACACCTCTTTGTACACCTCTTGCCACGGCATATCCTGATTTATTCGCTAAGGAATACAGTCGATTTTGATGGCTATGGGATAAATAAGTCGGGCTATATGGCTGCTTCACGCGTTCCTGATTTACGTGCGCGGGCGCAGCGAAATGAAATAGCGCAGTTGCGGTTAGGGTTGCTATTTTTTTAATGCAAGAAGGCGAATATTGCTTTTTTTCAAACATTGAGATATTATATTACCAGTAGGTGAACCGTTTGCTTGTAATAAAAAAGTACTAAGACACCAAACGCCTAATTTATTTAAGTAGTATGAGAGATCAAAATATGTAATTACATACCTACTTACTGAAAAGTCTCATCACCATTTTTTTATGTGACAGTTGACAAACGAGCAGACGGAACACCTGATGGCAAGCGATTGACACCCGCAACACTAGTGGAGTCACAAGTGCGATATCAACCTTTAAACCCTCCTTTTGCCTCTGGTACCCTCACTTACGCAGCGAAACACAGTAGAGACACTGTTTCACGCCAGTTTTCTGTGAGGCCTTGAATATGAGTGTAAGGGTATAGAGAGTGCACTTGTACTTGCGCACAAACTTGAGCGTATATACCCTGCGCACGTGGCTGATCATTGGGATTGGCCGTCATAGCCCTAATCTTGTTATTACCGTACAGTTTCTACTATTCTAAACCCAAGCCTAGACCCGCAACCCTAGGCTATAGATCTAGAAGTGTTCACTGGAGTTATCCCTCCGTTTTTAATCACGCTCGTGACTGCCGGCGAGCGGAGCCGCGTGTAAATAATAGCGCGGCGCATGCGTCTATGGTAATGTTGACGCGGTGTGAGCGCCGCTAGGTGGCGGGTCGTTACTCCTCGAGATACAGGCGGTAAGTTATGGGACATACCTACTTGCGAACAGGTGGGAGTGAAGGGAGAAGAGCGATGGTAGCTTAGTGGATGAGGACGCGCCGTCCATCCGGGGTGTCGTGGTTCGACTTCGAGTATTCACCTTTTTTTTATGTGACATATGGCAGGCGAGCAGCCGAATCACCTGATGGTAAGTGATTGCCCCCGCCCATGGACACCCGCAACATCAGTGGAATCACAAACGCGCTGCCAACCTTTAAACCCTTCTTTCCCCCGGATTGGACCTCCGGTAGCCTCACTTCCGCAGCGAAACAGCACACTGCTGCTTCACGCCAGATTTCTGTGAGACCGTGGTATCACTTCGTGGCCCTCCCACGGATAAAACCTCTGTATTTTTAGGTCTTTGTACTTCTACCTGGTCAGAGAAAACATCGGGAACATGCACGTTCAGATAATTTCCCAAAATTGTAAATACTGTAAGGTTTGAAAACACCACAAGTTCGAAGCAGCGAAGGAGTTTATATAGTGTTTTAGATTTTCGCGTTGCATTATAACTATAATGTATCAAGACGGGAATTAACACGATATTTATTATGTGATACAACATTGTGTACTCACATATTTGGCTCGACGTTTCGGCTACGATACAGCGGTACATCTCGGTAACGTATATAGTAACGAAGGAGTTTACCTCCGTTACAATACCCACATTAGGGATACTGATTCTGAACATGTAACCGTGGTTCAGTTGGTCTGGTTTTCCTGTTAAAAGGGTGCGAAGGTCAAATGGCAGTCGCTTAATTGTAATTACCAGACTTTCCAAATCATAGTCCAAGCTCCGAAGCGACTAAGGTGGACATGAACTTTTTCCTATGGTTTTATACTGTAACATTTGTTAACCAAATTCTATTACCATAATTTGATAGTTTGGGAGCAGGATCCGCTTACCATTAAGTGGTATATCTTCTTGACTGCCTCGGTGGCGCAGTGGTTAGAGGGTCGCACTTTAAAGTGACGGCTGCGCAAGAGGTCCCGGGTTCGATCCCCGGGTCGGGCCAAAAATGTGTACCTAAGTTTTCGGCAAGAAATTCTTAGTGGGAGCCCGGAGTCTGGAAGTTGGCGGTCTTGTACCCCCGTGCCTCGGAAAGCACGTTAAGCTGTTGGTCCTGCGCCCGATCCCTCTCCGGTCGTGTCACATTTGTGTCCCATCGGATTATGAGGGTAAGGGAGTAGAGAGTGCACTTGTGTTTGCGCACACACTTGAGCACTATAATATATCCTGCGTACGTGGCTGATCGTTGAGATTGGCCGCCGTAGCCGTAATCGGTTGGAGGAGGATATTATTATATCCACTTGTATGCCACCTGTCATAAGAAACCCACCCAACCAAACCCTTCTATTATGTAAATCTATGTGTGTATTTAACTAAAATCCGGGAGGAAGGGAGAACGTAGTTTAAAGGTTGTCTGCGCTTTGGTGACTCCACTACTCAGGAGTCCATGGGCGGCGGCATTTGCTAGATATGAAATGATCCGTCTGCTTCTCTGCCAGCAACCACATAAAAAAATCTCGTCAGTTCCCCGCGGCCAATATGGATAAAAACCACAGCTTACCCGACAATTCATAAAGGGCACCCATCAAGGGCCGCGTCGACCGCAAGCGCAAGCGCAGGCTCAGGCAAGACGGTCGAGCGATGTTCGGAAGCCACAGGCACGCTAAACGCATTGGCTGTATCGATCATGAGTCCTATTTTTGAATCACTCGAATGACAGCGTTGTCGCATGCGATGTTTGTCACATTCGATTTCCAAGTCGCGTGATGCCGATATTCCTTATTCTTGTATTATTGGACTTCAGTGTACATTTTAATAGTACGGAAATAGGTACGGAAACTTGCCATTTTCTACGTTCCAAGCAGAACCGTTAAATACTTCGGAAAACGGAACGTAAAAGCCATTGACTGTATATGAAAATCTTTGTTAAAGACATTGACAACAAACGTTTATTTTGACGTTGAATCTATCGCTCGAGTGCAAAGAGTAGGCGGGTCTTCTCCTTGCGGTCAAGCAATTCAAAATTCGGAATATCGGATGCCCGACATAAGTGCACTCGACTCGAGGCGAATGTATCAAAAATTGATCTCCAGGACGCAGCCGCAAAGCTTGATATAGCTCGCCGAAGTATCAGGTTGTGGTTGGGAATCTAAATGCTCCAATATAAGAAAAACTTCCGAATGCATTTAACTGATTATTCATGATCGCCTTTTTCTCAGAGTCAGTACATATTCTGCGAAAGTAGGTACTGAATATGGTAATGAAAATAAACAAAACGTGTTCTTCGTAACACGAAATTATTGCTTCCGAAACTCAGGTGATAGAAGATTGCTACTAACATCATTAAATTTCTTAAACGTGTAAACATTATTCAGTTTGTCTGGTTCCCCTTTTAAAGGGTTAGGAAGGTAATTATCAGACTCCCCAAATCCTGCATCATGGTCCAATCGTACCCCGGGCTAAAAAGCGATAGCTTTCGACGCAACTGGGACTTACACGCTAAGATGGAGTACGTGTTCTCCGAAGCACGAAATTGTTTTGACGCTTGAAGATTGCACCATTCTAACCAGAATTATTTCATCTTGTTGTCAGATTTTTTTATACTGGCTCAATAAGTATTGTAACAATGACGAACTCCTTCGTTGCTGGCCGTATTAATACTACAGCCAATTATTTAAAAGAAAGAAGTTTTTCAATCTTTGAAGAGTGATTGAGAGCTGATGCTGGTTCACTATAAAGTTTGACTCGTTTAGGATTGAGGGTTTATAACTAGCCTGAATTCCGGGCGCTTATCGAATAGCAGTTACTCTCGGAGGAGTCGCGTCCGCGGTTTACGTATAACGTTTAACTCGTGCGAGTTCCTATGGTTGCTGTAACCATTCATTGCAGATTTCCTTGGAATAAACGTAATTAGATTTTACTTACGCAATAGCAGCGCGACAACTGGTGGATTGGCTCGCCTTAGCCTGATAACTACTAAGGAACTGCAGAGCCCACGTTAGGATTGCAACGGACGCGAAATAATGACATAATTTCCGTTGGCACCGCCTATGAGATGCTTCTTCACTTCGTTTTAAGAAAACTACAAATAATTAAATGTGAAATGCATGAAAAAAATAATGAAGACTGAGGAAAAAGTTATCAATACTAAAACTTATAAACTGTCTTTACCATGCTAGCCTACTCCTGCTTAAAGGATTGAAAGAAGAAAGCACGTACACATACATGACTTCTACGCTTACTTCACATTTTATGTAAGTATACCTACGTGCTAGTATTATAACAAATAGACACTCACCTGTATCTTGACATCAAGTGAGTTGAAGGCCAAATGCAAGATATTTTTTTAAAACTATATTTAATTAAAGGGAAATTATCGTATCAAAAAAACCTTTCCAACAGACGCTCACACATTTGACATTTAGCATACTATCATTACCCGGTATACGCCGTACTTTACCCGTCGGTACATCAATAGCGAGGCTTCTTTCACGCAGCCTATTATCTTTAACGACTCTGTACAGACATCTTAACAAAGGCATTCTAGGAAAACAATGTTGAAATTGAGCTCGATCACAAAAGCCGAACCGAAGCAAATTAAACTCATTACCATCGGTCCCCTTTGCTTGTCGCCTGATCGTTTCAATCAATTATTCTCATTACCATAATTGATCGGATATTAATCAATTCTAGAGACGTGTAAACATTTGCATTGTTTAAGGTTGTTGGATCAATTACACTGTTAATTGTTCAGGATTATACTCTCCGGTCGATATAGTTTTATTTCATTAATTACTTTAATATTGCCTGTGTATTTATCCATACTAACTAATATCTTTTTTCATGTGATAAGTGGCAGACGAGCAAACGGATCGCATGGTGTTGATGGTAAGCGATTGCCGCCGCCCATAGACACCCGCGGTACTAGTGGAGTCACGAGTGCGCTGCCAACATTCAACCCCCCTTTCCCTCGAATTAGGCCTCCGGTACACTCACTCACGCAGCGAAACAGCACAGTGCTGCTGTGCTGCTTCACGCCGGTTTTCTATGAGGCCGTGGCATCACTCTGTTCGGGCCGGCCCATTCATGCCGAAGCGTGGCTCTCCCAATATATATCACACACCTATTACAGTAAAACTATAGAATGTGCTAATAATTTAAATGGTAAAGTGTTTGTGTCTGACTGTTTGTTTTTCCGTCTTTCAAATGGAGCGACGAATTAACGTGATTTTCATAGTGTGTTATTTTTATAACGTGATGGAGCTACACATGCTATACTTTGTGGCAAACCGAATTCCACGCGAGAAAACGTTACATGAAATTGAGTAGGATAGAGGGTATAGGTGAACGATGATAGCTCTTCTATAAATGGGAGGTCGTAGATTCGAATCCGAGCATGCACCTCCTGATTTTATAAATCTATCTACGTATTTCTACCATGACCTCATCGTCAAGCATGCACTTTTCATATAGTTTCTTTAACTGTGCATACCCACATTTGTTAATATAATGATTCTGAACACGTAACCATCTGGTTTCCCTATCTCTGAGGGTGGAGAAGATCAGACAACAGTCATCATCATCATCATCATCAGCCCATTTAAGTCCCCACTGCTGGGGCACGGGCCTCCCTCAATCACATGAGGGGTAATTGGCATACTCACCACGCTTGGCAGACGGGTTGGCGAGGGTTTTGATATAAATGCAGAGTTTTCCTTCTCTGGGTGCTAATGATCATGCCAGCAGCTTTACCTTAGTCGCCTTTTACGACACCTCGGTAAGAGTGAGGGTGGCCTATTCTACTCTGCCGGGACCACACGGCCGACAACAGTCGCTTCATTGTAATTACCTACTGAACTTCCAGAATCTTGGTCCAAACGGAACCCGGGCTCCAAAGCGACATCCATGTACGCAACTGGGAATTTACACGCTGAAATGAGAGAGGTAAAGGTAGGCTGATCTATTTCAACTTGTATCTTGTAATAGCAACAGAAACAGAAAAATAAACAGGCGTGTGAATTCCATATGTAAACAAGCTGACATTATTCCAGCGGCGACATCAGAGGCGACGCGTCAGCATTGCGGCTGCGCCCGCGCACGCTAATTGCCTGCGCGAACAATGCCTAATTGGGAACTATCAATGGAACCGATACCTTTTTGTGGTTAACTATCGATACTTAAGAATGGATGAAGAAAGAATGGGAGGTAATTGGCTTGTAATATACACCGTGACTTATTGAATACCCGAGTAACTTTGGTAGGGCATTATACCAACTTTTTGTTTTTTTTTTTATATATATTAAATGGGTTTGCACTTGACCTCATTTCACCTAATGGAAAGTGACAATAAGGTCTAAGATGTAGCGTGCTTACCCAGAAGAAGCCTATTCACTCTCGACTTAAAGACACCCAAATTGTAGCTCTCTGGGAACACAGAAGCCGGCAAGCTGTTCCATTCCTTAGCAGTTCGTACCAAGAAAGAGGAAGCGAAACGCTTAGTACGAGCTGATGGAACTTGCACAGTGTAAGGGTGGATTCCTGTCGTCTTCCGTAATGTCCGGTGGTAGAAAGGAGAAGGTGGTATCAGGTCGTGAAGCTCATTCAAACACTCTCCAAAATGCATCCTATAAAAAACCGATAGACAGGCCACTCTACGTCGGTGAGCGAGGCTTTGGGATTTACCATCCACTAATTCTGCGTCACCAACTAACCTCATGGCTCGACGCTCAATCGAGTCGAGTGCAGCCAGCTGATACTTGGCAGAGCCATCCCATAGGTGACTGCAATACTCCATGCACGACCGAACTTGAGCTTCATAGAGTTTAAGAACCTGTTCCGGCGTGAAGTATCGCCTAACCTTGCATAGGATACCAAGTTTTTTAGCAGCAGTGGCTGCCTTGGTCTCAATAGAGCGACCGAAGTTAAGGTTGAACCAACCAACTAAATGGAAATAAATATTTTTCCTCAAGGTTGGTCGAATCTTAAAAAAACTAAAATCCCAATAACGGGTCATTGATGCAATTTATTTAAAAAGGTGTTTTTTTTCTAAAGATTAGTTAAATAAATATTTTTCTTGGGGAAGAATGTTTGCTTTTATTGTATGATGCCCTCGAGAGATTTTTCGGGTATTCGAAAACGGTTTTTTTACTATTCCCGTTTGTTTATGCTTTATTATACTTTAAGGTGACGGGTAGGGCACACTAGCGACGCCAATTGATTTAAATTGGTAGCAACTATACCGAATATCTTTTTAACAATTTCGAAGTTGCAATCTCTGGAAAAACACTTTTCCTATTTATTTAATACTTAACATTTGGGACTGCTTTTGTACTCGAAATTTGAATTACCGCCAAAAACGGCCACTTATGGCGTTAATCCAAATTTCGAGTGCAATAACAGATCAAAAAGCAATAATAATAATATTTATTTATTTTCTCTTTCAAAACGACTGAATAGGCAATATTTAAGAGTAGACTTAGCCAACTCTCGTTGGTGAACAATGTGAAAGAAATCCATACTGCTATTCTACTTACACATCTGTCAGACGAATCTTACAGATTGCTGCACAATTTAGCCTATCCAAGGATAGTTGATACGTTAAAGTACGAAGTACTGACTTTATTATATATGCACACACATTTCAAGCAAAAACAGTTTACATTTTCGGACAAAGCGAAATTCTTCGGTGCGATGAAGAGTACAGGCGAAAGTTTGAGCGATTGGGCGGCGGGACTAAGAGGATTATGCGTGGATGCGAACCTCAGGGATCGATTCGAAAGATTGACATGCACTTGTGTCTCTACTGGTGTTGCGAGAGTCCATGTGTGGCGACTATAATTGACCATCAGGTAATCCGTCTGATCGCCTGCCACCAATCGAATAAAAAACGAAAAATTACAAAATTGATTCCGTAATTATTTTTTTTATATTAGAGGTGGCAGACGAGCTGACGGATCACCTGATGATAAGATGGTAAGCAATTACGCCGCCCATGGACACCCGTGGAGTCACAAGTGCGCTGCCAACCTTTTCCTCTTCCCCCCATTGGGCCTCCGGTAACCTCACTCACACGGCGAAACACAGCGCAGGCGCTGCTTCACGCCGGTCTTCTGTGAGGCAGTGGTATCACTCCGGTCGAGAAAACAAAATTCAAAAGAAATTCTTTTTAACATTATAATTAACACAGTTTGAAGCTACTTTGCTTAATATCAGATCAGATTTCTGTCAAATACTCGCTTACGAGAAATACTCATTAAAATTAGTAAAACTATCTAAATCTTGACAAAATTAGAAGTTATGTGCAGTCTTCATTAAAGTGGAATGTGAAACTTAATATTTTATGTTACTTTAAAAGAGATAATTATTTTTTCCGTGACTTTTATGGGTTATAAAAGATCGGAACAGCTTAAAAGCTGAGTGAGTACTAACAGCTAACTGACCAACAAATATCATATTCCTAATGGAGATTACATTTCAAACATCTCGCTTTCGCTCATACAACATATTATGTTCATCACTCAAATGTTTGTCGACTGAGATTCGAACCCACGACCCTGGTGCCTGATGCAGGGTCACTAACAAACATGGAAGCTGGGATTGACAAGCTGAGAAGAGGACAGGGAGACCCTTCCTCAGCGTTGTAATTCAGTTACCATTACGACTACCCCGCTGGAGTGCATTGGCATGTTGGTAGCACTTTAAAGCAACGGCTACGCTGGGGGTTCCGGGTTCGATCCCCGGGTCAGCCCAAATATTGTTACCTGGATTCTGCTGTTAAGAAATTGTCAGTGTCAGCACAAAGCCTGAAAGTTATTGTTCTTGTACGTTAAGCCGTTAGTCCTGCGCTTGATATCTCTCGTGCCACTGCGGTGTCTCATTGAAATATATTAGGAGGGGTCGGAAATAGAGAGTGCACTTTTTTATGTGATAGGTGGCAGACGAGCAGACGGATCACCTGATGGTAATGGTGGCTTCTGGAACCCTCACTCACCAGTTAATCAATTGCACATACACTTGTGTACTATAAAATGTCCTGCGTCTGAATTTTGACATTTTTTTTTATGATATTGGTGGCAGACGAGCCGACGGATCACCTGATGGTAAGCGATTACCGCCGCCCATGGACACCTGCAACACCAGTGGTGTAACAATTGCGCTGCTAACCTTTTAACCCCCTTCCCCTGGATTGGGCCTCCTGTACCCTCACTCACGCAGCGAAGCACAGCGCATGCACTGCTTCACGCCGGTTTTCTGTGAGGACGTGGTAATACTCCGGTCGAGCCGGCCCATTCATGCCAAAGCTTGGCTCTCCCACTGTTAAATACACGTACTTATCGGTTTAGATTGTCCGAAATACACGTACTTATCGGTTTAGATTGGCCGAAATACACGTACTTATCGGTTAGGAGAACATTATTATCACGGGTATCCAAATAAGGAACTCTCATAATGTCTTCTGTTTCACACGCGACGCACGCGTCACTGCACGTAGGTTCGGGGAAGGCGCGGGTGCGCGGGCGCAATTAAACAATTGGCGTAATCGCGCTGACCTTCCCGCGTGATTATCCGCCACGCCGCCACTTACCTACCGATAGCTGGGCGTAAGGCTTGTGGACACAGCTCCATGTCATTTTATCTCGGTTTTATTTATTTCTTGCACCATATATTATATACAATATAAAAGTTACATAGCATGAATTAAGTGTGTATTTTTAACCCCCGACGCAAAAACGACGGGGTGTTATAAGTTTGACGTGTGCGTGTGTGTGTGTGTGTGTGTGTGTGTGTGTGTGTGTGTGTGTGTGTGTGTGTGTGTGTGTGTGTGTGTGTGTGTGTGTGTGTGTGTCTGTCTATGGATGGCATCGTAGCTCCCGAACAAATGAACCGATTTTGATTTGTTTTTTTTTGTTTGAAAGATGAATAAGGAGTGTTCTTAGCTATGTTGGATAAAAATCGATCCAAGATGACCGCCGTCACAAAGATTTGGATTTTATGTTTTAACACAACTCCCACAATATGGGTATCATATAAAAGGGCTTGAGTAGCAGAATATATTAATTGTAAAAAATTCATAATCCAAGATGGCCGCCGTCAGAAAATGACGAATAACCTATTTGTTGTTCCAACTGCCTCAATATAGGTATCAAATGAAAGAGCTTTAGTTGTGTCGGGGGATTTTTTAAATTTGCAATTTAATTTTTTTACAATACATTTTATGAAAAATTACTACTTACTACTTAATATCTACTATTATTGATACAATATTTAAATTTTCCTAATACATAACCTGTACGTGTAACTATACCTGCTTTGTCCAAAACTTTCGCTTCAGCGCCCTGGGTCCACTTGAAACCGGTAATCAATTAATAAAAGATGTTAATAAGAAAGCAACGTACTAAAAATTGTGAATTATTAAAGCATTAGTGGCTATGGCCCTAAGTCGCGTTTAGTGGTCGTCATCAAAAGCCGTGACTCTTGTATGGCAGGTAGACTTGGCCAGTATTTAGGTAACACAAGCAGGAGTTGCATGCCACATCTTGTCGTTGTCTGCTTCAGCATATTACGCTGCGATGGATGTTTGGAGTTACGCGGAAAGACCGCGTGAGAAACTCACGTATCCGTGAGTTCATGTCCGTGATATAGCAGACAAACTGCTGTAGAGTCGCTTACGTTGGTACGGTCATATCCTGCGAAAACCGGCCCATATCTGGCCATGCCACCACCGATGGGTCCCGGCAGACGGGGTAGACCTACATATTTAAAAATCCTTTTAAATTTTTGGAATTTTTAAATTTTTGTCAGGCTTTTTAAAGCGACAATATTTTTTTACTATGAACAAATCAGTTCTTTTTGTGGCGGCGGCCATCTTGGATCAATTTCCGTCTAATTTCTACCTAAGAACACTACCGATCATCCACTATAATATATACTGCGTAAGTGGCTGATCATTGAGATTGGCCGGCTTAGTCGAAACCGGTTGGAGGACTATTATTATTATCTTAATATGTCTTACCTGTGATAACAATTTTAGCTTTTTATATGCCCCAGCTTAAACTTCATATGTCTCTGTAAAGGGCGCCACGCGTACGGCCGTCACGCTCGGCTAGATTGCGCCGTTTCGCGGCGGTGCCTCAGTCAGTGCTTATACGACCAATACCAGTGTTTTAAATATTTGTACGGGAGCCATTGATAAACGGCGACACACTGCAATCTGGAGGTTGACGTGCAATCTTGTTAATTGTGCTAGTAAGCCGCGTAGCTTCTTTTATTTTATAAATTTACTACGTTCCACTCAGTTATTTGTGTTCTGTGTGGTTAAAAATACAAATAAAAGATTATTAAAATCGGTCCTGCGGTTCTTCAGTTATTTGGTTATATCATTTTACTTGGACGACCCGTTTGGAACAGTGGTAGTGAACGCTGCCTTTGGTGCAAGGGTTGTGGGTTCGACAGCCTCCGCACTGTACAAACATTTTTGTGCATGAACATGTCTGTTTGTATTGGTCTGGGTGTTTCCTATGTATCATATATTGGCAAAATAAAATTAGTATAATATGTATGTATATATTCATAATCCCTCTGTTGATTCCGATATCCGTAACACAGGTGCCTTAGCTACCTATCTCGAAGTCAAATCAATGTATGTGATGTTGTGAAATATTCCTTTATTTAATTTAACGTTTAACCAGGCAATGGATCATACGAGACCACCAGATTTCGAACTTTGTGCTGTTGAAATAAGGTTGAAAACCAATGAAATAAATGATGTTTAGTATGTGATGTACCACCAGGTACGGTGAAGGGTTAATACAGTTTTTATAATTATTATTTTTATATGAGAAAGGGAGGCAGCAAGAGAGTCACCTGATGGTAAGTGATCACTGCCGCCCATGGACATCAGCCACACCAGAGGGAGTGGAGATGCGTTACAGGCCTTTTAGGAAGGTATAGGCTCGTTTCTTGAAGATCGCAAAGTCGTACAGGTTTGGAAATACCGCTGCAGGAAGTTGATTCCACAATGAGGAGGTGCGTGGCCAAAAATGTGTAAAGCGCACGGTGGTGGACCTCCACCCATCCAGATGGTACGGGTGGAATACTCGTTTACGGCGTGTAGTACGGTTGTGAAATTCAGCAGCGGGTATTAACTCAAACAACTCCTCGGAACACTCACCATGGCAAAGGCGGTAAAAGACATATAGAGATGCGACTTCTCTCCACAGGGCCAGAGAGTCTAAGCGAACAGTGAGATTCTCGTCGTCGACTATTCGAGTTGCACGACGTTGAACGAGGTCAAAAGGGAGGATGGCGCAGAAGGAGGCGGCGGAGCGGGAGCGCGAGATTAACCCCCTCGCAGGCCCGCTTCGAGCAAGGAGAGGACGAGTTCGGCGGAGAACTCTTCGTCTTCTCCGTGGAGGTGGCCAGCCGGCAACAGGGGCGGGGGTTCCTGTGCCGGCACTGCCATTGGCACCTCCACCGCTCGTTGGGGACGGCTCAGCTCTTCCGGCTGTCCCCAACCCCCCTCCTCCTAGCCTGAGGAGGAGCGTGGCCGCACAGCCCGTGTAGGGGCCTGTGGGGGAGTGGGGTTGCGGGGAATAGCCTCGTGCAGTTCCCGTGACCCCATTCTATACCCACGGGTGGTTGAGCCCCGGGAGTTTTAGTGGGTATGCCCTCAGGTCGCTTCTTGTTAGAAGAAGCGGCCCGGAGGGTGAGTCCCACAGTACCCTGTCGCCCCCCGGCAGCAGGGTCTGCGTAATGCATTTCTCCCGGGAAAACAAAAAAAAAAAAGGTCAAAAGGGAGGAGCTGATATTGGGGTGCTTCGGCCCAGAGATTCGTGTTGATTATAAGAATTGTTAGCCCTTAAACTCCCGCATGCGACATTCAAGTCGGTCGCGTGACAGTCGCCGCCACGCGACACTAACCACTGTGATTACCGCGACCTCTTCCGAGGTGCTCGTTACCTACGCGGAACGAGTGGAACAAGCGGTTCGAGTGGTGCAAGTGGTGCCAAACACTGCAATTTGCGACGAACAAAACGACGAGACAGCCTTAAATTGCAGACAAATTAATTGTCTTCAAGGGTAACGTATCATTTTGACTGGTCATTTTTCCTTGTGCAACGGACAGTTAATTTCTGTTTATATCTTTTGTTCTTTTATTTTGTTATGTGATAGGTGGCAGACGAGCATACGGATCACCTGATGGTAAGCGATTGCCGCCACCCATGACCAACCGTGACACCAATGAAGTCACAAGTGCGTTACTAACCTTTAAACCACCTTTCCCCCGGATTGGACACTCACTCACGCAACGAAATACAGCACATGGCTGCTTCACGCCGGTTTTCTGTGAGGCCGTGGTATCACCTTGGTCGAGCTGACCCATTAATGCCGAAGCGTGTCTCTCCCACAGTCCTACCGATAACCTGTACCTAATAAGTTTAGACCTTTGTCAAATAGGTACGCATGTCCTGTAGGTACCATAGTTCATAATATGTTTGAAAACAAAACTGTTCCGCTGAAGATTTTTTCAATCAAATGCTATGCTATAGATCGATGTCATCATTTCAGCCAATAGATGTCAACTGCTGGACATAGGCCTCCCTCAATGTTCTCCACACATCTTCACCAGATCGTCGGTCCACCTTGTGGGGGGCTGCCACGGCTGCGACTTCCTATACGTGGCCTCCACTCGAGGACCTTTCCGCCCCAACAGCCGTCTGTTCTCCACGCTATGTGCCCTGCCCATTGGCACTTGAGGCATGCAATCCTTTGGGCTATGTCTGTGACCTTAGTTCTCCTGCGGATCTCATCATTTTTGATACGATCACGCAAGCAGACTTCGAGCATAACCCTCTCCATTGCTCTTTGGGTGAATTTGGGCCTCCTTAATCGGCACATTGTAAGCAGCCACGTTTCCGTTCTGTATGTCATCACTGGCAACATAGACGCATTAAAGACTTTCGTCTTGAGACTGCGGTAGATGGGCGGAAAATATCCTGCGTACCTTCCCGAATGCTGCCCAGCCGAGATAGATTCGTGCATAGACCACTTTCTGGAAGTTGGACTTACCAAGCTGGTCTTTTTGTTCGAGGTTAATGTATCTACTCGTCCACGATTTCCAGTGTAGAGTTTCCAACCTGTACAAGTGTGGATACGGCATGGGAATTCGACATAATCAATTTAAATAGAATCAAAATTACTTAATTACTCCGGTCTACGCCCGTAGATTTAAAAAAAACCATTGGTGCATGCTCGGATTCGAACCTCGACCACCTGCGTGGAAGGCACGTTCATATCCATTGAGCTACAATCGCTCTTCATTGTCGCTCTCCATCAGGTAATATAGCGGTCAAGCGTTAGCCTGTAGTAAAAAAAAAAGATCACCAGCGTAAATGATCATCTGCGAAGTCAGAGTAGTTGATGCGGAGTCTTTAAGAGATTAATGCGCCCATCTCTTGATCAAGTGTCTATGTCATCATAACTAGAGTCATACTTTGGCTTGAATAGGCCGGCTCAACCGGACAGATACCACGGCTTCTCAGAAAACCAGCTTGAGAAAAAAATATCTGCTGTGTTACGCTTCGTGATTGAGGGTACCAGAGGCTCAATCTGGGGGAAAAGGGGGTTCAAAGGTTGGCAGCGCATTTATGGCTCCAGTGATATTGCGGGTGTTTATGGGCGGCGACAATCGCCTACCATCAGGTGATCCGTCTGCTCGTCTGCTACCTATCACATTAAAAAAACCCTAAATCTACTCTAATACAGTTATAATGTCTATTTCCTATCCCTGTTAATCTTGTATGTGGTCAATAAATGTTTACTTAGTTACTTATTATTTTGTTGACCAACTTCAAAACCACTACCCCTTATTACAAATCATGAACCAAGGATAGTCCCAGAACAAAATTCGTGCCAGCCCATTTTAACATTGCCTGTTGGAATGGGATGACATGAGCTTTAGTACGATAATAAATTTAGATCGCGATTAATAATATGGTGGTTACTCTTTATCTTGGTCCAATACCAACGTTGCCAAAGATTCTGCGCAGGTCACACTCGCACCTACCTCACACATGCAGTGATTTACTGCACTTCATGCCAGCTATGTATGTGACCTGCACAGAATGCACTATGCGTCCGCACTAGGAACAAATTCTCATGATAATGTTTTAGGGCAACCGCTGAAAGCCAGAGTTGCTAGCCTTATTTGGCTAGCGTTGACCAAAGTTATTTGACACCTTTTTTTATTTACTGTAGATAGGTAAGCGTTTGACCATATTTCACCTGATGGTAAGTGATAATATGGTCTAAGAAGTAGCACGATTACCTAGAAGATACCTATTCACTCGCGCTTTGAAAACCCCCAAATTGTAGCCACTAGGGAACACCTCCTCAGGCCGCTGATTCCACTGTTTCGCAGTACGAATAAGGAAACAGGATTCAGACCTCTTTGTGCGGACTTTTGGCATTTCTACCATGTACCGGTGTCGATTGAGGATCTGCCTGGTGGAGTAGTGGAAGAACGAAGATGCTCCAACGGCATTGTATAGTTCCGTGGCGCACTCTCCAAAATGTATCCGATGTACACTTATAGTTTTAAACATTGACACGTATATCCATACTAATATCGTAAATGGGAAATGTTCGTTTTTGTGTTGTTCGTCTGTCACTGCAAATCGAAGTGACAGATTGAGTGGAGATACTTGTAGTTAAAGGGAGGGAGAGTGATACTTACCACTTAATCTATCTATCTAAACCGAATTCCGCGCCAGCAAAGCCGCATGTGGCCGCTAGTCATCATCATCATCAACAGCCCATTTAAGTCCCCACTGCTGGGGCACGAGCCTCCCTCAATCACATGAGGGGTAATTGCCATACTCACCACGCTTGGCAGACGGGTTGGCGAGGGTTTTGATATAAATGCAGAGTTTTCCTTCTCTGGGTGCTGATGATCATGCCAGCAGCTTTACCTTAGTCGCCTTTTACGACACCTCGGTAAGAGTGAGGGTGGCCTATTCTACTCTGCCGGGGACCACACGGCCGCTAGTTCTATCGTATTATCTGTTAATGTTTTGTCCTTTTTGTGTATTCTCTGTTAGTTCATTGTTTTTTTTAAAGTGTGAAATAAAACTTAACATTCGTTATTCCTTCAAACAGCTTACCACGTTAAGGGTAAAATATTATAACAGGAATAATTCCTTCTAAAGCTCTATCAATCTGTTGCTGACTAGATACTATGGACTAATTATACTGACTGACCACGAAGGAGCGGTGGTTACAATGATAAGCGGATCGAGATTGAAAAATATTGGCGTCTCTTTCTCTCTCTCTCACTTGTCTGTATCTTGGTACTTACTTTTATCATCATCAGCAACCCACACTCGTCCACTGCTGGATACAGGTCTCTCCTAATGCACGCCACTGCTCCCGATTTTCGGCCACTCTCATCCAGCCCACACCAGCTAGCCTTCGAATGTCATCATACCATCTTGTCGCCGGGCGTCCTACACTACGCTTACCGAGTCGCGGGTTCCACTCAAGGACTTTACGGCTCCAACGGCTAATATGACCAGCCCACTGCCACTTCAGTTTGCTAATTCGGACTTTATTTACTCGTATAGTATAGAAATACTCTAAACCACAATCACACCTCATGGAAAGCGACGATGAGGTCTAGGATGATACGCGTTTGCCTAAAAGATGCCTGTTCATTCTTGCCTTAAAGATGTCTAGGCATGATTATTTTTTTATCCACTGGTGTCTCAAGTGTCCATGGGCGGCCTCAATCGCTTACCATCAGGTGATTCGTCGCTCGTCTGTCACCTATCACATAAAAAAAATAGATATCTAATTGGATAAAGTCTCACCATTTCACAGGAATACTTTTAGCACATACAAAAGGCGTGCCACAAGCGGCGCCCCCGTGACCCGCGACAAATGTCGCACAGTCGCGTGTCGCGCACGCACGCGGAACCGCCGCTAACGACCGAATGTTTTATTCAACCCCTACTTAATTTAAATACAGCTTAAACAATACAATTGTTGGAGCCCGATGCAATCGCGCAATTTCCTTAACATGCGCAGTAAAAATAGCGCAAAGCGCAGATCTGATAGAGTTTGTACGAGGGAAGGCGAGGCGTTGGTCTTTGAATAATTCGGATCGACACATAGAGATAGTCATTGAGATTTTGTGAATTGTTAGTTTGGAAAAATCCTGGCTTCTTGGTGCTTTTTGCATTAACTTAAAATAAGAAATGGTCGAAATGTACAACTATAAAAAAAAACTAGACTAAATACATTACGTCATGTATCGACCCTGTATGACTCGTGGTCACACTGGTGTGGATACGAAGATTTTATCCATATTAAAATGATTAAAAAGAGGATTTGCCGAGTTTCTTGCCGGATGTTCTCGTCAGAATCAACTTTCTGAATCCGGTGGTAGAATCACATTATATTTATTCATTTCTTAGTATATTTTTTGTATCGACATATATGTGTCATTACAAGTATTATACACATAGTTATAATTTATATTTTTCATGTATGACGATTTGTAAGAGCTCTATATAAGACTATGCAAATAAAATACTTTTGAATTTTGATTTTTTTTTAAAACCATGACGCAAACTTTGAATCAACTTTGTAGTGACATTTTCTACCTAAACTATAATGAGTTGGATTTTTCTTAAATAAAATTAACTCTAATATTTCCTTTTTAGGGTTCCGTACCTCAAAAGGAAAAAACGGAACCCTTATAGGATCACTTTGTTGTCCGTCCGTCCGTCCGTCTGTCAAGACCCTTTTTCTCAGGAACGCGTGGAGGTATGAAGCTGAAATTTATATCAATCACTCAGGTCTACTGTCCCTTGAATCTGTGAAAAAATCAAACTTCTAAGCCAACGCAATCAAAAGATACAGCCGATTATATCGATATTTTCATCAAATTTTCGACACTCGCAAAGGAATCAAAACCTACAGGGTACTTCCCGTAAACTCAGAATCTTGAAATTTGGCATGAAGCATTGTCATATAATGCAAATATAGGAAAAATTGCGAAAATCACATTTTTTTAGTTATATAAAATAATAAAAATATTTTAATAAAATGAAATTTACTACTTTATTTCTCACGAACGAATAAAGGTATCAAATTGAAATTTATACCAAATACCTAGGTCTACTGTCCTTTTAAGCTGTGAATAAATCAAACAAAAGTTAACGCAATCAAAAGATACCGGCGGAACCCTCGGTGCGCGAGTCAGACTCGCACTTGGCCGGTTTTTTCAATGTTTACAATTTTAGTACCAGGACAACATAGTTTTGTAGAAAGTGTAGATTATTGACCCTGAATATATTTAATTTCCTCTTTTACACCTTTTTTCCTAAGGTAAATAGTGTCCCATGAAATAAAAGTAATTATTATGTATCAACCACTAGACCCTGTTGGTCTAGTGGTTTAAGTACAGGGCCGTGATCTCGGGGTCCTGGGTCGAGCAAAAAGTGTGTTTCGAATTTTTCGAACACAGCTCAGGTTTGTGATCACCAATCCGCAATTGGCAAGCGTGGTGATTAAGCCTAATCCCATCATAGAGTGAGTTATAGGCTTATCGTTTATGTATCGAACTTGAGCAATTATTAGTTATCAGACAATGGTAGGACAAATCTGCTGACTTCATACATACCAACGACTACTAACCAACAGTCAGCCAGTTTTAGCTCTCTAGTACCATCAAAATCAGAAGAAAAATGCTGAATTTAACCGTCTTTCCCAAATATCTTGTTTAGTTCCTGAGATAGTATTTATGTACATATATAAATACGAGTCAATGCTTCGACTTTGTAAGATTACATACCGTTGAAACACCGTTCTTTACAGAATTATAAATTACCTATACTTAATATATATATTACAACACCCAGACACTGACAAAACCACATGGAGGCGGGGTCTCTACCAAATGCGCCGTCGGGTCAGTCGACACACGGTTTCTGCAAACCAACCAAATACTTAGGATTTAGAACCAATGTTCAGTCCAAGGAATCTTTGTTTTGCGACCGCACCGTACACCGCACCGCGTGTGAACTGCGCCGGCGCATCGCATCGCAACCGGTCACTGAGCATTACATTTTCAAACAATAACTCATATCTGTAACACTTATTGAGTACAGTCGGTTCCACGGCTTTGTAGATAGGTGGTAGATAAATATCTGACTACAGCGCATAAGTTGACCTGACCACAATGGTTTTGAGTGTCGGTTTCAACGGAGCGACCAAATGGATAGTAATCTTTATACGAGCGTTTGTCCAAATTGCAAAATCAAGTTCATAACCAAACACTAACAAATTTGTCATCAATTCATTTAGTTAAGTCTTTTCAGCAAGTATGATCAATAAAATAAGCGGAAAACAGGATGTCCCATACAAAATGGAACGGCTAATCGACAATAATGTACGGAACCGCAAATTCTTTTCGCATATCCCCGTTTGGTATAGTCATAGTTACTTACAAGTAAATGAAACCCAGGAAAGAGATTGGATAATGCGTAACCATCCCCTGGAACCCGACAAGACCACCAGCTCCAAATTAATTAAGGACTAACAGCCACAGAGTACTAAATATAATCTAATAAAAATATGTAGCTTAGACTAGTGACGGTATATCGTTAAATGTAACCCGTCTGCTCGTCTGCCCCCTATCACATAAAAATTTATGTAAGAATACTATTTTTTATACGCGGAGCAACATTATTTATAATTTGAAATCAGTAAACAAACTACGTAAGTAGCAAAAAAAGGCACGGATCTGGAGTGTGTGGTATGTAATTAAACCAATATAAAATAAAATACGCTAAAATTTAAAATTTAAAAAACCCCCGACGGCGCCCATCTTGGATTTAAAATCTGTCACAATAAATATATTCCGCTACTGAAGCCCTTTAATATGATACCCATATTGTGGGAGTTGTGTTAAAACACACAATCGAAATCTTTGCGACGGCAGCCATCTTGGATCGATTTTTATCCACAATAGCTAAGGACACTCCCTCCTTAATCATCTTTCAAACAATAAAAACTAAATCAAAATTGGTTTATTTTTTCGGTAGCTACGATTCCATAGACACTTATAACAACACACACAACAACAAACTTAGCAATATGTACTTGTATCATTAGATCAGATGCACTGTACATTCCTGCGATATGAGTATGACGAGTAACGGCGACAGTTACCGGTGGCTGCAGGCTGGAGCCCGGGAGGTTCCCAGGGGCTTGCATCTGCGCATTCTTGTTGCGCACTTCTTGTGCGATATGTAAGTACGACCTATACTTAAGTACGATAAGTATGACCTATAGCAACTAAAAATACAAGAAAAGAGATGCCCAGGAACAAGAAAAATATCTTGATTTAAAAATCTGTGCCAGTGGTATGACAAAAGCACCCGTTCAGTATTAAGAGCCGCTGTGTCAAGGGTTATCGCCATTCGCGAACCTTCGTTAGAAGATGGCACTCAAAGAAGAAGATAGAAAATGGAGCGTGAAAAAAAACCAAATTATGTAGCTGCCGTGTGGTCCCCGGCAGAGTAGAATAGGCCACCCTCACTCTTACCGAGGTGTCGTAAAAGGCGACTAAGGTAAAGCTGCTGGCATGATCATTGGCACCCAGAGAAGGAAAACTCTGCACTTATATCAAAACCCTCGCCAACCCGTCTGCCAAGCGTGGTGAGTATGGCAATTACACCTCATGTGATTGAGGGAGGCCCGTGCCCCAGCAGTGGGGACTTAAATGGGCTGACGATGAAAATACCTACTGGAGTATATAATTACCTCCTATAATGTATTAATACGGGGATTAACACGATATTTATTATGTGAAACAACATTGTGTACTCACATATTTGATCTCCTACAGAAATTTCGGCTATGACGATCTTAACGGTGAGCCATCGATGCACGACATTAATTATAGTGTACAAGTGTGTGCGCAGACACAAATGCACTCTAACCCTAATGAAAATGAAAATGAAAATATCGTTTATTCATATTATACCATTTACCGATATTATAACATTTACCCTAATATTTCGATAGGACACCAGTTCGATACCTACAACCGAAGGCGCAGACCAACGGCTTAACGTGCTTTCCGTTCTGAGACTGTTAACTTTGAGACTTCGGGAGTTTCTTAATAGAAGAACGAAGAAACTACAAGTGCAACCGTCATTGTAAGTCGACAAACAAACTTATTTGAGAAAATTAGAGATAATGTGTAATGTGTGTTGTTGAGGATCGACGGCTGGACTAAATTTTTTTTGCATACCCTCCTGCTGGGGAGCAGGATCATGTCGGGCTCTCCTCTGGCAGTCGTCGTCGTCGTCAGCCCATTTAAGTCCCCACTGCTGGGGCACGGGCCTCCCTCAATCACATGAGGGGTAATTGCCATACTCACCACGCTTGGCAGACGGGTTGGCGAGGGTTTTGATATAAATGCAGTTTTCCTTCTCTGGGTGCTGATGATCATGCCAGCAGCTTTACCTTAGTCGCCTTTTACGACATCTCGGTAAGAGTGAGGGTGGCCTATTCTACTCTGCCGGGGACCACACGGCCAAGACTCCTCTGGCTGAGGTTTCTCGTAACGAGAAGCCGGCCAGAGGTATACCGACTAAACCCAGCCTCTTTTATATTGTTTACGTTTTATACTTTTTTACAGATTTTGATATATTATTGTTTTGTTATGAATGGTATTGTCTTATTTGTCTTGGTGTCAGTGTCTGATGAACGTGTGAATACACCATTTTGCATATATTTGTGGTTTTAATGGCATCACATTTCCAGATTATATACAGTCCCACCGCCACAATGCGTATAGTTATGCGTAGAGTGGTCATCTTTTAGGCAAACGTGTATCATCCTAGACCTCATCGTGCGATTGTGGACAAGCGTTAGCCTATTGACCAAAAAAAAAGTTATGCTTTAGAGGGTAAGATCCATTGATTACTATGACAACAAAGAGAACACGACAAACTAATTTGAGAATATTCATGACAAAGTTCCATAATGTGTATGTTAGTTGTGCTTGAAAGTGTGATGTAGTGTGTATCAAGTGATACTATGTAACCTAGTTTTCCATACACAATAAAGAACTTACTTACCTATTTGCTTAAAGCATTTCCTTGTTCAATCTTGCCATGCGCAAGAGCGGCGCTCAGTATGCGGCGCGCGCGCATGTTATGTTACGATTTGTCAGCGCTGCCCTAATGAACGGATGTTTACCGCTTTCCAGCCAAATGCAAGCGTTATTTGCTTAAGGTGGGTATAGACTCGAGCATTTACCTAGAAAATTTAAATTGTAACACACCATTTGTACGAAAAACAACGCCAGCGGATATCCATGGGCGGCAATATCCTCTCACCATGAGGTCACCCGCTCGCTAGTTTGATTCTCTGTTACATAAAAAATGTATTACAAATATCTATACAAACTCAGTATTCTAAAAACATTGACCGAAACCGGAGCGGCTAGAAAGCTTGGGCATGAATGGCCCGGCTCGACCGAAATGGTATTACCGCCTCTCAGAAAACCGACGTGAAGCAGTGCCTGCGCTGTGTTTCACAGGAGCACCAGTGGCACCAGTGGCCTAATCCGGGGGAAGGGGAGTTTAATTAAAGGCTAGGAGCACACTTGTGACTCCACCGGTGTTGCAACAGCTTAACAGCAGGTGATTCGTCTACTCGTCTGCCTATCACATAAAAATAAAAGAAGAATATACCAGTCCGTCACCAGGTCGAGAAAGATCTCGGTCGCCTACAAAGGCCGGATTGGCGACAGATGGCTGAGAATAGAACATGAATGGCGAATTCTCGTGTTGGCGGCCAAGTTCCGCTTCGGGTCGCTGAGCCGGCGTAGTAAAGTAATAATAATAATAATGTCCTCCAAACTGATATTTCGGTCATGGCGGCCAATCTCAGCGATCAGCCATCGACGCAGGACATATTATAGTGCACAAGTATTTGCGCAGACACAAGTGCATTCTCCATTCCCGTACCCTGTTATTTCGATGGAACACTAGTGTGGCACGACCGAAGAGGGATTAGGCGCAGGGCCAATGGCTTAACGTGCTTTCCGAGGCACGGGGCTACAAGGCCGCCAACTTCCATGACTCCGGGCTAACACTGAGAATTTCTTAACAGAAAAACTCAGGTACAATTTTGGCCCGACCCGGGGATCGAACCCGGGACCTCAAGCGCAACTGTCGCTTTAAAGTGCGACCCACTAACCATTGCACCACCGAGGCAGTCCGAGACCGAGGTAGTAAAGTAGTAAATAAGTATACCAGTCCGTACAACAGTCACCGAAAAGTGTGTACCGCCCCTAACTTGCTCTAATCTGGGATTAATCTCCGTACGAGTTCTGAATACTTGTCGCGGATGAGTAATGCGCTCTCTTGTCTGAGGGTCGCGGGTTCGCTTCCCGCCTAGTGATGTGTCGAGTTAGTAACTGTAGATAGGATTTACTCGAGTTTAATGGAGGGGAAATTTGGAGAATAAATTGAAATTATTTTTTTTTAATTTTAAGTTATTTTATTTATTGTATTTATTTATTTATTGCAATCTTTACAGTATAGTAATTTTTCATTAAATGTTTAACAATTAAATGCTTTCATAGCCAACTAAGAAGATTGTCACATAAAAATAATTACAAGAGACTGGATTTATTAAGGTGACGAAACTAGCACCGCAAATACATTTGTGTTAAATGTGTCGATTATGAGATATTTTTTTTAAAAAGTACAACATTGAATCTATAAAGAAAAGTATTTGTATTACATATACTGACTATTTTGAACAACTTAACTATCATATATCATTCAATTTTAGTTATTGAAATACCCTATTAACTGCCGTGAATCTTTGCGTTGACTATACTTAGAACATCCCTATTCCTTCCGCTAAGCCTGATAGATACAGATCATTGAACCCGAGTTAAGTCTTAGTGAAAGAGATATCTAGTTTTGTTCACTAACAAATAGATAATACAACTATTGAATATTACAATATGAACGATGTTTATTCAACACAAACTTGTAATGTAACTAAGTTTCCTTGTTGGATACAATAAACATAAACTCTGCTTGAAAATGATAATATTTATAATGTCCTCCGACCGATTCTTGTAGAACAGCCACCTACACAAAATATACTTATTGTAGTGCACAAGAGTGTGCTCAATACACAAGTGCACTCTCCATTTCCTCATATTCCGATAACACCTCATTGTGTATTCGAGCCATTTTTGGTTTAAAACAGAAAAACTCATGTCGACCCGTTTTTAGAAAACATAAATTAATTTCATTACCTTTATATCTTCGATTTCTGTTTATTTGTGGTGCACCAGCACCAAAATTTGTTTGTCCAAAAATGTCAAATATCTAATCGTTTACGATATATAAAAATAAACTTGTGAGGCCTTTATCTAAATTAGCTACTGTATCCAAAAACACCATTTTATGTGTACAAAAATTCACAAAACAAATTCAAGTATAAAAGTTTGCAAAATTTAAAAAAGAAATAAATAAATGGTTAACTTGTTACTGCTTTTATAGTGGTTAGGAATTTTTAGATTATAAAATATAGAAAATTTGGTAATGGTTTTTAAACTGAGTATAACCATAATGTGTATATGCCTGAAAAGGTAGGATCAAGTGATACTATGATATGTAACTATTTTAATATATTTGTAACTTTGTTTTCCATACACAATAAAGAACTTACTTGCTTACACAATTAGAGAGAGATCGGGCGCAGCACCAACTTCTTTACATGCTTTTCGAGAGCAGAGGTCAATATTGATTTCATACCGAAAAACTCAGGTTCTTCATCCTGTGTTATATATGAGTTTGGTTTGCCTTAGATATTTTTGCAATACACAAAATTTATTGAACAAAGTAAGTATTACCTACTAATGTTAATGTGCTATAAACAGTTAGTGTCTGGTAAAATATGGGGGGAATAAATGATTCCCCACCAGCCCATAAATACCGCGATAAAACAGTAAAGTCCCTTCACGGATATCAAGCAACCATAGATCAGCCAGGGCCGCACTCGGGGGAGAGGTCACGGGTATAACTATGCAGATAATTTCCACTTAAAAGGAAGGCTGTGTCTCATTTGTCATCATTCAGATGATGGTTTAATTACTTCCAATTGCAGCTTCAGCGCTCCAAAGCGACTAATTTGGACGCAACTGGGATTTATACGCTAAGATGAGGTGATGCAGCTTCAGTCTTCATGGTTCAGTCTCAGTATCTCAAACTTTTATGATAGTTCACTGTTATAAAAAAATTGAGCGATGGTAGCTCTACGGATACGAACGTGCACCGTCTCAACTTAAGGTCGTAGGTTCTTATCCGAGAATGCGTTTTTCAAATCTATGTGCATATTTCTAACATTCTCTTGGTGGTTATGGAAAACATCGATAGAAAACAATATGTACTTTTCGGATAGTTCTCAATTGTTGAATTATCAATTCTAAGCGTGTAATCATCAACTCTGGTTTTAAAAAAAAAACGAAAAATCAAAATACTTTATTTGCATAGGCTTGTACACAGCTCTTACAAATCGTCATACATGAAAAATATAAATTTATGACTTTGTATATTAAACATGTAATTAAACATATATTTCCTTAGGTTCCATAGGTTATTATATGGGTTGCGAAGGTCAGATTGCATCGCTTCATTGTAATTACCAACTTTTAATATCCTGGATCATGGTCCAAGAGTACCCCGGGCTCAGAAGAAACGGCTTTAGTTGCAACTTGAAATAACATGCCGAGATGACGATGATTGAGTGGATCACGTTAACCCCACCACGGCACCGTTTTTGATGGTCCACTTTAAAATAATGACTCAGAGGGCTTTTTTTGATCACCCTGGTGAAATGCTGCCGGCCCAAGATGTTGATGGGCCGACTCCCTTAAGCATACCCGCCGCTGGGAGGTGGTCGGGTTATTTGGGGCTCTTCTTTGGCAGTGGGAGGTATACTCACTAAAACAATAGGGGTGTTCCCTTCTACGCCTTAGTGGCGAGGAGACACGAGAACCGACTAAAGAGCCTCATCTTTATGTCCCTCCCCAGGCGGAGATGCATTTGCATAGTAGACCTGACACTTGACCCACGGATAGGCTGGGGGGAGTGATTAGGACAGCCGGGAGCACCGAGCGAATGTTGGAGTCGTTGCCCCCGCACCGACTGATACCTGGCCTGCGGCTCAGATGGCCTAATTTAAAGCAGACATTATGACCGAATCGGAGCTTTCCTCTCTTTCACGCGCGCTGTGTGTTTGGATGCGACAGGTAATCGAACGAGAAAAATATCTTGTTCGTTACTGGACAACTTAAAATTAACCCACCAGGTTTGAGTCCGCCCCAGTCCCTCTCTCTTGACTAGTGGCAGCGCGCGGCATGACCCGCATCAGGCGGGCACGACTCCCGCACACACACACACAGACACCCCCATTATGCAAATTGTAAGACCGCTCCCAACCTCTTCAGCGGTCGTGAACCTTTCTCTCTACTGAGTTTAAAAAATATATCGCAGATGGCTAAATGGGGATGGGTCAGATAGTGCGTCAGGGATATTGGCAGAGGCGAGGGTCAATACGACAAAAACATTTGAAATAAAAAATATTATTTCTAGATAAGACTCGTAGAAATTTAAGAAAAATAATTTCAGAATTTTAAACTAATCATAAAATGACAAGACAAAATAATGACAGTGTCAGTAAGCAACTTACAGACCGACCAAGATCAGAAGGCACTTCAGTGACATTAAAATGGTTGCGCTGCACAATATTTTTTATGGGAAAAGCACTGACACTTGTAAAGGAAGCAGAGCTAGTTCCAACTTTAGCCACGTGCGTGATCGGCCTGTAAAGTCGCCTAAACTTTTTTATTGGACATATTATAGCACCGACATCACTTCCGGTAAGTAATTTCCTTACAATTAGTGTCAGTGCTTAGACATTTTGACATAGAAAAAATATTGCTGCAGCCCCCCACCCATGTTAATGTCACTGAAGTGCATTTTGATCTTGGTGGGTAGGTTGGTGACTGAACGATGTGAGAAAGATAAAGATAAAAAAACATTTATTTGTTAAACACACACGACACATAACATTACAAATAAAGAACAAAAAAAAACAAACTTGTGATATTTAGACAAAAGTAAAAACAACTTGAAATAATTAAGGCGGGCGATATATACCTACATTGTGTCCAGGTGTGTCGCGGTGCATACAAAAAGGAGCTCACTCAGCTAAAGCCACGACTTAAGGAAGGGGTACCTTCCTGTAGTCCATGGCGCTGGTATTATGTGAGCCTTGATTGCTATGACGCACGGACGGTATAAATGGAAGATGGCTGCATCCATATGCATTAATGCATAATACCATTATTATTTAAATGCAGACTACTCTGTACCGGGCTCTTTGGCTCTACGTGCAGCAGTGGACACCTATTTTCTGATGGTTGATCGTTATTGGTTCACAACCCCTGGTTCAAAAGTAATTCGACAAAGTACGGCACGGCGTGTGAAGTTATTAGCGCTGCGCCGGAGTCGGCTGCTAATACGTGCCTCAACATGCTAGAACTGTACTCTATTTTATTTTGTTCTCAATACTGTTCTTGCTAGAGAACGAGTTTAGTAGTAATAAATTTAATCATATTAATTTGAGGAATTACTAAGAATGGGGCTACGTGGTACGTTTGTGACTACGGCTTTCAGTAACGTTACCGAAACGTCAAGCAAGTAATAACACAATATCTCCTCTCACGCTGTCTCTCTGGAGCCCGGGGTACGTTTGGACCATGATTCAGGATTTTTTTTTATATATAAGCACATGTATATTGGCTCTCCTCAGTCCTGATGGTAAGCAAGAAAAGAGCCCAAGTTGCAATTACAACGGAAGCGACGTCAAGGGCATCACCTCTGTTGGCACCGCCATACTGACCCGCGAGATGCTTCTTCACGCTTCGTTTGAAGGAATCCATATTGTAGGAAAGGGGAAAATGCATGCGCCGGCAACGAGTTCCATTTCTTGATGGTGCGGCAGAAATAAGACCTGCTAAATTCTGAAAGTCTGGTAATTACAATGAAGCGACTGCCGACAGACCTTTGCAACTCTTTACAGGGGATCCAGATCAACTGAATCATGGTTACACGTTTCAGAAACTATCCGAACCATGCAGGTACTTAAAATTATCCAGAACACCCGGCCTTAGTTTCAGGTGGGAAGTATGGAAACTATTAATGCCATCTAGTGGTACTTTAGCAGAACGTTTTAACCCCCGACGAGAAAACGGCGGGGAGTCATAAGTTTGACGTGTCTTTGTGTCTGTCTATGGCATCGTAGCTCCCGAAAGGATGAACCAGTTTATGATTGTGTTTTTTTAACCCCCGACGCTACAACATGTAACCAAAACTTTTTAATATCTTTTGTCCTTTTAGAATTCATACTTTTTGTTATTTTTGTCGGGGGTCTTTTTCAGATCTGATATTTCAGTTAACGCGAAGCAGGGAGCGATGGGCTTATTGTAACAGGGGTAAGTAACATTTTTCCCCAGGATCTTAAACTTTACTATCGTATTTCTTTGAATCGATTTGAGACCGAAAGTAGAGACTCGGGTCATATATTTGACGACCCGTTTGGATCAGTGGTAGTGAATGCTGCCTCTGGTGCAAGGAACAAACATTTGTGTACATGAATATGTCTGTTTGTATTGGTTTGGGTGTTTTCTATCTATCTATGTGTATCTAAGTATGTATTCACAAAAGAAAAGTATTAAATGTACCTATATTTATTTATTTATTTATTTTATTTTCCACACTTACAACTATCCTTACAGGCTAAACCTAATACAATAGTGTAACTACTTACTACTATAACTGATTACAACTAAAGCAGTTTTAGTGAATTCACTCAGAGAACATGAAAACAGATAATTTTTTTCTGATAATTGGTTGAGGGTGTGCAGTGAGCGCGTCAGAGGTGCCTTGCCGAGCAGGTTGGTGCGCGCGCGCGGCGCGGCCAGCAGCGGCGGCCGCCGGCGGCGCCACACGTATCGGTCCGGGACGCACAGGCTCAACACACTCAATACCTGATTGTTGTCTGCCTTCCCTCTTACCAATCTAAATAAATATGATGCCAGTGCCAATTCCCTCCGTACCCGCAACTCATTATACCCCACCATACCTACATATATTTGTGATAACGCTGTTGGTTCTGACATCCGCAACACAGGTGCTTGAACTACCTTTTTTTATATGATAGCTAGGCAGACCAGCAAACGGTGATCCGTTTGCTGATGTTAAGCGACCTATCTCGGAGTCAGATCAATTTATGTGATGTGAATTATTTATTTTATATTATAAATGAAATTCTCGAACTTCTTTTCGCGTAATGTAGTCAATGACAATTCGCATTTTTTTAATAAGTTGGTTAAAAACAACGTTTAGGTACTTTAAAATTGTATTTTACTCGTATAATAGTCTATCGGATATTCCTTGTTTTTGAGAATCGATCGCTGGACTAGTAATTTTTATATTGTTTATGTTTTTATACTTTTTACAAATTTTGATAAAAAAGATTGTCTTTTTTTAATGTGTGTCTGATGAACCGGTGAATACAAGAAAATACACCATTTATGGAACGAGCAATGCTCGGCGTCTCTCTTCGAGATCGAATACGAAATGAGGTGATCCGGCAGCGAACCAAAGTCATCGACATTGCTCACTGAATTAGCAAGCTTAAGTGGCAGTGGGCTGGCCATATTAGCCGCAGAACCGACATCCAATGGGGTAAACGAGTTCTAGAGTGGGCGCCCTCTGGCTAGGTGGGTGGACGATCTGCGCAGGATGGCTGGTAAGAGCTGGATGCGAGAAGCCATGTATAGATCACAGTGGCGAACAATTGGAGAGGCCTACGTCCAGCAGTGGACTGCGATAGGCTGATGATGATGATGACACCATTTTGCTGTTAACAGAAGTTTTTATTAGCATCCCATTGCCAGATTATATACAGTCCAATCGCCACACTTTTTTATCCTGCGTAGTCTTCAGTTATTGTACTTAATTTATCTGCTCGTCTGCCTGCTATAAAAACTAAAAATATCTTATAAAACAATCTGGTTAGCTTTAACCTCAAGTTGCCAGACTTTGTAAAGGATGTGTTTAAGCACTACCAGATTTGATAGCTCAAACCACAAGTCTGCGGGACATATCATTATCCTTTCCCCGACCTCATCGAATGCAATCAAAGCGAAATGTTTAACGTTCGCCAACCGCATGATTGACGGAGAAAGATCGGCCTTGCTATTAGATGTTTATAATTTAGTGAAGAAACGAAACATCCACGAATTCAATGGTTCTGTAGGATTTAATACAATACGGTATTTGACTTTATATTTTATTTTTGTAATCAAAAGACCTCTCAATGATAAACACACCGTTGAAAGAATTATTTGATTTTCATTTAAACTATCTGAGATATCACAACTTTAAAATCACATTATTTTGGGCAAACCCAAAACGCTCCAGACAAATGGCTACTTAGATGTGACGTCACACGCAAATATTTAGTATGCATTTCATTAGAATTTTATATGGTAGTTATATAAATGTTTCGTTTATATCAATGGTTCTATTATAATAGTTAATACAAATTGTATGGGTTATTCAATGGTATAATTATTTTTAATAATTTCATACTTTTAAAATGGACTTGGCCATGAATCTTTGAATGATTTTTAATTGAGATTTTTTGCTATTGGCACATATTTACCTATATTTTGATAAAATATTTATATTTTGTAAAATTTCGAGCTTAGTCAAATAGGTACCTTATTCACACCTATAATAGGTCTACTTTAAAATTACGGATTTTATTGTAGTAATGTAGTCAGACTATATTAAGGAACGACACGCTTATGCTTTTTTATTCTAGATGGGTACAGATAAACACAAAATACTGGCGATGCGAACATAGAAACTATCCTTAATTTGAAAGGATTTCTGTCCGTGTCGGCGGCTTCGCTGTGTGGAAACCCTTACCTTTATAGTTTTTACTCACTTCGTGGTAAAAGTTGTTCAAATTTTTTTCATAAAACCAAACTAAATTATTCCAGATTATTTGAGAATATCAAATCTCTCAAAATGATCATTTTCTCCGAATTATCGCAAAAAAAAACAATAAACAATACAGCTTTTCCCGGAAAAGTTTCAATTAATTTATTTGTCCTATAACAGAACCCTAAACTATTATAAACTTCATGAAAAGGCCGTTTTAAGCAAACCGCAGCCGATCGGCCGTGCCGTGTCCAGGAGCCAATCGATCGCGACCGCAGCGCAGACGCCGCCACCGCAGCGCAGGCGCAGCCCCGACCGCAGCGCTAGGGGAGCAATTCTCACATATTTTATGAGAGAGAGGCCAGCTGAGAAAACGGATCACCTGATGGTCAGTGATTGCCGCCGCCCATTGACACCTGAATACCAGAGTAGTCATAAGTTCGCTGCCGGCCTTTTAAAAAAGATAACGCTCTTTTTACGACCCTAAGTTGCATTCGAAACACAAGCGATGGTAGCTTAGTGGATAGGAACACGCCTTCCATACGGGGACTCGTGGTTTGAACCCGAGCATACCCGACAACCCGTTTGGAACAGTGGTTGTGAACGCTGCCTCTGGTGCAAGGGTTGCGGGTTCGATCCCCGCACAGTACAAACATTTGTGTGCATGAACATGTCTGTTTGTATTGGTCTGGGCGTTATCTATGTATTAAAATTATGAATTTACAAAAGAAAAGTATTATATGTACATATTTGTAATCCCACTGTTGATTCTGATATCCGTAACACAGGTGCTTGAGCTACCTATCTCGGAGTCAGATCAATGTATGTGATGTTGTGAAAAATACCCCTATGATTTTTTTATCTATATTCATGTTTCTACCATTCGATTGAATTAAATGCAATGCAAATGATAACCGCTTTTAGACATGTGTACATTAATTATTTGCGTAATGCAACGCGAAAGTTTAAAATCTTATAATGATTAATTTGGTCTAGGTTTACCTGTTAAAGGGTTGCGAAGATCAGACGGCAGTCGCTTCATTTTAATTACTAAACTCCCCAAATTTTGAATCATGGTCTAAGCTGACTTCGGGATGCAACCGAGAATTACACGCTGATATCAGAGTGAGACATTAGGTATTATTTTCTAAAATAGTTACGGGTTAATATGTAACAGGTAGCAGACGATCAGAAGGACCACCTGTAGGTAAGCAGTTACCACCGTAAAGGGACACCCGCCACTAGAGGAGTCAAAAGTTAATAAAGCGAATTTGATATAGTCATGTCCAATTTTCGTTAAAATGTCGAAGGCGCAAGAATCGCCCCCTGAGCAGCGCCGACGCAGCCGCGGCTGTTTGTACTCGCCGGCTCTTGCGCCGTTTGGGGGTTATTATTATTACGTGGATTATAGGGGCCCATGTGGCAAATCATTGTCTGTAATTTCATTTTTTCTTAAATTGAAATCACTTAGACTTGTAGGAAGATTTAGTAACACATGTAAATAAAATCCTCCTAACGATTCGGCTATAGTGCACAAGTGTATACGCCAACACAGGCGCACGCACTCTCTACTCCCTTACTCTCATGCTCCGATGGGACACAAGAGTGACCGGAGAGGATGAACAGCGCAGGACCAATGGCTTTCCAAGGCACGGGAGTACAAGGCCACCAACTTCCAAACTTCAAGCGACATGCACTAATAATTTCTCACTGAAAAATCCACGAAAAAGTTTTGCCCAGGCGCGAGAATCGAAGTCTCTAATATGGCACGTAATCTGGTATGATACTTATTGCAGTTAACGAATCAAAAAGCGCATTAGTAACCCAGACTATCGAATCCTACGTAGGTACTCGATTAACGATTTGGCGGGAACAGCCGCCTCTGGAACAACCAATCTGTTACCCCAACGCGGCGGACGCATATGGAGAGTTCAGGAAAATAGACCTGAGTTCTGTGTTGGAGCAAGTCCTAACGGGTCATGGTGGATTCAGTGGATTGAGTCTATCGTGCCCCTGCGACCCATAAAAAGTCGAAGATGTCCCTCATGTAATTCTTGAGTGTCTGAAATTTACAAAAGACAATTTAAAAGAAATAATAAGAAGCAAAAAACAGAAATATACATAAATAGAATATTCAAAACAGAAATTAATAAGAAACATTAAAGGAGACAAAAATTTAAAATGAAAAACAAAGTCTTCGAAAACATATCGAAGGGCCAGCATAATGATGAAAAAATCGACGTTGGTCTACGACAAATAATTAACGGGACACGGTACAAAATGCGGTTATTATTATATGTAAGTACATACTCGTAGTAACATGTATATGCTTTGTTATATATGCTGTGAGTGTTCACAGCTTGACGTTTCGGCCTCGTTACAACAGATCGTGGTCACAAGCGGACTGGAGGTGCACGGCGTCGTCTGCTACGCCCGGCTTGTGAATCTTGGGATACCCTCTCATTTTTGTTATTTACACTGCCACTAAATAAAATGTTGGTCTACGACGTCTAGTCGTGTGATGAAATCCGTGCGAACAGTTGCGTTGAACTATAGACAAAGCCACTTAGCTACAGGAACTATAGAGTCAGAGAGCTACTTTAAATTATAACTTATACTTAATAGTGATATTCAATGCGGGAAGTCGTGGTTTGATAACGAGCATGCACCTCTGGATTTTTCAAATCTATGTGCGTATTTCTACCATTAGCTCGGCGGTGAGGGAAAACATCGTGAGGAAACCTACACGTTCCGGATAATTCCGTGACGTCGTTTCGTTCGAAACTTGTAACTATTCATTCGGATGGTCTGGTTCCCGTTTTAAAGGTTTGCGAAGGTCAGACTGCAGTCGCTTCATTGTAATTACTAGAGTCTCCGAATCCCGAATAATGGTCTAAGCTTACCCCGGGCCACAAAGCAACAGCTTTGGATGCAACCGGGAATTGCACGCTAAGATGAAGAAGACTTGATTGTGATATTAAGGGCCGGTTTCTGAATTAAGAATTTGAAGTTAAGCACGACTTGAGCACAAACTTTGACAGTTGAGTCATACTTCAGCTGTCAAACTTTGTGCTTAACTTCAAATTCACAATTCAGAAACCGGCCCTAAGAAATAGTAATATCAAACTTAAATACAGTACAACAATTTAGTTGTTACTAGTTGCTTCATCGTACGACCATAAAAAATACATTGTATTTATTAATAAGCAACAAATTGTATTTCCATAAACACGCTCTTTATCTCGACGACAACTACAATCTACCATAAAGTTTCAATTGTTTCATCTATCAAAGGGAACATGTTCAAAAATTCATCAGCTCGTGTCGAGAGATCGGCGCTTATAAGCTATATTTATTGATGAAACAATTAGAAAGCTTGGGAGCTAGGTGTACCACAATGTAAAGGGAATCACAGTAAAGTACCAATCGATCGAGTTAGCTAACACATTCACTCTCATAAATAAGTGTATTTATTTGCACGACTCTTAATAGCCGTACAATAAACAAACATTATCGTTGACACTGCAACAGTAATAAAAAAAAAGTTTTTAACTATTATGTGAAATATAATGAAAAAAAACACCGTAATAAGAAGGTATGTGCCACCTGTCGGTTATTGATTATCTCTATCCGCGGACCATTAATATTTGTTGTATTTTAGTAGTAACACTGCCTGCCTTTCAAAAGCAGACGTTTGATCCTTATTAGAACTCAAAATAAATTCTCTAGGTATTAAAAAAATATATTTTATCAAAGTATACGTAAATAATACAAGCAAACATTCAGTTACAAATACACAGCGCCAATATACGACAGCAGCCAATCTTTGATGTTTAATTTGTTGTCTCCCTTACCGTTACTAGAAGCTGATTCAGATCAGAATCCTCTACAGACTTATGGAGTAGCCTTGGGCGTTTACTACTGGTAAGAGTAATTTCGTACAATCGATACTCCATCACAACTTAATAATAGCGCCCCGACACACGGCAAAACACTGGTCTTATCTCTTTTTTTCCAGCTTCCCGTACTTTGCAGGAATGTATTCTTGTAGAGTTGCCTCACTGGTCTGTACTGAAACAAGTTAATTCAGTGCTATCGATACTCCATCACAGCTGTCGATGACAGCGCGCCGATACGCGGCAACACTGCCCCTATCTCAGCTATTTGTCGCCTCCCGCCCGACTAATTGTTACACCGAAATATTACGTACTCCGGAGATTTACGGTGGTGTAGCCACACAGAGATGTAGCTGGGTGATTAGAAGCCGAAGTCACAAAAAAAGACAGAGAAGGCAGGCTGCTTACATCGTAAGCTATACACACACAGAAGCGCGCAATGATCTCGACGAGATTCGGCACGAGGCAGAGACAGATTATGTAGAACGTGTGCGGGAAAGAAACGAGAAGCCTAGCAGACGCTCGGAGAAGGGCAAGAAGGGGAAAGAGACGACGAACAGATGATCGTCTGAAGCCACGAACGAAGTCTGCACACGGTGCGGTGGACCCGACGCCGGCATTGCACAGGCACCACCCACTGCCCGGCAGCGACGGCTCAGCGCTTTTGGCTGTCCTTACCTACATAGTATTTTTCCCATAACTATGTAACCCTGTCTCCGTGTATTACGTGTAACCATGATTAGTCGATCTGGTTTTCCTAAGTGTTGCGAAGATCAGATTGCAGTCATTGTTATTACCAGAATCTCCAAATCCTGGATCATGGCTCCGAAGCAACACCATTAGACGCAATCGGGAATTGCGCGCTGAGATACTTAAAAAGGAACTATGATCCAATCAATGATAAAGCTTCATATTATTTTAATTTTCATTTACTTTATTGTAAGGAAACATACAGTACTTAAAATAATACTATTTAACACACAAAATATATAATATATACATAATCTTAAACCAAGTAAGTTTCCGCTAATAACTAATATCATAAAAACCGCAACATGATGTTCGTAATATAAACAAAAAGGAAGAATTGAGCAATTGACAAATATCTACTTTGTAAAGTCAGGAGACAATTTACCCACAACAGCCTTCTTGTACGCTCGCAGTGTAGTGTTAAATAGATCTAAGTCACAAAAATCGCTGTTATAATTACGACAGGAGCGCAACAGAAAGGTGTTACGGGCATAATTGGTTGAAGTCAACGATACACTGAATAGCTGATGGTGACCAGAGTTCATCACCTCATCTTTCACTAAGCGCGACACCCCACCGGCACGAAGGCGAGTTCCCATTACAAACACCCGCCCCAGGTGTCACCCCTGCGGCCCTGCTACCTTCGCCACTGGCTCCTGCCCTGCCCCCACATCTACTTCCACCATCGGACGTTGTAATAAATAAAATTTGTTAACTAATCCGCCTCCAGAAACACGCACCATAAACCAGCTAGAATTGTGAGAGGCGCATTTAAGCGATGATAAATTACTAAGATAACACATTTAGAGGGAAACGTCTGTATTGTTTTATTAATAGGTGAAATGTAGCCTTTTACGAGCCACGGAAACGGGGAATATTACGTAATTATAAAACAGCGTTATGGCCTATCGTGGAGCTAAATTATTTGTACCCCGGCTTGCTCGGTGTTCGCACGGGTAGACATTTTTTTAAATATTTTAATTACTTTGTTATCTTACGAATATTATAATAAAAACTTTATCTTTTCTTACATCATTGAATACAATTTATTGTAGAACTCACAACGCCCTGTTGGTCTAGTGGTTTGAGTACCGTTCCGTGATCTCGGGGTCCTGGGTTCGATTCACGGGTCAAGCAAAAAGTATATTTCGAATTTTTCGAACATAGCTCGGGTTTGTGATCACCAATCCGCATTTGGTGATTAAGCCTAATCCCATCATAGTAGCGATGACTTTGATTTCTATGATGGACGCCATTGCCCTACAGTGTAGTACTTTTTTTCAGAAAGTCTTAACCACCAACCCTAGGAGGGTGGACCCACAGATATGCGGGTGGACCCACTAAAAACCACATTAAATAAGTACGGCCTCACAGAAAACCGGCGTAAAGCAGCACTGTGCTGTGTTTCGCTGCGTGAGTGAGGGTACCGGATGCCAGATCCGGGGGGAAGGGGAGTTTAAAGGTTGGCAGCGCACTTGTGACTGCACGGGTGTCACTTACCATCACTTACCATCAGGAGATCCCTCTGTTCGTCTGCCACCTATCACATAAAAAAAACATTATGATTATTTTTCAGAAAGCCTTAACCACCAACATGAGGTAGCAGGGTAGATCACTAAAACAACATCAAAAAAGTAGCTACACATCAAATAAAAACCTATCGATTAATATATGAATCCTAACCAATCGATTAAGATAAATCTTCAATCGATTGACAGACACGTTAGGTTTAATTATGGAATTAATTTAATTTGAATTGGGTTAGATTCGATCATTCGTAGATAAATCGTTATAACATCAGATTGGAATAGAATAACAACGCTATACCACTGATTTAGTATTTCATTATTGGTCGAATCAGGCGCAAGGAAAATTTACAGATTATAGTAGGTAACGAAAAATATATAGAGAGATAGATATACTTTATTGCACAAAATACACAATTTAAGAAACTACTATGATGTGATATACCCACATACGCATAAGGCAATTAAGATGACTCAAAAATGTTGATGCTGGACTCATGAAGGGTGAAACTGGAACAAATACAAATAGTTTATTGCACTAATTTTATAGGTTAAAATCTTATTATAATTTAGTTACAGATCATCATGAAGCCTGCAAGCTCACAGTAATTATACCTACTACTAATACATGAATAAACTATACGAGTATATTATATTTTAAGTCAAAATCTACTCGAAAGCAGCCCATAGAGATACCTTCCCCAGCCCGCAACACCGCGGTTACAATGTTTAATTATAGTCGAGATAGCTGCGCGCGAGTGGTTCCCCGAAGGAGCTCGCATGCGCCCGCGCCGCTCTCGACAAACAATCTTGTTTGACAATGCTTTACACGCACTATGCGTAGGGCTGGCTCTTGTCATTTGCGCTCTGGTGTCAGATATATAATGTTTTTTATAAAATATAATGTTATTTTAGATTATGCACTAAAATGTTGTCAATGTACGTGAATAAATGATTATGATTATGAGTAAATTATGTAATCTACCACTTCAGAGAGATGTTTTTTATGTGATAGGAGGCAGACGAACAGACGGCTCACCAGATGGAAAACAATAGCCACCACCAATAGAGACCCGCAAAATCAGTGGAGTCGCAAGTGTGATGCTTTTAACTCCTAAACTAGTGTCTGAAACGTGTACCCAACCATGTGGCTTAGTTTAAAGCAGTCGTGTAACGAACGAGAATATACTTACCTGTCGCATCCCAACAAAGGAGACACACAGTGCGTGTGAAAGAGATGGAAACTCTGATCCGGTCGTCAAGTCTGTTTTAAAATAGACAGTCGCTTCATTGTAATTTACAGACGCCCCAAATCCTGAATCATGGTCCAAGCATACCCCGGGCTACAACTAAGATGAACCCGTTCACGGGGCACCCCTGCGATCACCTCCGTCGTTATTTACGCGCGATGTATTCACAACCGAATTAATTTTATTAATTACTTCACGATGGTTTCTCCCTTGTTTCGGACCGAATGTAGGTATTTACCTATCAATGTAACACGAGGCGTTGTCATCCTATTCAATTTTGTGTTTATTAAATTGAGATGGAAATAAGTGTGCGTCACGTCACTAGAGATACGATCTATGAATGAATGAAAACATTTACACAATATGCTTTGAGAAAATGATATTTTTATATAACGTCTGCAATATAGTAGCATAGGCTCCCCCGATCTCGTCGCCAGGACTTAGTTTCGCTTTGCCCCGTACACGAACAAGCCACTCCAATAATAAGCTCCTTTGTAGTTCGTTTACTTGTAGTAACTATCTCAAATGTCGATGGAAAATAGTATAAAAATCGACCGACTTTTGTAGGTTTAAAATCGGTCCGAAAAAAGGCGGTCATGTGGGATCACCCTCACTCCGATGTCTGAGCCACCCAAAGTGTATCTTGACCTCAAGTTTCTTTATTTTGATTGTGTCTTTGTTTTGATGTTTATAATTTCCATGTCGTGTTCAATGGAGCGTATACTTCGACAAGACCTGTTTATTGGAGCTTCGGCTCAAGAGGCCTTTGGGTCTGGCAGCTTCGTAGCGACTGGAGCATCGGCTTGACTGGCAATAGTCAAACAACGCCGAGCGGGGTAGAGCTAGAGTCTTGTGATAGCGTAGCTTATAAATTTAGCTAAAGGAACCCGTTGATGGCAGCTTACATTACTCAATCAAGGCTGAGCGGAAGTAGAACTGCGGTCATTATGATAGCGTAGCTTAAAAGAGCCTTCGATATGGCAGCGTCTTAGTGCCTTACTTAACACGGTTGGAAAATATCTAATTCTTGTTTTTAATCCTTAATTTTTGAGAATTTAAATAAGAAGTGAAACTTCAGATGCGTCACAAAGGCCCAAAGCTAACCTAATATGTTTGTTGAAAACACACAATAACTTAACTTAGGTTAATTTTTATGAGAGGTACTGCGATGGACTCCTCAAAAAACTGTCAAATCAAAACTTGGGTTTTCGACAATAAGCGCTGCTCACTTTAAACTACTGCTTTTGCGCAAACGCAAAAGCTTGGACTAAATTTGTGTGTAGCTCCAAACGGATTCGCTACCACAACGAGCTTGGTGGGCGTACGGTAGCTGTTGTATCATAAGCGCCGCTCACACTCAGCCACAGCTCAACGTAGGCGCAGCTAAAAAACCCTCGACTGTGTTTGTGTGTAACTCGAACCCAAACCGCCACTACCACTAACTCACCCACATAGGCCGCTGTTGGCTGCCACAACTAGCCTTGTAGGCAGACTGCAGCAGCCTGCTTGTGCTACCAAATCCGCTGTATCATAAGCACCGCTCACACTCGGCCGCAGCTCAACGTAGGCCCTCGACTCTGTTTGTGTGTAACTCCAAACCAAACAGCCATTACTACAAACTCGCTCGCATAGATCGCTGTTTGCTGCCATAACAAGCGTGGTGGGCGGACTGTAGCTTGCTTTTAAAACAAATCATTTCCTACTTAGCTAAGCACACTGAGTTTTTTGTTATAGTGGAAAGGGTTCTAAAATAAATAAACATCTTAGTTTGCTAACAGGATGGCTGATCTAATTCACGGAAATGGGTATTGTTTTCTTTTGTTTGTTTTTTCCCCATCGGAAAGCTACACTTCGGCATTAATATGTATCCTGTCTGTTTCCTTAAATAAAATAAATAAATTAATTAACGGGCCGGTTTCCCAGGACTGATTCCCAGGACCATAGTGTTACAGAAAACTGGTAGCAGCGTTTGCGCCGTTTTTCTGTGTGATTAAGGTTACCAGAGGCAACATTTTGGAGGAAAGGTAAAAAGGTTGGTGACGCGGGTGTCGGTTTTCAGTTGTCCATCCGCTCGTTTGCAAAAAAAGAAAAATTGTATCCACGACCCTTAAAGGCAGAGTAACTACTTAATGCGCCATATCGTTTTTACGTGGCAGGGTAGGTATCGATAGGTGGCAGACGAACAGATGGATCACCTGATGGTACGTGAAGCTAGATATCAAATATAGACCGTAATGTTGATCGAGACAATTTTACACTAAAAATAACAATCCTTTGCTATTACAGCTATTCAAGTATAGTAACTGTAGTAAAATGAGCCTAGTTCCCTTGGCGGCAGTATCGGCGGAATCTGCGCGGGCGCATCGCGTGCGCCGCCCGATACCGCGCATCACGATCCGGACGCGGCGGGACAGTCGCGGGCACTTCGCGAAAACAGGTTATTACAATGTGTCTAGTTCCGATTAAGATCCTAGAAGAGTTATATAGCTTCTAGGTTAAAAATACATTTTTATCCATAGGGATAAGAATGTTTATATGTCAAACAGATCATCTGATGGTAGTCATTAACAGATTGCCATTGCCAACAGATTGGCCCCAGGTTATCCGCAACACAAGTGGAGTTACAAGTACGCTGCCAACCTTTTTTCCTTCCCTTCGAATTTGGCCTTAGATACCCTAATTTACTCGGCGAAGTACAGCGTGCCTATTTCCAATCTACCATTACATTAGTTCGGCAGTGAGAGAAAATATCAAGCAAAAGAAACCCAATTACAATTTCACTTTGTTCATTTCATTTCGTTTATTACATTTAACTTTTCACACGAAATGTCTGTCCTGAATTAAGAGTGATCTACTTATAGACAAATAGATAAATAAGTACATATTGTAACTAGAAATTATTAAAAAAACCTATTGATAAAATCACCGGCTGCATGAGCAACTACATGTTCCGCTGATGTTACCCCTCCCCCTCGCCTGTTCGCGGCCCACACTCACCCCCTCGGGATTACCAAGAGCCTCTGACCCGCAGAAATGCTGGGAAGTTGACTAGGGAATTTATTAGTTTGCGAATTGCAATCTGAGCTCACTCACACAAACAAGCGTGTGATATCAGTCTCAGTGTTAGTGAGGTCAACTCTTTAAGTGCTTATTCTTTGAGGTTTGACATTTGTGCAAATATGAAACTACTGCACATGCTGCTGTCAGGATTTTGAAATAGGAATATCTTATCTTATTTGTTAGTGGCCATTTTCATGGGGCACGTCGACCGTATAAGGGACCTTTTCATTGCACTCCTAGTCACGATAGATTTGTTTCTTCAAGGTCACGATGTGGTTCTTATTGATGCGCTTGTAGTCTTCTGGGTTCGGATAAGCATTACCTAGGAGACACATTCTGCCTCTGGCTAGTGAGTCGCATTCACATAAGGTGTTCTATGGTTTCCGTCTCCTCCTTGCACGCTCTGCAGTCGCTGTTCGATGTTATATTTATCTTCATCAGCATCTTTTTTGTTACATACTTCCCTGTTAATCTCCTAAAGCATCTTTGTTTCTTGTGTATTGCCTCCAAGAAGATATTTTGTCTTAGTTACTCTGTGGTTTTCTCCATATCTTAGTTTCATATCCGATGAAGGCTTTTGAATGTTTCATTCCTTTTTTTTTAAATAGGAATAACGAGACATTCAAATTAAGAAATGAATAAACATATTTAATGTGATGCTACCACCGGAATCGGAAAGTTGATTCTGACGAGAAGATCCGGCAAAAACTCGCCAGTTACTCTTTTTAATCGCCAAAATGTTAATATAATGTTATTATTACTATATTACTCGCTTAAATAAGTGAATTTCATGTCCAACAATAAATATATTCATTACAATGTAAGTTGTAGGCGAACAGTTTATCATTTTCACAAATTCTTGTAATTTAAATAATCATCAACTGTATAATAGCCATTACATGAAAGGAAAATATCAAGCAGAAAAAGCTCCGTCGCGTTGTCTCCAACGGACCAAAGGTACGTGCGATGCGGCAAGGGGTGCAGCAATAGAGCTTTACAGCCGTCAACGCCTATGTGGAATCCGTCAGACGTCAAGCCGCCTGCCCTCATTAGCAATTTTAAAAAGTATGGGAAATAAACCGGAGTTCTAAAAGCCATGTCGAATTTTGATTTATAACAAATAAAATTATTTATGATATTTTAGTTAATCGTCTCCCTGACTGATTCTCGAAGGTGGCCGTACTACATGACATAGCCGTTAAGTATTGGTCGTTTTCCTCTAGATGGCGCTAGCACTGTCTAGCCGACTGATGCGTCTATCTCAGTATTTACTTTATAATGCACATGTTGGTGTAAGTAAATGCAGACTGCCCAAGGCCAACGTCCAGCAGTGGGTGGCAATAGGCTGATTGATTGACTTCATACTGAGAACAACATGCGGTCTTTATGAGGTAGGGTTCGACGAGCAAACGGATCACCTGATGGTAAGTGTTACCGCCAGCCATGGACGTAGTTCATTCCATAGTTTTATCGTACGAGGCAGAAAGTTTCTTAAAATGCACAGTTGAAGACTGCCAGCCATCTAAATAATGGGCGTAGAATTTTTTTGTCGAGTAGGAAAATCTCTTATTCGACCAAGCTTTTTCCGATAATAAATCTACCATAGATTATAGCGCTGTCATTCCATACAAATCTGATGTTATACCATAGATTTTTCCACGGATAAAGTTTGGTGGAATCCGGCCTTACTTGCTTTTAAGATGAGAAGAAGAGCTTTTAAGATACTTACTATTTTCTCGCAACTGAATCCATAGGACGATAATCGCTCAACTTCAATATTTTATTTTCAATCAAGCGCCGACTTTGATATGAGATTGGGAGAAATTACCTTTTACGAGTAGAAAAAAGAGGATAACTGAGAGCGTACAACGAAACGGAATTAACATCCAAATCTTGATCCCTGACCCTTTCACGCGCGCTGTGTGTCATTTTTGTTTGAATGCGACAGGTATAATCTCGTCCGGTACGAGGCGGTTTCTTTGTAGCCCTCAGGACATTTACATTAATCGTGCCGTAAATATACAGCACCTAACCGGCAAATTGCCGTGCCGACTAATTTGATAAATAGCATATTCATACGCAGTAATTGGATAATGATCCACACTTTTATAGCAGACTTTAATTGATTGCGCTTTCCGTTTAAGTAACTATTATTGCTATTTCAAACGGGTTTTAACTTTCGCTAATAAATATAAAGTCGTCTTTACGTTTTGTCGGGTTGAGCGATGGGCGCCGGCGGCAGTCTGTCACCTACTCATCATAAACGCATTTTTTAGGCCAAAGACACACGGGTTTTTTATACACCATGCTTTTTAACCTTAGGAATTACTTGAGGGTATTTTGCTAATGTATTTACATTAGCAAAATTAATACTTTTCCTCTTAAAACATAATTATGGTCTAGTTTAAATGTAGCCTACACAAAACATAATTATGATCTAGTTTAAATGTTAGTTACCTTCCCATACAACTGTGATAATTTTTTTTGAGAGTAGATATTATGTTTCTTGAGAAAAATAATTGTTTTTGACAGTTCTAACTCCCTCGAGAAGTTTCGAAGACTGTCAAAATAGGACAGTTTATTTGTACGTCACCTTCTCATCATTTCAGCCAATAGACGTCCACTGCTGGACATAGGCCTCCCCCAATGTTCTCCACACAGATCGGTCCTGTGCCTCCCGCATCCAATGGATTCCTGCAGCCTTCACCAGATCGTCGGTCCACCTATCAAGGTGTCTATGAGCGGCGGCAATCGCCAAATACCTTGTGGGAGGCCTGTGACGGCTGCGACTTCTTATACGTGACCTCCACTCTAGGACCTTTCCGCCCCAACGCCGTCTGTTCTCCTCGCTATGTGCCTTGCGTCACCTTAGAATTATTTATTTATTTATTTATTGCACGAAGTAAAAAAAAAAGTACAATTGGCGGACTTAATGCCTTACAGCATTCTCTACCATTCAACCATTGGGCGAAGCAGAAAAATTGTGGCAGCATTATTATGCTGCCACAATTTTTCTATATATATATATATATATATATATAGTGATATAATATAATAAATATTAATAACTACTTATACATATTTAAATTATATAAAGAAAATCTTTTTTTTTGTAGTATTTTCGCGAAATTGTATTTTAGTGTGTTTTTGTGATACCTCCGCTACTGTCAGATAAATCATTTCTGCTATCTGCCAATAATCACATCAAAAAAGGTTCAATATTTTTAAGGTCCCGTATGTCAAAAAGAAAAAAAACGGATCACTTTGTTGTTTATCAACTACCCTACCTTCGGCTACACCCAGCCTTAAGCAAGTACCCTGCCCGCGGCGTCAGTCCTCGTCATTACAGCCGTCAGTCCCTCGTCGCCAATTACGACGCCTGCGTTATTGTCACCTATTATCGGAGTTGTGATTTGTGGCGAGGGGACTGTTATTACGGCCTGCGCAAGAGTGCTCGAGCTTAGTTTGAATGGCCATCGATGGTTGCGAAATGGCGAACGTTGTTGCAGTGAAGATATCCTTCAATATTAAAAGGTGTCTGTTAAAGTGAATCTTTTAATGTGAAGCGCCTGTGCCGTGTCTCGCCGAGTCGGTGAGGTTAATTAAATGTTGGCAGCTCTAATATGACTCCACTGATGTTGAGGGTGTATTTATCTATCCTACAAACAGTGGCAGCGCTTATAGGTAATCCGAAAACACAAAACGCTTGCGCCATGTAATCGACACCTAGCGCCATCTATTGGTAAAAAGTGGAACGAATGTCCCGCAATGAAGTGAGGGTGAGCCACTAGTATTATTTAAATGTATACTTACTTACTTACTTACTCCGATGGCTCAGCGACCCAAAGTGTGTCTTGGCCTCCGATACAAGATTCTAATATAATGTATGAAATCTCGGAATTATATACAATTGCTAGGAAATGTTCATTTTTGGGAATGGTAAATGTGAATGCATGCTATTTTATACATTTCCTAATACGAAATCAGGAATCACATTTCCTAGACAATCATTTAACACATTCCCGGTAACATGTATATTTAATTCAATAAATTATTTTCAATAAACCTTCCAATTTTCCCAAAAAAAATGGATCATCATCATCAGCCCATTTAAGTCCTCACTGCTGGGGCACGGGCCTCCCTCAATCACATGAGGGGTAATTGCCATACTCACCACGCTTGGCAGACGGGTTGGCGAGGGTTTTGATATAAATATTTAAATAAATAAATATAAATAAATATTTCACAGCATCACATACATTGATGTGACTCCGAGATAGGTAGCTCAAGCACCTGTGTTACGGATATCAGAATCAACAGTGGGATTACAAATATATACATATAATACTTTTCTTTTGTAAATACATACTTATAATACATCGCAAACACCCAGACCAATACAAACAAACATGTTCATGCACACAAATGTTTGTACTGTGCGGGGATCGAACCCGCAACCCTTGTATCAGAGGCAGCGTTCACTACCACTGTTCCAATCGGGTCGGATATAAATGCAGAGTTTTCCTTCTCTGGGTGCTGATGATCTTGCCAGCAGCTTTACCTTAGTCGCCTTTTACGACACCTCGGCTTACCGAGGTGTCGTAAAAGGCCACCCTCACTCTTAAGTGAGGGTGGCCTATTCTACTCTGCCGGAGACCAGACGGCGGAAAAAAAATGGATATCTTTCAGGAAAGAGTGACAGGCCAACTCGTAATAAAATAGGTCATAATAATCGTCGCTGTCCGTCAGGTTGCGATTATGATCAAGCGTTAGTCTACAATAACTCATAAAAAATAATATTGTCCTATAGGTACAATATTCCATGGAGCTTACCTATAAACTGATTTACTTTGAAATTTTAGCCTCATTTTTTACGGGTCATGATGCTGAAAAAATGGAATAAAACGTTTTACTTCATGAAATCGTGAAATTTCTTATAGCCGGTTAAAGGTACCTCTGAGTGTATAAACCACTATAAAACTACATCTTTGAGTGGACATCAAAGAGGCGAGCTCGGATCACCCCGCTAACCCCGCGCCTTGCGCGCTAATTGCAGATCCTATCGTGCGCCCGCGCCGCTCGCGGTTATAATTGAAATCTGGTACTTCCTCAACTGGGAGTTAACAATGTAAAGAGTATAGCGGTAAGTTGGGAATAAAGCGTTCGTGTTGCACTGCAGGTTACAGACTCACGTCGGGTTGATAAATCTAAAAAAAACCTAAATTGATATTTAACCATATGTTGATTGAAAGTCTATGACAGATGTTGATACTTTAATACAGTCTATTCTAAAGTGGACGAAACGCTCTCTTGTTGCCGCTGCAAGCCCAAAGATGGGCGGTAAGAGACCCAGTATTTTTATTTCGTATGCTTAAATTGGTTTTAAGCATACGAAATAAAAAATGTAATAGATAAAAGTACCTACTTTGTCCGTCCATCAACTGCAAAATGTTTTCCTTTATGATACAGAATGTTACCTCATCTAGTCACCGCCAGCAACCCTCCTAAGGTCGATTTAAGATAATATAATCTGGATTACTAATACATAAAACAGGGGGATTAAAACATTATACGGCGATTATAAACCAAAGAATACAGTCTGAAAGTTTATGAGAAGTGATTTACACAAATACCTAAATGTAAGTAAATTTATATGTTTTCAAGCACGTGCCTCTAATAAATACAAAAATATTCATCCAATGGGGACTGGTTAACTCCTAAATAAGCACTAAAATGATTTCCGCCATTAAAACTGCCGTGAATCACAAATCAATAGTTCAATAGAATTCAAATGAATAAATTCTGGTGTAATTTCGTTATCGATGTTTTTTAAGACTGGTCTGCAATAAATAACTACAATAAAAACGCCATAACATAGTCAAGTTGGGACGTTCATTTGTCCATTGATGAGGAATTTGGCCGAAATAATTAAGGCCCAGAAATTCGGCCGTTGGATGCGCCGGAGTGCGTTATGCGCGTCTATTGTGCGCGCGCATTCTCTGCATAGCTGCTGTTGAGGTGGACGCATACCGCTTGCAATTCGTTTTAGTGCATCTATGTGAGTAGATAAATGCCAAGTTCTGCTCCATAATATCTTTTTCCATGGGCCAGAAAGCAATTGGGCCCGGACTGCGAACCCCAAGCTCCGCAGTGTCAAACGGGAATGACACGCTGGGAGGCAAGTTGCCGGATGGTATAAGATCAGTTCCTCTCATGGATATATCCGCAATACTAGAAACAATTTACTGGAAAAAATTGCAATATCCTACACAAACTGTACAAAAATGCAGACTAAATCAAGCCAAGACAAGATCAAGCAAAGTCAAACCAAGACGGTCGACAAGTTTAAAAAAAAGCAGACGAAAATTGAACAAATTTTTAAGCAATTAACTTATGCACAATTGCTAATTTAATATAAAAAATATGAATCTAGAAATCGAATGGATCCCTTGATTATTTTATCTTCTCTCCAACTCCTCCTAGTTTCGCAGATATTCGAGAGCTGTAGTGATCACTTACCTACCATCAGGTGACCCGCTTGCTCGTTTCTTCTAGCATAAAAGACTAGAAAATGTCAAGTTCTTGGCCCCGCACATCGCCGTGTCTCAAATCGTCCCATTATGCAGATCACTCCAGTGACCCCTGACCACAAAATAAGTTATAATATTCCTTTACGGCGGTTTACGACGGGTCACGGGGCAGCGCACTAAATTACGCGCCATATTCAATTGTGACACGCTAACAGCCGGTAAAAATTAACATAAATCAGTGGAGATTGTCCACTTAACAGCGACGGATAGAACCGCTCTAGGAATTTAAACATACGGGAAAATTGTTGAGGCTTCTGCGTGGCTACCGCCATGTAGACGCCTATTCTCCAAGAAGTAAAATTGCTAAAAAAATATTATATTAGCGTAAAAATAACAGCTAATAGTAGCTTTTTTTGTCATACACGCTTCCTTGCTGCTTTTTTGTGATAGGTGCTAGACGTATCACCTGATCACGGTAAGTGATTGCCGACCCCGCAATTCCAGTGGAATCTTATGTGAGTTCACACAAGCCAACCTTTCGGAGGTTTTTCATCTCGATTGACTTTCGGTACCCTCACTGGCTCGCCAATATTCTTCCCCCGTGTGTCCTCACGCCAGTCTTCCTCTAACGGTCTGTCAGTCCGGACTCCGGACAATCGCGCCGATGCCTACCTTATGAAAGAAAGAAAGAAAGAAAGAATAGATTTATTATTATAGACATCACAACACAGAACATATAGCAATTGTATACAGAACACAATTTGGCACAAACAGAAAACAAAACATAAAACAATTAAAAATACATAAAAATAAAACAAAAGGAAAAAAAAAACGAAACTATATTCAATCATGTCCAGACAGTGCCAAATGAATATTATGATGTGTTATGACGTCTAGTATAAATGGCCCTCACTCAGCTTATGTCATAGCTCAGACAAAGGCCATGACGCTATTATGAGCTATAACAATTAATAATTAATTTAATTTAATTAACCTAATAATAAGCCTAATTTAATTTAATTTAACTAATCGTAATCTAAATTTAAATCAATCAAACTTTATAATAATCCCAATATATTATCTTGCTTAACGTTATACCTATTGTTTGTTAACCAAATAATTTAATTAATTTATTCATAATTTATAGAGATGTGATTTTGTACAATTTAATTTTAATTTTAACTAATGTAATTGAATGAAATGTTAATTTAGTAATGTACCTAATGTAATTTAATTTTCATAGACAATTAATTTGACGTAGTTCTATTTAGAAGACTTTCAAAATTTGCTTTGTTGTAAGTATTGTAACTTAACCAATCCGTGGATAACGGTGTTGGTTGCACATTTAGTAATCTAATGAAATATTATGTACTTAATCTAAGATCATTTTAATGTGTAACTGTTTGTTATTCCTAAGAAATAAAATAAAATAAAAACAACCGCGTCGCACGCGCCCGTAGTATGCCCCCATGTGTCCTCCCGCCAGTGTTCCTCTAACGGTACGTTAATTCGCTTTGTCTGTCGGCCCGGCTATCGCGCCGATATCTCGCCGCTGTGATTGCGGTTGCAACACAAACATCATGTAGTGCATTACCGCTTTACCACTAATGTTTTCATTTGTAGTTGGGTAATGCGAGGTTTTAGGCATGAGATGGAGATACTATCGTTTAAGTTTTTATAATATTATGACATAAATAAACTTTATAGATAAAACTCTATGACACACCAAATGCATTACCAACCGCAGTACCGACAGACACATCAGGTAACTACGACTTTTAAATTGTCTCAATTGATTTCAACCAAATGTGAATAATGCACTTAAATATTTTGACAGTCTTTGGATGGGACTCGAACCCACGATCTTAATTTAAGTTAGCAGTTTCATCTTAACTGGTGGTAAAATATTTGTAACAATATTTCCGCTGGATATTTGTAGGTACATACAAATATTGATGAAACTATCGCCGGCTCAGGGCGAAGCAAAAAGCAATTACAAAATTCGTCGACATGCCAAGGTTTCTGGTTGCCCGGTTAGCAAAAGATCGTGGGTTTGAGTCCCACCCGAAGACTGTCTAAAAATTTATAAGTGCATTATTTACTTAAGAATAAATGTAAAAGTATGCTATAACCAATAAATTCATATTAACCAAATGTGGTCCTCAATAAGGTGGGAATCAATAAATTTTGTCCATGATGTGTGGCTGTCCGAACATATTATCTACTTCACAAACTAATAAAAAAAATGTTTATTTCAGACCATAGTTTTTGATCCATAGATTGTTAGTAACAAAAGACTTAAAATTATATTAGTAGGTACATATCGACAAAATAAAATACAATAAAATAAAATTAAAAAAGAGAGAGGTTGCTAGGAGTTACCAAAGAAACTGGTTTCAGTAGTCACTCTTCGCACCAGGCACTTCCATAACAGCGAGGTGTATCTATCCGCTAGAGTCATCAGGATGGTGTTGCGGCTGTCCCTCACCCTGCGGACCAGTGACGCGGTTTTTTTTTCGGATAATGGCCATTAAGCCATCAATCTAGTATTCCGCGAACATCCCCGACGCGCTACAAAAGCGAGGCAGCCCCAACATCATCCTGAAGATATTATTGTTTTGGACTCAGAGTGTGTCTAGGGGTATTTTCGAATACGTAGCCCATAGACTTCCCGTGTACATGTTTTGGCAATATGCTTTACCTTAACTTGTTCAGTACATCGGGAAAATCTACGGACCAGCATATTCCCTCGAACCGCAAGAGCTCTCCGCTCCCTTTCTAACTAATACACGAGACAAGACAAATAATACTAGGACTATTGTGACGACGTCGATTCTTGCACATTTAGGTGAAGATGTATGCATGAACAAACGATTGCTTAACGTCGAATTTGCATTTATCGTAAAAACAAACATCAGCCTAATCCATTCTTACAAAGATTATTAAATTATACTTGTTAATACATATTCTTATGATACCATAAATAATACCTAGTCCTATTTACAGTCAAATATCAAATTACATACAAAAAATAACGTGAAATTTTAAACAAAATATAACGACATCATCCTCTTCGCCAAGGCTGCAGAGAGAATATTCAACATTTTTTTGTTCCCAAAAAGTCATAAAAGTCGTAGCAATTAGGTATGTTATCTGCGGAGACCCCGCGGAGTCGAACCAGTCGGAACGAGCGGCTGGCTGCGCGCGCGCCGAGGCTTCAAACACATGAGACAGAGTTAAAGGTAAGAACAACGCTCTACGACAGGTACATGGTTATGTACGAAGGTATGTATGTCGGTTTGTATGTATACAACTGGATTGTATAATCCGCCGTGTTACATTACGGCTAGCTGTTATCAAAAAACAGGGCTGCAGCCGTTTTGAACTGCGGCGTTTCAACGATTAGGCGTGGATAAAAATTCTACCCTAAAGCAAAAAATATATTAATAAATCTGTTGACATTGTACGTAATGCATTACTCAATAAATAAACAAATAATTATTTATGACCTGCAACATACCACGCAATTTCCACGCAATCCTTCTTAAGAACAGTGCGTCTGTTATACGAAGGCTGCGGAGGAGCAACAATGAAATCCTGATGATGGTGGCGGATAGGTTGGACGCGTCTGTATTTGCCCGTTTCATCGCTTTGCATGTAGTTAAGCAAAGGCTTAAGCAGGCAAAGCGATGAAATGAGAGAATCCCTTACCATACTCCTTTCATATATCACTAACATAGTTTTAAGGCCTTTCTGTTACTAACCCATATGGACTTCTGGTCTTGAAATAAAAGATTTTTATTTTATTTTATTATTTTATTTTATAGGGTCTTACAAATTAGCGACTTCTGTACTAAGCATGAGTGCTTGAAATGGAAGAGATATTCCGTTTCGTAGTAAGGCCTTCTGTTCATATTGTGGGGAACGCGTACATAACAACTACCCACGCCATTGCTTGTACTAGTACCTTTTACGCAGCGTTGATCTAACCTTTACTTCTGTGTATTTCTTACTCATGTGCTTGAAAGATGTACTGATGACGTCACGCGTCTATTTGAACTTTTGCTGTGTCCGTTAGGGTTCTAATCCACTGTAAATATTTGAGTATAGTTAGTTAAACATTTGTTAATATCATATTTTTAATCCAGGCCCATTACAGGGGAAAGGCCTCCCTACATGTCTTCCAACGTTTTCCAATCGTTCAATGTATCTTTAAATTTGCAATGGTTCGTTCGTTTCTTTAGATTGGCAGTATCTTTCAACAATGGCAGGTAGCTATTTTTTATAAAAGACTAGCGGCCCGCCCTCACGTCGTTTCGGTACACTAGTTACACTTTATACCTATAGATGGCGCTAGGTGTCGATTACATCGCGTAAGCGTTTCGTGTTTTCGGAATACGTATAAGCGTTGCCACTGTCTGCTGGACTCACATCTTTTACAATTGTGTAAATAGAATAAAGAGTAGCGTTCATTTTCTTCACCGTATATTTCTTAGACTACACATATTAAGCACGGTGACACAAACAACCGGCGTGAAGAGCGCCTGCGCTGTGTTTCGTCAAACGAATGACCCAATCCGAGGAGAAGGGGATACAATTTTTTAGCGCGCCAACACATGTGACTCCAGCGGAAGTTTCTCCGGCTCTTATCTACTTTTCGGTCTATAATCATCGACCCGTTTGGATCAGTGGTAGTGAATGCTGCCTCAAGAGGTACCGGGTTCGATCCCCGGGTTGGGCCCAAAAAATTTGTAACTAAGTTTTCGGTAAGAAATTCTTAGTGGCAGCCCACAGTGTGGAAATTGGCGGTTTTGTACCCCCGTGCCTCGAAAAGCACGTAAAACCGTTGGTCTTGCGCCCGGCGCTCCGGTAGTGTCACCCTGGTGTCCCATCGGAATATGCGGATAAGGGAATAGAGAGTGCACTTGTGTTTGCGCACACAATTGAGTACTATAATATATCCTGCGTACGTGGTTGATCGTTGAGATTGGCCGCCGTAGCCGTAATTGGTTGAAGAATTATTATTAGTTTGTATTTACAAAAGAAGAGTATTATGTGTATACCTATATTTGTAACTCCGCTGTTCCTGTTTCCTATAACACAGATGCTTGAGCTACCTATCTCGAAGTCAGATCAATGTATGCGATGTTGTGAAATATTATTATTATCATATATTACTATTATAATATAAAAAATCTCGCTTAGCAAGTACTGCATCACAGACTCGGTGGCGACCACCGAGGGTGGTCATTATATCGCCCGATTTCGTGGTCTAGTACAGGAAGCCCCTAATGGCAGCCATTAACGTCGCCAACCGAAGCCACATTCACAACTAAATCCGAGTATAGCAATCAATTATCGATTTTATTAACCGCAAATCGCGTCCAACCAAAAACAGAATTACCTCGATGATAGCTTAAACACGTCAATGTTTCAATTACGTCAGTCATTTTGAGATCTCTAGCCAAATTTTGGCTGTGGGATCTAATTATGTATCAGTTACATGATTATCAGTGAACATCCTGGATCGCATGGACGCTTTCCATCAGATGCGATTTTGGTCAAGTTCAGTTCACGTGGGTTTTCTGTGAGGCCGTGGTATCACTCCGGTCGAGCCGGCCGAAACTATTGAAAATTGATCTTCCCTACTATTCCGAAACCTCTTATTCATACAAAAATAGTTACATTAACTTCAATTTTATATCGCTTACTATCAGGCGAGTCGTACACTTGTTTGCCATTGACGTAGTATAAAAATATATATTATATAAAGCTCAAAAACAAATTAATTGAGGTCTCCTATCAGTGAACAATCTCGTGATCCCTGCGCCGGCGGCGTCTGTGCACGCACAGGTCGGGTCAAGCCTCACGCCATTTACAATCGTACGTCAAAATATTGTCTGCCGCGCAACTGAGGTGATGGGAGGTGAAAAAAATCAATGCCAAATGCTCTGAGAAAGTAAGTACCAAAAGATTCCAATATTGTAATAGACGAAATCATAATATGACAGGTGCAACACGATCAGTCGGTTCACCTAATTGTTTTTTGTTAGAGGCGACAAACGAGCAAGTCGGTCACCTAATGATACGGAATGAGATTGCCGGTGCCTATGGAAATTCGTAACACCAGTGCACTGTGGAATCACAAGTGCGGCGGCAAACTTTTTACTCCCCTTTCCCAAGGCTACGCCTCCAGTTCCCTCATTCACCCGGCAAAATATAGTGCAAGCGTGCTATACAAACAGGATTCAACGCTAAAAAAAGTGCATCTCCGGCTTAAGCCTTCGACAGCGCACATTCTAAAATAAATTAGCCAATTTGCACACTTTGTGAGTTCAAGTACTAATGCCAAGTGAAATAGCTATAATTCTCCATTTAAGACAATAATTACGCCACTAAAAGCCCCATATCTCCCACAACATGTTTCGTAAACACTCGTACAATACGAAGCAGAACAAAGTGGGTCTGATCTCAAATTACTCGGCACATTACGTTTTCGACAACAGCATTAGAGTTTGGAGCAACGTTTCCCAAGTTTGGGACATGGTTCTAGCTATGTGAGCACAAACGATATGAAGTGAACGTTGGAAAGAAAACTTGTTTGATATTTTTTACGTGTTCTAAAGTAGCTAAGTGGTCAACCTATTTGCTCAAAATTCTACAAAAATAGTTAATCACAAATACGCGTAACAGCCATCCTTCGCCAGTATTTACAAAATATACCATGACAAAGTTGAGTTATCCCGACGGCACCAAATACACCACATAAAGATAAAAGACAAAAAAATCTTTATTCAAGTTAGGTCCATACAGAAAACTTATGAATGTCAAAATAGGTACACATATGAACATCTAACCGCTCTGGTTCGGAATGTCATTTTCGACTAAAAAAACACCAGCAAGAAAACAGTAGTTTAAGTAGTAAATGTGCTCAACCAGTTCAATTGTTTTTAATATATTTACGAGCAAGATCAATTTCTTAACACGAGATTAATACAGTTAAGTCAGTTTTATCGACCATTTAACCGTGAGAGAGCCACGATTTGGAATGATTGGGCCGGCCAAACCAGTGTGATACCAGGCGTCACAAAAATCGGCGCAGCAGCGTTAGTTCTGTTTCGAGTATTTAAAATGTTATTGAAGGCCTCATCATGAAGAAAGGGGAAAAGTATTTTTATGAGATTGGGAGACAAATGAGCAAGCGGGTCCCCTGATAAGCGATCACCACAGCCCATGGACATCAGCTCCGCCAGAAAGAGTACAAACTTTCAGGATGGTTACTTAAAAATTTCAATGACGCACCGGTTCAAAAATACCGCAGGGAGAAGTTGACTCCGCAATGGTCAGTGCCAGGAAATGTTGGCTAAGCTCACGCTGGACAGCCACCCATCCAGATGGTACAGCTGGAATCTTGTACTAGTGACTTCGTGTGGTCCCCGGCTGAGTAGAATAGGCCACCCTCACTCTTACCGAGGTGTCGTAAAAGGCGACTAAGGTAAAGCTGCTGGCATGATCATCAGCACCCGGAGAAGGAAAACTCTGCATTTATATCAAAACCCTCGCCAAGCGTGGTGAGTATGGCAATTACCCCTCATGTGATTGAGGGAGGCCCTTGCCCCCGCAGTGGGCACTTAAATGGGCTGATGATCATGATAATGATGACTAGTGACTCCACTTGGGGTCAGGTCGATGTACATTATGTGCGTGGTCTGGTATTTATGTTCATTGTACCTGATGTTTGAGAAGCACTGCATTAGAGTGTTTCTAAATTCGTGTCGGGTTTCGGCCGCGTCGGCGATGTACACGGACAGACGGACGGTCTGTTTTGTTGCGCTTATCGCCGATCTGACGCCGGACACGCCGGACACAGCCTGTCCGGCTCTTAATTAGATGTATTGAACGTAAACTGAAAGCTTAATAGAGAACAAATAAATAAATACGATGTAGGAAGTTGCTATTCTTTTTACTGTGGAAGAGCCAGGCTTCGGCATGAACGGGCAGTCTCGACCGGAGTGATACTACTGCCTCAGAGTAAACGGGTGTAAAGAAGCGCTGTGCTTCGCTGTAGGCAGACGCATTGCTGTGTCCCGGCATTGTCTATGTATTTTTTCAATATTTTATTTGTACAAAAATGAATTGATGTTCGCTGTCTCGCGAAACTTTACAATTTACGATTACCTTTAGCTAATTTACTTGAGTGTTTATCGTAGTCCAAAAAAAGTTCAAAGTGTGACAAAAAGCAATATACTTACATAATATTCGCCGGGTCAGCTGGTATAATAAAAGTATATTAGAGAGATTTTTATGTATAAGATATATTTACTCACCGTTAAACCAATTAAGCACACTACATAATCTGATCACTAAATCAATCCTCGAATTAAAGGACTCTAAATCATTTCTCGGTTGGTGCATGCACTGTTTATGGGACCAGTGACCATTGATAGTGTATGCGACCTGCGCAGTTGTCATCTGATGCGACCGAGCGGGTGAGCAGGTTGCGGATAGCTCGCCCTCCCCCACTCCCACCTCTTTTCATGAGGACGGGAGAGGGTGTCACGTTGACCCCGGACAATAGATGGCTGCTCCAAAACCCAATCCCAGGCTAGGAGCATTCCTGTTAACCTCAATCCCATGCTCCCCTCCCCATCCCTCCCAATCATCCCCACCCTAATCACCGCATCCCTCCCCTCTTTTCCTGGAGGAGGAAACCTCGTCTCCAAAAACCCCAATCCAAGGTGTCATCCGATCCGTGCCGATGGATGCATGGCCGAGGGGATGCTCGGTCGCGAACGGAGGGGCCTCGAAACCAGGCGAAATCGAGGTCTATTTAGCCTTACCCCTGCAAGCGGGGCTCTGCAGGGGTGGACCTTTACTTCCCTAGCTTCTTGTAGGAACTATATGGATATTGTAGACATAATAGACGACCATTTAAATTCTACCGAAGAGGTACTAGGTACCTCCGAGGCTATGCTCCTTGGCAGCGATACTGAGGAGCATACGAACACTGCCGGAGCACCTGGGACTGAGGGACCAGGTACTTCCAATGCAGAGTCGACCCCTCTGGGCGCAAAGCACCAAAGGGACACGTCGACCAAGAGGCCAGAGAGTAAACCCAGGGTTAAGCTCTCTGGAGCTGATAGAAAACTAATATATCGGCTTGTAGCGAAGGGTATGACCTTCGAGCAGGCGCTAGAACTGCGCATGAGTGAAAAGGCCAAGCAGAGGATCCGAGAGGAGGGGGAAACGAGGGAGCGGGCGTCAAAGCGCCCTCTCAATACCTCGTCTACCTCGAATCAAGGTAATCCCACCAAGGCACCGACACTTGACGAGCCTTCCACCTCGAAGCCTACCTTTAAGGAGGTTACTGGGTCCGTCACGTGCGGCATCATAGACGCCCTGGGTAAAATTGACCAGGGGAGGGTCGAAATGCTCCAAGGTGCTATCTTGGAGTGTATTGGCACCTCAGACGATGGTGACGGCTCCAGCTTTATTAAATGCAAACCGCGCTCGGGTGGCATCCTTAACAAAACACATAACCCCCCCCTTCGTAAAGAAACAGACACAACCTAGGCACCTATATATAATCCTATCCCATCCCTCCGTCTTAGCTAAATTCCCTAACCCTTCCCCTCCCAGTCCCCCAAAACAACACAATGATTAAGGCGATACAAGTAAACCTCCAGCACTCAAAGGCAGCCACAGCTGCCCTTTGCCAAAGATTCCTCTCTGAGGACCTGGACATCGCCTTGATCCAAGAACCGTGGGTGAACAAAACCACGGTAATGGGGCTAAACTCGGCAGGTAAGATATTAAGTAACTCCTGCGGAGTGAGGCCAAGAGCATGCATGCTCTTCAAGAGAGATATAAATTACCTCCCGATCCCTTCGCTGTGTACAGACGATGCTGTTGCAGCGTATATAGACCTCCACGGGGGGAAAGGTGCAGAGACACTCATAGTCAGCTCCATGTACCTACCCGGAGAGGACCAGGATCCGGTGAACAAAGTGACACCGGTAGTGGAATATTGTCTGGAGAGAGAAACCCAGCTGCTGGTGGGTACCGACTGCAACTCCCACCACACATCATGGGGCAGCTCCGACACGAACGCAAGAGGTGAGTCCTTGTTTGACTACTTGCTCACCAACAATCAAATTGTTCTTAACGTGGGTAGCAAACCAACCTTTACCACACGTTCTAGGCAGGAAGTACTAGATATAACATGGTGTTCAGGTAATCTCGCACACCGAGTAACCAATTGGCACGTCTCAGATGAGCCGTCCTTGTCCGACCACACCCATATTAGGTACGACATACTATGCTCGGGAACAAAGGAACCGAACACGTACCGAGACCCCAAGGGAACAGACTGGGAGGGCTTTAGGAACTCCCTTAGGTTATACCTTGGAGATTTTAAATACATTAAAACTGTGGACCAAGTGGAAGCCGCAGCAGAGGACTTAGGCAGAAGCCTAATGAAAGCGTATCTAGAAAATTGTCCTCTTAAGACCACTAAGAGCAATAGGAACGCGCCTTGGTGGAACAAAAACCTGGAGCATCTGAGGCAAAAGGCCCGTGCCTTATTTAATCAGGCAAAAAAAGACAAGAACTGGGATGCTTACAGGAAGGCGCTAACACGCTTCAATAGGGAGCTCAGGAAAGCAAAAAGGAGATCCTGGCAAAAATTTTGCGGGTCCATCAAAGACACTGCCCAAGCTGCCAGGATCCACAAAATATTAGCCAAGACACCTGAATCCCATCTAGGCCTGCTAAGGAAAGCGGACGGATCTTTCACGGAATCCCCGGAGGAAACACTGAGACTGCTTGCTCAAACGCACTTTCCGGAATCCGTGTACATTAATAACGAAAGAGAACTCCAGGACAGTAAGTCTCCGGACAGGAGACCGCGGAATGAAGACTGGAGGAGAGCTTCCGTTATTTTTCGTCCCCAACAGATAAGTTGGGCCATTAGGAGCTTCAAGCCTTATAAATCTGGTGGGGTCGATGGTATTTTCCCGGCTATATTGCAACGGGGCGAAGATATCATCATCTCAACGCTGATAAAACTTTACCGTGCAAGCTTTGCTTGGAGTTATCTGCCATCAGCGTGGACTCGGGCGAGGGTCACTTACATCCCCAAGGGAGGGGACAAAGACAAATCACAGCCCAAGTCCTACAGACCGATAAGTCTCACCTCATTCCTACTAAAAACGATGGAAAAGGTGTTAAACAGTCACATCAGGGCAACATACCTCGTTGAAAAACCCCTGAGTGCAAGACAACATGCCTACCAAACAGGCAAGTCCACGGAAACGGCACTTATTGATCTGGTGGACAGAATTGAGAAAGCCATAGAAGACAAAGAAATTGCACTCTGTGCCTTTCTCGACATCGAAGGGGCTTTTGACAACACCAACTTCGATGTTATAACACGTTGCATGGTGAATCGTGGAATCGACGATACCACCACCAGATGGATGGGATCCATGCTACAAAATCGAACTGCAACAACAACGTTGATGAATAAAACTCTTCATTATAGAGTGACCAGAGGGTGTCCACAGGGCGGAGTCCTATCACCCCTTCAATGGTCATTGGTTGTTGACAGTCTCATCTGTGAGCTCAATGAAGCCAGATTCCTGACTCAGGGTTACGCAGATGACATAGTAATAATGGTCATAGGAAAATGTCCTAGCACCATTTCCAGTCTTATGCAAAGGGCCCTACGAATAGTAGAAAACTGGTGCACAAGACACGTGCTAACAGTCAACGCACGGAAGACGGTCTTAATCCCGTTTACCAAAAGAAGGAAACTAGAGGCGCTTCACGCCCCAACACTTCTTGGTACGAAGCTATGCTTGTCCAACGAGGTCAAATATCTCGGCGTCTTTCTGGACCAAAAACTAACATGGAACAAGCATCTCGACTACATTACTAGAAAGGCAAAAATAGCGATGGGGGCAAGCAGTAGGTTGGTGGGGCTAAAATGGGGGCTACGGCCCAAGGCCGCACTCTGGATTTATAAAACCATAGTGAGACCGATCGTCACTTATGGCTGCTGTGTGTGGTATAAGAAGACGCACCAACTCAACTGCGTGGAGAACCTCAGCAAAGTTCAAAGAACAGCCTGCCTTATAGCCACTGGCGCTCTTTCGTCCTCTCCCTCTGCAGCACTGGATGCCCTCCTGAACATTCCACCTCTGCACATTCACGTGCAGATGGAAGCGAGGATGGCCATTACGAGAGCAAAAATCAGAGGAAGGACGAGATGGCAATCTAGGGTCATAGGTAACCTCTACAATGAACTAATGAAAATTCCGGTCATGGATATGCCCTCTGACTCCATGATCCGTGAATACCGCTTCGATAAGCGGTTTACAGTCTTGTTACCTAGTAGACAAGACTGGGAGGCTGGAACTCCCGGAAATGTTAACCAGAATGACATCGTTTGGTATACGGATGGTTCCAGGAGGCAAGGCGTATCCGGGGCGGGATTTTGTAATGATCGCTTCAGAATACGCAAATTCGCCAACCTGGGTCGCTATACCACAGTGTACCAAGCAGAAGTTTTCGCAATAATTGGCTGTGTCCAAGAGAGTCTGCAAATGAATCTCCAGAATAAGAAGATATTCATCTTCTCAGATAGTCAAGCTGCCCTCAAGGCGTTAACATCCTGTGAACTTGACTCCAAACTCACTAGCGAGTGTGTCCTGCTCCTAAACCAGCTTGGCAATGCCAACATCGTAAATCTGATTTGGGTACCGGGACACTGCAATATCAGAGGCAACGAAGTCGCTGACGTGCTAGCAAAGGCCGGGGCAGAGAGCCCACTACTCGGACCGGAACCAATAAGTGGCGTTCCAGCCTGCATGGTCAGGCTCGAGTTAAAAGAGTGGGAGCATAAGCAAAGCACTGAATATTGGAAAAGACTACCTCGACTAGAACAGTCTAAGGCGTTGATACAGGCGTTCGATCAGAGACGAGCTGTAGAAATAATAAAACTGAGCAGAGGACATGTTAGGGCACTCACTCGGACCCTCACAGGGCACTGCAAATTAAATAAGCACCTGCACAACATGGGCCTTTCAGATACCAAAATCTGCAGGTTCTGTCGCGAGGACGAGGAAACGATTATCCACGTCCTCGGCGAGTGCATAGCGCTGCACCGGTGCAGAAGCCGGCACCTGGGAGCACACATGATCTCAGCAGACGAGATCAAAAGCTCCCCCATCAGCTCCATTCTCGGGTTTATCCTGGAACTGGAGCTACATGAGGTGCTGTAATAGGTTACGGGGCTGCCACAATAGATCATCTACTGGTCGCAGTGGCTATGAGACGCAGGGCTCACCCCATTTCTAACAAATAATAAATAATAAAATCCTCGAAAGTAAAATAATTAAGAGTCCTTATTCTATCTACTCAAGATTCATATCAATATAATTTTAGTGCTCAGACCTAAAGATAACGACAACGATAATCCGAGACCCCCTAAACATGTCCTCAGTAATAAGGAAACACGTGTACAAGCCATTACTGGCTAATTAATAACCCCATCAATGCGGTTATTCGCTCCGTAACCCCATAAATGTTTCCGCCCTCTCAGTGGCAATTAAGTTCTAGTTATAGCTGATACTGACAGACACGTCCGCTGGCCGTGGCGGGCTTGAATCGACTGGCCACCATATTTCTTTCCGAATAAGGCTGGGTACACAAACGTACGTAATGAGAATGATAAACTAATAAGTAAGCCCATACATGGCATCTGCCCTTAATGTCTATGATGTATGAAGTCAATTGGTGTTAATGAGTATATAATAATTTATTTATTTATTAATCATCATATATTACAATAGATATCGATGATGGCATTGATGGCGGAGTGAGAGACTAAGGTGTAGTTCCGAAGCGTGAAACTTCCAAGTTTGATTTCCGATCGGGTCAACTTTTTAACCGACTTCAAAAGGAGAAGATTAACAATTCGATTGTATGTTCTTCTAAATTATCATGGGTCTTTGTTGTTACAGCAAATGCCCTATTTACTTATTCATTTATTCGTTTATTGTGTCGCCAAATAGGTAGGTACAAAATAGACATCTAGGTCTATTACTATTTAATGGTATCTCTCTTTTACTATGAGATATGCTTATTTTGAGCTTGCCAAGAAGGTACGGTACAGAGAATAAAAAGGTTCGTCACCTTAACGTAAATTTTCGCTTGCACGGCAAGAATCAGTTATACCAACATACCGTTTAAAAAGATCTGCCAACCTTCTTTAAATTTTCTTTACATCAAAAGGAATCAATATTGCTACTAGCAAATCTAAATTTTCTGATCTAACAGTTAAGCATAAATTTCTGTGCAACAGTTATTACTCTGACAAATTTACAAAGGTAGTAAGTGCGCATAGCATATCGAACGAATCAATTTGAAAACTGATGAACCTTTTCGTTCTTTTACTGTACCTAGGGCTACAAAAGATTGGCGCCAAGCGTCAAGTGAAAAAGACCGCCACACATTTTGGGTCTCAGAGCGGAACAGATCGGAAAAAGTTTAATTTTATCTGGAACACAAACAGCTTAATTTACTCACATAATATATGGTTACAAAGTTTCTATAAATAATAGACTGTTCATAGGTATTCGCATATGGATAGAAATGATGTAAACCATACTATTCAATATTTAACTACCACTTTAATGCAAAAAAAAAGAAAAATTACTTTACAAAATTACGTTCTTGAAGCATATTTGGAGTGGGGGACCAAACACTCTGAAGCCAGTAGTTTAGATATTAATTAGAAGTTAGTAAAAATCGCATTCGATGTTTAATAAATCTGATCTGACAGCCGTTGGGAGCTGTGCAGCATAGTTTAAGCGTTCTCGCGCAAGAGTTTCGGTTATCTCCTCGGTCGGCGCACACGCACTCTGCTATCTTAATGAAGGCGTCACGCGTATCGGATACGCGTAAACTGGCGCAGGAGTGGCGTTGCAGTGGCTCCAGTAGCAGTACAACCGCTTCAGCCGCTGGTTTTATAACAGCGTAGATATGCTGTCTGTAAGAAACAAAGTAAATTTTAGTCACCAACACCAGGATTCGCCATTCAGTTGTTTTCAGCCAGTTGGCTGGTGACCTACAATGACCAGACTTAGGACACCAGTCGCCAGTCCGATTGGCGTAAACGGTATTAAAATTTCTTTGGCTTTTAGATCTTAGAATTTTGAGCTTGAATTAATTGAAATTTTAATTTAGTTTTTTTTCGTAATGTCGGATTAAAGCATTATTTAATATTGAACTTGGATCTCGTTTAACATAATTTACATCGAAGGGTTAATGCTAAAAATAAGAATACTGAAATAAGCTATTTGTAATTTTTACAATCCTATCCTCAATCAACCTGAGTTCATACACTTTCCTTCCTGATATTCCTCATCCAGTCACATTGTAATTTAGGTATTCACCAACAATGTGAATTGTTATCATAGGGTCTAATAATTTGGAATGACAATTTTTAAAATTTCCGTCTGGGCATACAACAATTTGTTTCTGGGCTTACTGATCGCCTCCCTACTGTGTCATTTCCGATATCAGTGATACCGCCACGTGATACATTCTGTTAATTGCATCAATTCTTTGCCAATACTTACGAAGTTGATAACCACAAAAGTCATGCTATAAAAACCTTACTCCCTCAGTAGTTAGGCTTTAATTTTGTGTGGCAAAATACGAGGCTGATTGCAGATGTGGTATTTATGGGAGTGATTGTAATTGGTCAGATACACCGTGATTTGTGGCAAGTATTCGGCCACGATAGCCACGAGGCTTGTAAATGAATTACAAGCGACTCAGTATAACCTAGTTGGGTCATTCGCTTTTTTTAGCATTATTAAAATTGTTATACTATATGAAATTATGACATAAGTAGGTACATAGTAATAATAATAATTCTCACAACATCTCATACGTTGACCTGATTCCGTACTAAGTAGCTTAAGCACTTGTGTTACAGATATCAGACAACAGAGGAACACAAATATATACTTAAATACATATATTACACCCAGACACCGAACAAACACAAGTATTCATCGCACGAATGTTTGTCCAGGGTGGGGATCGAACCCACGACCTTTGGCGCAAGAGGCAGGGTCACTACCAATTGCGCCATCCGGACAGTCACATACATATTTAATTAATTATAAATTGTTAGTTCACATTTCATGAATTTGTCGTTATATTAACATTTTATTAACACAGTTTATACACACGTCCACAGTCTGTTAAACTGCAAGCATTATAGTACAAATCACAGAAATTTCTGTGATACAAACCGTGAGTAGACCTTGTCCTCAAATTGCTCTTTACCATTCAGAGGTTCCATATAGATACCCATCATATTTTTTATATCTCAACTGCTGGGTAAAGGCCTCACCAAATAGATTCCTCTGGTTCCTAATCTTTGCTTGAGTTTGCCAGTTATGGATATGTTAGATCCAGGTGCAGGACAAAATGGAAGCCTGTCGTGAACGGTTTTCATCCAAGAGCAGATCCAAAAAGAAATGGCATGGCATATATAATATTAAAAAAATCTACGAAAAAAAAACCGCCTTCAAAAACCACGAACTAAAAAGTGTATAATAAGATTTTATTTATAACAGTACATTCGAGAGTTCAGTAACTTGTTATAAAATGTTATCTGAAGTGTATGAAGTGTTTAAAATATTATTTTACACTTTTTAGTTCGTAGTGACATTATTTTTTTCATAGATGTTTTTAAGTCCATACATAACATTTATGAATGTCAAACATTATGTAATCTACCGCTAATTTGGCGTAATTTTGGCGTAAGCAGATGAGTGCGTTCGTTCAAACAAAAAAGAATTTTGCAAATGGGTTATTAATTGGAGGAAATCTGTGAACATACATTAAAACAACATACATGCAGCCGAACGTAGAAACTCCTCCTTTTAAAGTCGGTTAAAAAATCACAATTTATTTATAAACATTAGATTGGCATTATCTACATTTACATTTGGGCTATTGATAGGCATACGTTCTGTTTTAAGTTTGTTGCTTAGTCTTTTTGTTGTTGAACTTAACTTTACCTGTCTTTAGTGTTGTCTGATGGTGTTGTGAATCATCTGTTGCTACTATCGCTTTATGCCTTTCATTAACAGACACAGAGGTATATTTTAATTAAGTTTTTTTTTGCGTCACGGGGACCTCGCGTGTCCGTGTTAGATGCTGAGTTGAGACCTTTTTAACCCTCAACGAAAAATCGACGGGGTGTTATAAGTTTGACGTGTCTGTGTTAGGCTTGCCAGACCGCCGGGAAATCCGGGACTGTCCCGGAATCATGCCTCTTGTCCCGTGTCCAGTAACTAGCGCTTATTGTCCCGGATTTGCTTCCACATTTATAATGCGGACGGCCAAGGAATGGAACTCTCTGCCGAGATCTGTTTTTCCTGACCACTATAATCTGGGCATCTTTAAGGCAAGAGTGAACAGGCATCTTTTAGGCAAACGCGTATCATCCTAGACCTCATCGTCGCTTTCCATCAGGTGCGATTGTGGTCAAGCGTTAGCTTATTGACCAAAAAAAAAAAAAGATTCTGAAAACTTATTATTTTTAACAAAATAAACTGTCTGACTCTTTCATGTTTAATTTTTTTTATGGTAGTATCTTATTATTACTGCTTTTTTCTTCAGTTTATTTCTATTTCATTTGTTATTAAGTTTTCATTGTACCACAATTTCAATTTGCTCAAATCTATAATAGTTTAACGTGTGATTTACTACCACAGCGCTTCAAATACAAATTTATTTACTATAAAAATATCATCTTTGAATCATAACTGACTGTAATAACCTTCTAATTACATACCTACATCCATCTTATAAAAGTTTGTATTTGAAAATAAATGGCATTTTTCTTTTCAATGAATCCTTTGAAAAAACTTTTGACATTGTTTTTCTAGAACTGTCCCGGATTTGATAAGTTACTATCTGGCAGCCCTAGTCTGTTTGTATGTGACCGTGGCATCGTAGCTCCCGAACGGATAAACCGATTTTGATTTTTTTTTTATTTGCTAGGTGAATTGATCGGGAGTGTTCTTAGCTATGTTAGATAGAAGTTGAAGATCCAAGATGGCCGTCACCACAAAATGTCGGATTAACATATTGTAACAACATGTGATACAGTGTGCAAATTTGAATTTGGCTTTTTTGGTAGGTTAGTTTCGATTTGACCAATTTTTATCCGCGGAAAAATATATAGTATATCGTCTGATTTGTACGGAATGACGACACTATGCCATAGATTTAGTATCGAAATAAGGTTTTTTTTTATCATACGACAGACAAGCATTTGACCTCAATCTCACCTGATGTTAAGTGCAGTTAAGTCCAAGGTGGGCCATGCTTGCCCGTGAAAAGCCCATTCACTCTAGCCTTAAAGAGGCCCAGGTTATAATGTTCAGGAAATACATCGGCAGGCAACGAGTTCCACTCCTTGGCTTTTCGCATCAGAAAGAAGTATGCGTAGCGCTTAGTACGGATGGTTGGAAAGTTTTTTTTATGTGATTGGTGGCAGACGAGCAGATGGATCGCCTGATGGTAAGCGATTGCCGCCGCCCATAGACACCCGCAACACCAATAGAGTCACAAGTGCCCTGCCAACCTTTAAATCCCCCTTTCTCCCGGATTGGGCCTCCGGTACCCTCACTCACGCAGAGAAACACATCAAGTGCCGTGGTATCATGTATTCATGCCCAAGCGTTGCTCTTCCACGGTCTAAGTATGTGTTTTGAGCGCGGAATGCACCCGTGTCAGAAGTAAGCCCTCTTCCTTAACATAATTTTGCTAAAGCAAGAACCGCATAAGTACTAGGCAGATACAAGGAAACTTAATGGGTAGGTTTACAATAAACTAAAAATATACAAAAAGCGAATAAAATAAAAACAGATTGTATTGTAATATGAGTGTGTGTGCGTGTGCGAGTGTGTATATGTGTGTAGGTGTTAATGCGTGTATGCTAAGTGTGTGAGTATGTATGATGTAGAAATCTGCGCTTTGCTCAGCCCTGCGATGTACAAGTATAGTCTTGGGATCGGTTGATAAGCCACTGAGCATAAGGAGTAAGTAGTATGGAAAGTAAGGTAGGTCGAATCGGCCCTTAAATAAATAATTCCTATCCCTAATCAGCTCAGGTGAAGATCTATAAAGTGACAAGTAAATGAATGCTGTGACGTCCGTCTTCCATATGCAGTGATGTAGAAGCAGCGCGCTGTTTAGCCGCGGCCAGAGCGTCCGTCATTTTGATTCACGGTGCGCAGACGCAGTCTTTATATGCGCTTCAGATTTTAACCGGAGATTCCCAAACTTTACCATCTATACTATTTCAGCATCATCCTCTTGCCCTTTTCCCAGGTTATCTGGGGTCGTCGCAGTATGTTTTCCTTTTCCATACGCCCCTGTCATTCGTCATCGAATCATCCACCTCTTTTCCCATCAGGCAACAATAATCGTTGTGTAAAAAAGTAATGTGAAAACAGGGTACGTTTGCGCAATGCAATCGACACTTGCCGTGAGGTCGTTGGGGCCCTGTGGTCCCGGCAGAGTAGAATAGGCCACCGTCACTCTTACTGAGGTGTCGTAAAAGGCGACTAAGGTAAAGCTGCTGGCATGATCATCAGCACCCAGAGAAGGAAAACTCTGCATTTATATTAATACCCTCGCCAATCCGTCTGCCAAGCGTGGTGAGTATGGCAATTACCCCTCATGTGATTGAGGGAGGCCTGTGCCCCAGCAGTGGGGATTTCAATGGGCTGATGATGATGATGATGAATCGACACTTAGCGCCATCTATTGGTATAAAATAATATAGTTAATAACATCGTTTCTGCTGAACCTGACCCTGCCTGCGCCTCCTCCTAATATTTGCATGTGATTCCCAGTTGCGTCCAAAGCTGTCACTTCGGAGCCCAGGGTATGCTTGGACCATGATCAAGGTATTAAGAGGTGTGGTAATTACGATGAAGCAACTGCTGTCTGTCCTTCCGTTTGGCCGGTGACTTGACTCTCTCTAGTCGACTTGATGCTCTAGTACTGCGTCGGGATATAGCTTCCCTCAGCATTCTATACCGCATCTATCATAGGGAGTGCTCTGAGGAACTGTTTGATTTACTCCCTGCAGCTGAATTCCTACACTGAACCACACACAAGCGATTGTCATTCCATACCTTTTTAAGAATAAGCGTGATGTAACTCACAGACGAATTCGGTCACAATATTTGTACAAATTGTTTAGACCCCCAGTAAAACTGATATTGTCTTCAAGAAATTCTTTTATAATGTGTGTCGATATATATATAACAAGTTACCGGATTACTTTAAAGAGACCGACATGAATGTACACATGTTCAAAAAACGTGTTAAGGCATGGCTATTGGAAAATTGTTATTACCGTGTCAAGGATTTTCTAGAGCACAAGAATAATTAATTTTTAGTTGTTATAAAATTTTGTTGACATAAATATTATTATCAATTTGTAATGTTGTAAATGTAAGTTATATTTTAATTTAATTTTGTTGACATAGTATTATTCCTGCGTAAATCGTAATATTTCAAATGTATATACACCTGAAAAGGTAAAATTTAGCTGGTTTTTCCGCTAAAGCAAATCTGCTAATTATGTACCTAAATTTATATATACATTAAACTTCATTTCATTTCATCCCCATCAGCTCGATGGGGTGTTGGACGACCGGCGACAAGATGTGATGATGACATTCAAAGGCTGGCTGGTGTGGGCTGGATGAGAGTGGCCGAAAATCGGGAGCAGTGGCGTGAGACCTATGTCCAGCAGTGAACGAGTGTGGGTTGCTGATGATGATGATAATCTCGATGGACGGCGGTCTAATACTGTACATTTTTCGCGGAACTTTCTACCTCAATTTTGGAACGGTTTGCCTGCGGGAGTATTTCCCGACAGCTTCAACTTCATGAGAAGTGTGCTCATTTTTAAAAAGGCCGGCAACACATTAGCGACCTCTCTGTTTTCGTGGATGTTTATAGGCGGCGAAGATTACTTTTCATCAGGTGACTCGTTTGCTCGTTTGTCGCCTCTAGCATAAAATCAAAACCTTTACAACCCTGAGACAGTGGAATCAGATTAACCGAATCAGGGTTACATGTTCAGACACATCATTATCTCAAATATTGTAGATATCCACGACTTTCGGACACTATTCGAGACGTGCAAGTTTCCTCACGATGTTTTCCCTTGCCGCTGAGCTAATCAAAAAATATCCACATATATTTGAAAAATCCAGAGGTGCATTCTCGGATTCGAACCACGACCCCCCGTAGTATGGTAGGCGCGTTCTTATCCACTGAGCTACTTTCACTCAGCTTGACATGGGTGCTTCTTACCTCTATATTTTTACATCGGCAGGTGCTTCCTTTTAAGCTTGACAAAGCCTGTGTCTTGAATAACTATAACTGCATTATTAAGGTGGTTTAGCAGTAGGTAGGTAGTTAATGTACTTACTTATAAATTAAATTAATGCAATTACAAAAATTATATATACACACACACACACACACACACACGATATTTGCGAAATGATCATTAGCAAAATTAGCTGACTCAATTGGGGTTATTAAATTAAGTAGTTATACATTTGTTGATTATCTGTTATTAGTATATGTAATATTTTTAATTTTCTTCCAAAGCAGTTTATTATTGTTTACAGTTTTACGCAAAATTTCTCTTTTATATATCGCTAAAGTAAATGCTTCCAGTTGTAAAGTTTGCGATCCGTATAGATAGATAGATAGATAGATACTCTTTATTGCACAACATACAAAACTTAAAAGCTAGGTATACAGAGATACAATGTACAATGCGTATGTAGTCCGTATGCGCAAGAGCAAGCGCAAGAGTTAAAGAAGCTGCGTGGGCGCAATTAAGGACGTGACGCGAGTGCAGGCGCGGCGCGCGCGCATACTGACCCCATGCTTGGCATGCTGAGGAAGAATACTTACCGTGGAAGAGAATGGTTTAGGTTTTATACCACGTCGGTCGGAAACAAGCGTGCGGCTCGCCTGATGGTAAACGACTACAAATATACAAGAAATGTTTCAAAGTCATAGGTTTTTTTAATGTGATAAATGGCAGACGAGCAGACGGATAACCTCATTACAAGCTATTGCCGCTCATGGACATCTGTAACACCAGTGGAGTCACAAGTGCACTGCCAACTTTTCCTTAATCATTGGCGAAACACAGCGCAGGCACCGGTGTTCTATGAGGCCGTCATATTACTCGGTCGAGCTGGCCCATTCATGCCAAAGCGTGGTTCTTACTCTGTTTCCTTACAGTGCATCATAAGGTTCATATCCTCAAAGGTTCATGCAACAATGTTAAAAAAATGTTTATATTAGTTATATGAGCAAAAGCAAATTAATAGGTACGATAGTATTTACATTACTGCCTCGTTGGCGCAGTGACGGTTGCGCTTGGGGTCCCGGGCTCGATCCCCGGGTCGGGCCTAAATTTATACTTGAAATTTTCTGTAAAGAAAATCACAGCCCGGAGTCTGGAAGTTGGTGGTCTTGTACCCCCGTGCCTCGGAAACCACGTTAAGCCGTTGGTCCTGCTCTCGATCCCTCTCCGGTCGTGTCACGCTGGTGTCCCCTCGGGTTATGATGGTAAGGAAATAGAGAGTGCAATTGTGTTTGCGCACGCACTTGAGCACTATAATATATCCTGCGTAAGTGGCTAATCGTTGAGATAGATTCTGGTAGTTAGACAAGTGAACACGGACAGACTGACATACGGGATATCTTCTTCAAACCAGAGCGTAGACTTTGTCTATGGAAACCCAAGTAGGTTTAACAAAGAAACATCAGGAAATGATCCGTTGAGATGATGCACATAATTTACTAACTCAAAGGTTAATGCAACAATGTTGCAAACAATTTTTCCTCTTCAGTAAATTCTAAACCTCGTCCACGTGCGCCGCCCACGCGCACGCTGCGCCCGCGCACCTCCCGAATACACATTGCGCATTAGTTCTACCTTACGAAATATCGCCTTTGCAAGTCTCGTGGATGTATGAGGATCGCGGATAAATATGTTCTTTTGAGGAGATATCTTGTGAATGTCGGAGGAATACTGATATGGGATTTTGACGGATGGGATGGGAACTGACTGGTTTTGGTCAAAAATGTTTAAAATTTGAAGATGAACATTTGAAGTAAAATAAAAAATGAAAATATATTTATATATTTGGAAATCCCAACACATTTTATACAGACATATTAAATACGCATAAATAACAAACAGAAGAAAAATAAACAAAAATGTACAAGCAACAATACACGCCAACCCGTCTGCCAAGCGTGGTGAGTATGGCAATTACCCCTCATGTGATTGAGGGAGGCCCGTGCCCCAGCAGTGGCGCTTAAATGGGCTGATGATGATGATGATGATGAACAATACACGCTGTATCCGTAAACATTTACATCACTTTAACTTTTGGAAATTCGCGTTAAGAAATCATTTACATACACAGTTGGTCATGTTACTTGTTCATTACCTATGTATGGGGTCTAATGGGGAGTCGAAAAAATGTTGGAAGAATTTAGAAAAGTCGTAGAACAAATATTGTTCAGGATGGTTTACCGATACATCCTGTATTTGAAACAAAGCACATAAACGGCCGCATGCCAATGTATAGTGTGTTTTTTTTTTTTTTTATGTGATAGGTGGCAGACGAGCAGACGGATCGCCTGATGGTAATCGCCACCCATGGACACCTGCGACACCAGTAGAGTCGCAAGTGCGCTGCCAACCTTTAAACCCCCCTCTCTCCCGGATTGAGCCCCCGGTACCCTCACTCACGCAGCGAAACACAGCACAGTGCTGCTTCACGCTGTTTTTCTGTGAGGCCGTGGTATCACTCCAGTCGAGCCTGCCCATTCATGCCGAAGCATGGCTCTCCCACGGTCATTTGGATCTAGATTGAAAGCCAAGTTATAATTAAGAGCTAATACGCGAAAAATTGATAATTTGTTTTTTTTTCGTACAAAAGACATCAACGAAATACGATACTAAATATTTGGTTCAGCGCGGTCATTCCATACAATTTCTAACGTTATACCAATAAAACGGAGCTAAGTCTTTAAGTAGTTTTGTAGAGTATAGAGTCTATAGACTGCCACTCTGCCTACAAAGGCGGCTCTTGTCCATGTAGCGTCATCAGCATCAATACTTGGCGCCCTCTATTATCAAAATGCGCGAACAAAATGGAATAGTTTGGTCTTAAAACACCCAGTAAGCTACGCAGTACGCAACCAGGGTTTTTCATTTAGGGTGTCAAGCTGAATTTCATAGATTTTTTTTTTATGTGATAGGTGGCAGACGAGCAGACGGATCACCTGATGAAAAGCAATTGCCGCCGCCTATGGACACTCGCGACACCAGTGGAGCCACAAGTGGGCTGCCAACCTTTAAACCCCTCATTCCCCCGGATTGGGCCTCCGGTACCCTCACTCACGCAGCGAAACACAGCACAATGCTGCTTCACGCCGGTTTTCTGTGAGGCCGTGGCCGTGGTATCACTTCGGTCGAGCCGGCCCATTCATGCCGAAGCGTGGCTCTCCCACGGTAAAAAAATAGATAAAATGAATTTACAGCGGAGCCTCTTGTCGCGGGTGCAACGCACCCCCTGCACTATAGGTAAAGACGCCCCTGCCTACCTAAACCCAACTTTGAAAGTGAGATGTGTGTATACCGCTATACCATCACCTTACCTACCTTAGTTTGTATGGCAACAGACCGGGTAAATAAAGGCAGCGATTGTTTGCAGCGGAGCTGATCAGCCGTCTCCGGTGACAGCCCGGTGCAGCCATTGTTCATGGAGTTAACAAAACCACGACCATACCATGAGTTTAGGGTTGTAGCTAAATCATAAACCTTTTTTTTTTGTGCACCCTGGTGAAAATGCGTTACGCATACCCCTCTGCCTGGGAGCGGAGGGGTTATGTCGGACTCTCCTCTGGCGGGGGCTAGAGGCATACCGACTAAAACACCAGGCACCACTCTCATCGTCCTTAAGAGGGGAGTGGCCGTGATAACAGGTACGAAACCTTGGCGGACGGGCAAGACGCTGCCCCCCCAAATACTAAGAGGTAGTGACATGGACCCCTGTTAGGACACTAGAATATTCTGTGTTACGCTATTAATTGATCTACTGGTGGCCCGCGGTCCCCTGGAAGAATCTTCAGTGGTCCGCAGAGCCCCCCCCCATCGCGTCGGTTGCGTCCAAAGCTCTTGCTTTGGAGCCCGGGGTACGCTTAGACCATGATTCAGGATTTGGGGATCTGGTAAATTTTAGTATGAAGAGACTGCCGTCTGATCTTCGCAACCTTTTTGGCAAGGGAACCAGACCAACTAAATCATGATTACATGTTTCAGAAGTGCTCTCCGCAGTGCACACAGCCATTCTAATCAAATGATAAGACAATCAGCAAACACATCGAGGTGACAAACGTGCGCGTGCGGCGCGATCTGAACTGCATCTGGGTGGTCCACGGGAAGACAAAAACTAAGTCAAATAGGCACCATGACAAAAAGGTTTAAGAACCACTGATCTACATTTAAAAAAAAAATAAATAAATAAAAATATTATTTAAGTTGCTCAACATTAGTCATTAGTTTGGTTCAAACTATTGGATACCGTAGTATTGTAGGGACAGATTCTAAACGTGTTACCATTGTCCGTTGGTATGGTTCCACTGTCTAAGGCTTGCAATGGTCAGACGACGGCCAATTTATAATATAATTTACCAAAATTCGCATACTGAGCAAATCGTGGCTGACGAGTACATGGCTCACTTGATGGTGTGGGATTGCCACCACACCCGTAACACCAGAAGAGCCACAAGCGTGTTACCACCGATTACAGGCCTCCAGTACCCTCACTCACGCGGCAAATAACGCAGGCGCTGCTTCACCCTAGTTTTATGAAAGGCCGTGGTAGCCCTCCGATCAAACCGACCCACCCATGCCGATATGTGGCTTTACCTGAAAAAGTGTTTTCAGATAAAAGTTAACCATACACTTAATGAGCCCAGTCCAGAGATTCTCGTAGTAAATGACGATGCGGGGGCAAATGATGAGCTACCGAGGATGCCTTCGTAGCAAATGAAGAGCCGCTGGGGCCTTGCCACCCTTAGGAAAATGCTTAAATAAGAAAAAAGGGGGCCCCGCGAACCTAATTTCGCCGACGTCCACGCGTGATCTAGCGCCGCCACTGAGATTATCGGTATAAGGTACTGTCAAGACAAGAGGTCCGTAGGCATTATTTTAATCTATTATAATCATTATTAACCTGTTTTTGTAATCTAAGAGACTATTTACAACTTAACCACAATCTGACCTCAGGGTCAGACTATCACCTAATTCCACCGCTTTCGCTTCCAGGCTGTCAGCCCTACGCGACGCGCGCCAATAGCGTCGCGACGGGCCCGCCCCCTGCTCGCCCCGCCCCTGCGCCCGCGCACCTCGCGAGCGGAGCGTGACTGCCTGAGGGCTGCTGCTGCACCTGGTGATTGGTGCGAAATGTGTATGAATTGATTTTATTGATACTAGAGCAAAAAACTGAACGAATAAGAATTCGATACCTACCTTCAGATGAAAGTCATTAATGCGTTTGTGTTGCCTGCCGTACGTAACCGAAACGTGGCCGCTTACAATGTGCCGATTAAGGAGGCTCAAAGTCACCCAGAGAGCAATAGAGAGGGCTATGCGTGATCGTATTAGAAATAAAGAGATCCGCAGGAGAACTAAGATCATAGATATGGCCGAAAGGATTGCATGCCTCGAGTGGCAATGGGCAGGGCACATAGCAAGGAGAACAGACGGCCGTTGGGGCGGAAAGCTCGTCGAGTCGGATCCACATAGGTACAGGAAGTCGCAGCCGTGGCAAGCTCCCCATTAGATGGACCAATGATCTGCTGAAGGTTGCGGGAATCCATTGTATCCTATGTCCAGCGATGGACCTCTATTGGCTGAAATGATAATGATGATGATGACCTACCTTTATCCAAGGCATGAGTGAACAAGTATCTTCTAGTCAAACGCGTATCGTACTAGTCCTCATCGTCGCTTCAGGCACGATTATAATCAAGCGTAAGCCTTTAATAGTCCAACAAAAAAAGAGTTGATGGTAGCTCAGTGGCTAAGAACGCGCCTTCCATGCGGAGGGTCGTGGTTCGAATCCGGGGCATGTCACTCTGATTTATTCAAATCTATGTGCGTTTTACTACCATGAGCTCGGCGGTGAGGGAAAACATCATTAGGGAAACCTGCACCTTTCGGATAGTTTCTGAAACGTGTAATAATGATTCAGTTGGTCTGGTTCCCCTGTCAAAAGGGTTGCGAAGGTCAGACGGTCTAATCCCTTCATTGTTATCACCGGACTCCCCAAATCCTGAATCATGATCTAAGCGTACCCCGGGCTCCAAAGCGACAGCTTTGATTATGGTAATGTGTTAACCGACTCGTCTGTGTTATTCGGTAAAAAAAACGATCCTGGTGAATAGAAAAGCAGTACTTCTATCAGTTTTTGTATTAGAAAATTACGCCATCATTATCGTAGAGTATAAAATTGGTTTTGTTTGGTCAGTAAAACTTTAAACAGCGACACTTTGATTACTGCACAGTAGAAAGAAACTGTTTGCTGATTTTATCGAACAGTACCTACTTCACTGAAATCGTGATGCCCTTTAAAAGCTTCACTAACTAGCCAATTTAAGGGATTTCAACCAAACAACTATGTTTCTCTCCACACTTGACAGCGACGTCAGTACATTAAAATATTGCAACAGCGGCCGTAAATCTGAACACGGGAAACTCAACCAGAGCTGGAAACTGGGGACCTACTAACAACGAAACCAACCCGTAGCGAAAGGGAATATACCTGTCACATTCAATCAAGCGAGACGCACATCGCGTGTAAATGGAACGCGGATAATTCCGTTTCGTTATTGGCCCTCTGCTTAGCATTCCAGGCAGCCCTGCCTCATTACAGAGCCCCGCTGACCTTTGCTCTACAAGAACCCCCCCTCATAACCAGAGAAGGTTCGGCCAGATTGCACGACCACATAGATCAAATCTCTCTAGCCACAGAGAGGAGTTTAGTGATGTCACAGTAAATCTGTATTGAGTCACAAGGTTTAAAAGTCAGGCCTGTGGTGTTCGCCAGATTTGTCTATCCTGTCGCTCCTTCTGACTGCGAGTGTAGTGCCTAGCTTCAACGCTTTGTTTAGCACAATACAAGCTCTGTTATCATCAAGTGCGTTTCATTCCTGTCCACTGGATAGGCAAACCTAGAGACCCAATCCGGAGACAAGAAAGGCCGCCGTTGTCGTACACATCCTGTAATATCTAGTTTTTAAGTTTTCATACTTTATTTTGAGTGCAATTAAAGTATATTCATTCATTCATTCAAGAAAGATTAAAGTTTCGCACGGCATTTCATGGCAATCGCTTACCATCAGGTAATGCGTTTGCTCGTTTGCTATCTTGACAGATAATAAGATAAGTGACCTTAAAAAAATCTCTATCATTATCTTAGCGTCTGCGTCTGGGAGCCTAAGGTAAGGTGAACCATGATCCAGGATTTGGCATATCTGGAATTTAAAGCTACCAACGACTACCGTCTAACCATTTTGCCACCCTTAAACAAAGGAACCAGACCTATTTGATCATAATGACACATTTATAATCATTGTGCCACCAATTGTGGGTGTTGACCATTTTGAGGATCAATCGATGTTTTCCCTCGCCACCCACCATATCACCTGAGAGCGCCCTACAATACGTTTATCGAGACTCGATCACCACTCTAGATTATCTTTTCGCCACTCATTTCTTAGTGTATTTTTTGTATCGATATATATGTTTAATTACATGTATAATATAAATAGTTATAATTTTTATTTTTCATGTATGACGATTTGTAAGAGCTGTATATAAGCCTAAGTGTTTGATTTTTTTGAATTTTAGAACTTTTGTGTGTCAGTTCTGTTTACTACATTATCTGATACTAAATACTGGATAGATATACTGCAGAGTAGTAAGATATTATGCGTTTAACAGATATCCGTGAGATATTTGCCCGTGAGAGAGCCATGCTTTCCCCGTAATGGGCCGGCTCGACCGAAGTGAAACCACGAGCTCACAGAAAACCGGCGTGAATCAGCACTGTGCTCTGTTTCACTGCGTGAGTGGGGGTACCGGAGGCCCAATCCGGGGGAAAGGGGGGTTTAAAGGTTGGCAGCGCATTTGTGACTCCACGTGTCTCACGGGTGTCCATGGGCGGCGGCAATCGATCACTATCAGGTGATTCGTCTGCTCGTCTGCCACCTATTACATAAAAAAAGATATTCACCATTTCTCTATGAAATCACCAATACCTAGAGACCAAACGGATGTAAGTTAATTATTACATGAATGAACTCGAGTGACCGCGGTCACAACACATCACTAGCGAGGAGTTATCTCGGGGGCTGTTGTGTGAATGCTAATGAGGGAATGTCGGTAACGGCGTCACGTTTCACCCGATTTGGCAACTTCTCCAGATATGAAGTTTATTGTTCTTTAGAAAGTTGAGTTTCTCATGAACTTGTCAAAATTGCATCAGCTATTTGTATCCACATTTATATTACAGTTTTTCCCCTGAAACGTATGAGCAAAACAAATTCAATTTAGGTCCACACGTAACGCTTATGAATGTTAAAATAGATACATAATATTATCATCTATTGCTGGTTCGGAATGTCGATTTCTACTGTATTTGTAATTCCTCTGCTGCCTGATATCCGTAATACAAATGCTGAAGTATGGAATCAGGTCAATGTATGAGATGTATAATTTTTTTTTATATTAGTCATGATTTTTGTATACATCCATAAATCCAAAAAGTTTATTACAGGACATGTTGAGGAATGCCAAAGGATATTTAGACCATTGAAACGCACTCGCGTGTAGAATCGATGAATTTTATTGGCAGAATGACATGAGAAAAAAAGACATATAAAAACAAAATGTATAAAAAGCAAATCACTAAAATTTGGAAATATTGGCCAAAAAGTATCATATCCAACAGGACAGATTACGTCAAGATGTTACAAATAAATCAATTTACATAATACATGTCTCTGTAAAGACCGTAGGAGAGCCACGCTTCGGCATGAATGGGGGGAATCCGGGGGAAAGGGGGTTTAAATGTTGGCAGCGTTGGTGTCGCGGGTGGCGATGGGCCATGGGCGGCGGCAATCGCTTACCGTCAGGTGGTCCGTCGGCTCGTCTGCCACCTATTACATAAAAAAAGCCATAGCAACATCTAATTACCAGTACTTTTCTTAAAATTGTGTACTAAGCACGTTTCATACTTTTGTAAATATAGACGTACCTATGATATGGCAGGCATTCGTTTTGAGCTATCAAGTTTTCTGTAGCTCACCAAAATATTCATGAGCTTGTTTATTTGCTACCACATCATACTTTGTTCTCTCCCTCGACAGCTACTCCGCGATTAGACAATCGATCAATGACTGCCCAGCATTGGGTCAATGGTCAATAAATGCCAAGACTAAGTCGTACAGATATGAACTCATAAATACTTTTAATTTACTGACTTCTAAGAAATTTCGTACCGTAGAGGATATGAGAGCCACGCTTCAACATGTATGGGCAGGCTCGACCGGATTGGATACCACGGCCTCACAGAGAACCAGTGCGAAGCAGCGTCTATGCTGTGTTTCGCTGTGTGAGTAAGGGCACTGGAGGTCCAATTTGGGAAAAGAGGGGTCAAGGGCTAGCATGGTACTTGTGACTCCACTGGTGTTGCGGGTGTCTATCAGCGGCGGCAATTGCTTATCATCAGGTGATCCGTCTGCTCGTCTGCCACCTATTACATAAAAAAACCTTTCTCTAACTATCTCCACCTTATTATAAATCGCGATCTAAAGTTATTACCGTACTAAAGCTCATGTCATTCCGTTCTAACACGCTCTGTTACTTGGAGACTTTTTTTTAATATTGTTTTTTCTGTGGTTTTATTATTTTTTTTTCTTTGTTTTGTCTTTCGCCTAAAGCTCCGCCTGAAAACCAGCGCTGCAGCAGCTTCGGCCACTGCAACAAATGCTGAGGTTGGGCCTTGTTGGCTACAGAATTTGTTATATTTGTGTATTTATGTCACTCGTGTTTAAAATTGTGTTCTGCGGCCAATAAAGAAATCTTTCTCTTTATCTTTGTCTATGTTAAAAGCCCTTATTTGCAATAAGGGGGTCTATGTTCAAATGTAAGCTAACTAACGGTCCGCTTCTATGATAGTCTTATTTTCGCGCTAATTCCCGTGCGACGTACGGTCACGACGCGGGCGCAGCATCTGCAGCCGTCAGTCGCGATTGATTGCCACAGCCAATCACAAATCAGAGGTTGCGGTGCCTGCGCCCGCGCCTATCTTTACCTTTCAACTCTGCCTGTGTGTTTAGGAAATTAAGATGATTGCGGCGGGTTCTTTTTACTTGCAAAGCTATGGAGGAACGTAAATCAGCAGATCATAGATCATCTAAATACCGGCGAGTCGGACATTCTGCTTATACGATTTGGCAGAAACACGTTATAAAATGAAAAAATCTCGCGTACGAAAAGTTCCGTTGCTTCAGGGCCCGAACGGGAATAAAGATTTGGACATAAAACATAGAGTTGAAAGTCAATGAAACTTCCAAACTCACTCAGGACGAAAGCCACTGAGCAGGTAATCACAAATTTAAACGAAAGCGTTTATTGTGGTTACCAGTGACTTTAGTATAAATCGAAACGTACGGATTATAGTGCGATGCACACTACGCGCAGCGCCATCTCTTACGATACCGCGGAACTAATTATTACAGTGGCGGTTTTACAGTATCAACAAGACATAATATTTAGTTTTACATTAAATATTTATTGATGCCATTATTTTGATGTATTTACCTTTACTTATTTTGATTAGATTATTATTTATTTATGCGTATAACGTTATGAATTTAAACATTGCTTTACCTACACATAATTAGACTTTAGACATAATATAACATATTTTTTTATGTGTTCATACTGCTACAAAAGTATACTGCATTAACAGTGAAACAAAAATAATAGAAGACTGAAAGTTATTTTCATGTCAAACCATCTTGTACTTCAATCGGTACTGTTCTAGAAAATTCTCATACACACCCTATTTACGCTTCAGTTTAAATGGTAGATTACCGTACCGAGTATGTACAGCACTGTCACGCGGAGTCGGCTGTAATTACTGGTCGCACTCACGCATATGAGAAACATATTAATTTAGCGGGAACAACAAATTACGCCGCCTGTCTGGGCTGGGCTCGGCAGACCACTTGTCATAGGTACTCATACCACAGTATTATAGCCAGTAGCTCATTATAAATAAAATAACCGGGAAAGGTGAGCGGAAGAAGTCCTAAAAATCAGCGTCATGACCTTTTTCAGGGTCGTGACATAGGCTGAGTGGGGGCCATTTATTTTGGAGGTCACAACACACAATAAATATGCACTGCCTGGTTATTTTGTTATTATTTTGTTTTTCCTTTGTTTTCTTTTTTTTCTGTATCTATTTTTTTGTTTTTTTTTGTTTGTTTGATCTTTTGTAACTGATGTTGTACTCGTATATAGTGTTGTGATGTCCAAAATAATAAAATTTTTCTTTCTTTCTTTCCCAAGACAGAAGCCCCATGCGCTGGTCCAATCACATCCGCTCAACCTTAAACACCACTATCTGTGATGCGATCCACGCGGCCGGGGATAAAATGAGCTGGCGGAAGATAGTCCTGGAAAAAAAATTCTCATCGAGACCACGAGCCTCAGCACTGAGGACAAACGACGCAAGGAGATCTGTTTTATGCTGGCAAGTGACAGGACAAAGAATAAAGAGCTGTCGCTTTGGAGACCAGGGTACGCATAGACATGATTCAGGATTTGGGGAGTCAGCTAATTACAATGAAGTGACTGCCGTCTGACCTCCGCAACCCTTTAACAAGGGAACTAGACCAACAGCTGAATGGTTATACGTTTCAGACACTATACGTAACGTGCAAGTTTCCTCACGATGTTTTCCCTCACAGTCGAGCTAATGGTAGAAATGCGTACTGAAATTTGAAAAATTCAGAGGTGCATGCTTGGATTCAAAACACGACCGAATCCGTATGAAAGGCGCGTTTTTATCCATTGCTCCCTTCAAAATCGAGATCAACTTCGACATCGACTATGAATAAAGAGATCTTCTGCATAATGTGTTCATGAAGAAGCATCTCACGGGCCAGTACGGCAGTCCCAACGGTGATGATGCCTGGACATCGCGTAAGTTGTAACTGCGACGTAGCTGCTTTTGCTTACTATAATGAGTAAAGGATACTATAAAATTGTAGATTACTTAAATGATAAGGATTCATGGACATAATGACCTCCGTGCCTGCACACATGTAGTAATTTTATAAATATTTACTGGCATCATTATTATTATATAATTAATTAATTTTAATAAATTAGGTTCAGCAGCATTTATTATTGTATACACATTGATTAGTAATGATTAATCAAACAATTGACAAGATACTAACCACCTACTATTGTACACCTCGTCCTGCAGTTTATTAGTATTGGATTAAGTACTCTGTGACCTATGAGGGGAACCTAAGTAATCATGCTCACTCAAATGTCTCTGAGGTGGTGGCGTTATGTGGCGGGTCATTACATTCCCTCTAATATGGTTGAGTGAAATGATGGCTGCCACATACGTCATACTTGTGAACAGGTGCCACCTTTGGGGACTGGTCCGCTTCGGTTTACCTCATATTTAGCTTTTAATTTGCTTCATTCTATTTTGTGTTGCATTAGACTGTATGACTTGGTTAGGATAATAAACCATTGTAAAAAAGTTGGCGATTAAAAAGAGTAACTGGCGAGTTTCTTGCCGGATCTTGCCGATATCCTAATAAATAAATAAATCTTCTCGACCAGAAACAACTTTCCGAGCCGGTGGTAGAATCGCATTATGTTTATTTACTTTTTTTACTATATTTTATGTATGAACATATATATTATTAACATGTAAATTATTACATAAGTACTTATAAATAGTCTTAAATCATTCAAATGTATGACGATTTGTAAGTGCTGTGTTCAAGCCTATGCAAATAAAGAATTATTTCATTTTGATTTTGATATATCAATCCATCACGGCCGAGGCGAGCCAACATACTGTATCACTTTAAAAAAATATTATATAAGTTTTTTTTTACATTATAGCGGACAAACGAGCAGACGGCACACCTGATGGAAAGTGATGGACAACACCTGAGGTGTTGTAGATGTCCACGGGCATAAACCCTTTTCTTGAAGGTCACCAGGTCGTAACCGTTCGGAAACATCACGGATGACAACTGGTTCCACAGTTTTACTGTGCGTGGTAGGAAATGACGTGAGGAACGCTATAGTTGATATAAATCCATCCAGGTGATGTGGATGGAATTTGGCGTTCTGACGTGATGTGCGGTGGTGAAAAATTGCAGATGCACACTGAGGCTACATCTCTACGCAACGGCAAAAATGTATACTTTTTTCATCCTAGAGACGACATACGAGTAAACTTTGGGTGCTTTTCTTATACAAAGTAAAAACTTTGCTATTTTGACTATCTGAAATTCAATGTTACTAGTATTTTTTTTAATTTTCTGTTTACAATCATCATCATCATCAGCCCATTTAAGTCCCCACTGCTGGGGCACGGGCCTCCCTCAATCACATGAGGGGTAATTGCCATACTCACCACGCTTGGCAGACGGGTTGGCGAGGGTTGTTTACAAGGCGGACTAGTAACATCTGTAGTGGCATTCTCCGAAACGACTTATCTTCTGACTACGTTTGTATTGTGCTCGTTTCATGTTGTGTGTAATAAAGAAGAAAAGGAGAGTTTAATAATACCCGGTTTACTAGCAAAGTAAAATATAGCTAAACATGTCGTAACTGTAGGCTTTTTATTTGATAATAATATTATACTATTTATACAGAGTGTATCTGTAAACATTTACATCCCTTTAACCACGTGTTCTACTAACCATTTTGAACAACATTTGTCCTATCACTTTTGGGAATTCGCATGAAAAAATTTCAACTATTCATACAAAGTCGGTCACGTGACTTGATCATTTTGTATGGGGAGTCGAAAAATTTTTCGATGAATTTCGAAAAGTCATTGAACAAATTTTCGCAGATACACCCTGTGTAGAGGTAAATCCTGAAAGACCACGACAACGCTAAACTGAAAAAACGCTCTCTATTGACAACGCGGGTGTCCATGGGCGGCGGCAATCGCTTACCATCAGGTGATCCGTCTGCTAGTCTACCACCTATCACATAAAAAATACGCCTATTTAATCTAAACAAGTTTATCGTACAAGCTACCACCACAAACTGAACGAAACCCTGCCAGCCAGCGATATCGACGCTTGTTTGAAAGACACGGTAGTGCGCTCGCCAAGTGCTGTATCTTGCACGGAACAGATCAGCGATACGCGCAGTCACGCTCGTGTCCGCGCCGTGCGCTAACAGATCAGCTGGCTTCCGTCAGCGACCGACGAAGAGTGGGTCAGGGCTGTGAAGAGACTACTGGGATATCGTTTTTAATTGAGAGGAAGCCTTACAAGCAGGGCCAAGCTTTGGCATGAACCGGAGTGAAGCCATGGCCTTACAGAAACCTCGTCTGACCTCAGTAAACGTAGTGTAGGTCGTCCTCAAGCCAGAGAGCCTAATTTAAAGCAGACGTTACAACCGAATCGGAGTTTCCCTCTCTTTCACACGCGCTGTGCCAGGTATATTCTCGTTCGTTAAGGGACGGCTTTAAATTAAGCCACCAGGTGTGAGAGACGATCTGCGCAAGATATCTGACAGGAGCTGATTGCGAGTAGCCAAAGATCGATTTGTTCACCGAGTGAGGGACTGGAAGTCCAATTATTTGGGATTCAATAAGGTATATTTACTCGTCTGCAACCTAACATATAAAAGAATTACTTTTACAAACTCTGGAATTTAACCCTCAATCAACCCTGACTCATACGCTACGTATCAGTCACAACCAAGTAGCCATTGGGTCCCTCTTCAGAGTGGGAATCGAACAAACAACCTTTGGCGTTTAAATCAGGGTCACTACCAAATTTGCCATGTTACAGTCCTGTCTGGTTGTTGCAGCCTGGTGCAGACCTTGCAGGAACAGCCTTTGGCGATAAGCTCGCACGCAAGGTGCGGTACCAGCGCCTGCGCCTAGTTTCCGTAATTTACGGCGCGCGCGCAGGAATCAGTTCGTCGGGCGCGCCGGATCTGCGCGGCAGTACCTACATACATCAAACAGTGAAGAAACTTACAAATGATTAGGTAGGTCGTATGTGGGCAACCCGTCGAGAACTGGAACCATATAAACTTCCAGGAGCCCAATTCTCGTGCTTGTGATATTTTGAAAACATGGCGGATATCACCTGAAAACCATACAAAAAAACTATGTTTTAGTGATATATGTCGAATGAAAATAAATGTCACGAGCACGAGAATTGGGCTCCAGATAAGCCCAAAAAATTAAAAACTTCTTGTCCCAAACTACAACATTCTATGGAGCTTGCAAACAGTTTTTTTTTTGGGAAATCGGGAAGTTTTAATGGGTGATTAAAATGCTTAATTAAAAGTCAAGTTAGTTAAATGAGTAACTAACGTAAAAATATTGCAATTAAAACGGTTTAAGTACTTTTTTATTTAAGAAACCGGGCAATTAGATGTTACTCTGAGTGTAGGTAAATGTGGTAATAATTTATCACTACAATTACAAAACCTGGCCAAACACAGCCCACTGCCGACTCTCCAAGTATCCCCGCGATATTTACGGCGCTTGTTCGTACAATTAAATATCTCGGCGTGATGGTATCTCGCAGCAAGTTATTTATCACCCCCGGTCGGGGTCGTGAGGGAACGGGGGGCAGACGGGAAGGCCCCGATTTTGCATTCTGCACGCTCATCTAAGATCCAACCTAAGGTGTGTTGATTGGAACGAAAGGCAACCTCAGTGGATATGCACTTTCCAAGCATGAGGTCATAAGGTCAGATTCAAGCTTAAACCCTTAAATTTTTCATATCTATAAAAAATTATAATCTGCATGGTCCGGGTAGTTTCTCCATCTGAGGAACATACCTGCAGTTGAGATAATGATTCTGAGCAGTTGATCTGGTTCCCTTTATTTAGGGGTGCAACGTTCAGTCAGATTAATGATGACCAGACATACTTCCTGGATCATAGCTGAAGTAAATGACCGCATAAAGGAGTTTATTGGACTAAAGAAATTCAAATTTCTTTCTAACTGTTGACTACCTTTCGATTTGTTTTCAAAACGATGCATGAATATTCATTCTGAAGTGGTACAAAAATACAAAAAAAATAAAAATTAAAACAATTCAGTTTTAAACAGTAAAAAGTAAAATAAGAAAAAGTCCCAACTGGCAGCAGTAAGTACCAACATGGGTCCCACGTAAATTATAGCTCATAGTCATAAGCCGGTAAGTGCGCGGTCGTTTTGCAGAAAAATGGGAGTATCCGTGACAGATAGATTGCGCCCGCGCCGACCTCTGCGCGGCTGCGCGGCGACCAGCCTTGCGGGAGGTACAGAAACTCTACCCGGACGATGAAACAAACTCTGTTTTTTCATGTTAGGATTAAAAATAACATGCTCGCCTCCGCGACTAAAGATAGAAGGCGTCGACATCAAGCATATTGGTAAAATATTAGGGATGAAATGGGTGCTAAAAAGTAACGATGGTAGCTCACTGGATAAGAACGAAGAAGATAATTGTTGCTGTAGGAAATAATCGATTATCAATATGCAAAAAAATAATTGATTTTGTTTATTTAATAATGGTATTATTATTAACTTGGCAATACTGAAATATTGCTGACCGATACCCCTTCTTCTTTTCTCTCGACGTCACTCTGTGATAGGAGGCAGACATTTTACCTTCCTCATTTTATTTAAAATATACGTTTCAACATATTTCACATTTAAAATTTGTTTCTCTTTTCGCTTGTAATCCTCCCAATAGTTGCTATTATGTAGCAACGAGAACAGACGGCCGTTGGGGCGGAAAGATCCTCGACTGGAGGCCTGGTACAGCAAAACGCAGCCGTGGCAGGCTCCCCACAAGGTGGACCGGCGATCTGGTGAAGGTCGCGGAAATCCATTAAATATATACACTATAGTCGCAATAAAGATATTGAGTATTGAACGCGTCTTCCATGCGAGGGATCGTGATTTGGATCCGAGCATGCGCCTCTGGATTTTTCAAATCTATTTGAGTATTTCTACCATTAGCTCGGCGGAGAGGGAAAACAACTTGAAGAAAAAAAAAAGAAAAAAGAAACATGGACGTTTCTGATAGTTTATGAAACTTTTTACCATGATTCAGTTGGTTAGATTCCCACGTAAAGGGCTGCGAAGGTTAGACGGTAGACGCTTCATTGTAATTACCAGACTCCCCAAATTCTGAATTATTGTCCAAGTGCACCTACACCCCCGGGCTCCAGAGCGATAGCTTTGGACGCAACCGGGAATTACACGCTACGATGAGGAAGAGCTAAAGATGTTTTACTAATAAATATTTAAAATCTGTTTTAACCAACAGGTCCCCCTATTGTCCGCTAGACGAATACTGTCATGGTGTCCCCACGGTATCAGCGCCGGCGCAGCCCCGGCCGGCGCAGCTCGTGACGTGTACCGCGCGCAGTCACGGTGCGCGGGCGACGCATAGCCTAGGAGCAAGCAGAGATTGCTAATAATTGGAAATAGCATGTTTGAAAGGAACTCCTCGTGGGTGAGACACGCTTCGGCATGAATAAGCCGACTCGACCGGAGCGATACCCACGGCCTCACAGAAAACAGGCGTGTGCTGTGTTTCGCTGCGTGAGAAAGGGTTCCGGAGGCCCAATCCGGGGGAATGGTTGGCAGCGCAGTTGTGGCTGCTGATGTCGCTTTCCATCAGGTGATCCGTCTGCTCTTTTGCCACTTATCACATAAGCCTTTATAAATGATTTTTGAACTCCACTTCCGAGTAAAAGAGGCCCAATCAGGGGGAGAAAGCGATTGCTGTCGCCTACAAACTCTCGCAACACCAGTGGAATCCCAAGTTACCAACCTTTCAACTCTCCTTCCTCCAGTAACCACATTTGGCTGGCCCTATCACACAGCGTCGACTGCTTCACGCCGGTTTTCCGTGACGCCATAGTATCATTCTGGTCGCCCCAGCCCAAAACGTACGTGTCGCTTTCCGACGATCAAAGGGTCTCCCACGGGTCTGCGGTAAACGCGTCCAGCCCGATTCAGTGTGATGCTTGTAGAGGCGACAAATGAGCAAATGAGGCACCTGATGGAAAGTAAGCAACGCCGCTCATGATCATCCGCGAAATCAGACAGATCGCTAATGTGTTTTTTAAAAAAGTAGGTACGCTCTTCTCTTGAAGGTCCCTAAGTCGTACAGGAAATATTTTTGCAGCCAAATCACAGAACTGAGGTACGTGATAGAAAGTGAAGTACAGAAAAACGTACAGTATTAGACCACCATCCATCAAGCTGACTTGATGTAAGAATTCAGCTGCAGGGAGTAGATCATAAAGTTCCTCAGAGCACTCCCCGTGATAGATGTGGTATAGAATGCCGAGGGAAGCTATATCCCGCCGCAGTGCTAGAGAATCAAGTCGACTAGAGAGAGTCAAGTCATCGACAATTCAAAGAGCCTTATGTTGTATGCGGTCAAAGTTGGTACTGAGGTGCACCAGTCCATGTAGTCTAGGATGTTGGCCTCAAAGTTCCACCATGATTGATTTATCTACCCGTCTCATCCAACCATATCCCGTAGGCTTATTCAACGAGTCGGGAATCGAGAACAGCCCTTTTAAAAAATACCGCTCTTGTCTCTATGTCCCGTTTCGTTTGTTGTGCAAGATAATGTTTTGTTTTTTGGTTAAAATGAAATTGTAAGGCTTTTCGTTTATGTGGCAGTACATTAGTGTCGTGTCGTGTTACGATAGAGACACCTATTAAGGGCCGGCTTGCCATCGGATACCGTCGGATCGAGCAACCGTTTTGATTGGTCTTACTCGTACTTTCCCAGTTTGTATCCCGGCGTGATCTCTATTCCAGTTATCTCTTTGTAAAATTGACTGGCAAAAAAATTTTACTCACCAGCTCTCGTTCTAAACGTATCCGCTCCTGACATTCCTTTGTGTTGCAGACGAGAGGGGGGAGGGAGGTGGAGGGTGGATCAGTGGCGTGCTCCGGCGTCGTTTGTCGGCCGCGATTTATTGCGCCGATACGCCGACCCGATATCGCCGATACACCGACCCCGTCGGTGGACCCTGATTCTGGTGTCAGCCTGATTGCTACAAGGGCGAGATGAGATGATAGCGGCCAATTTGGTGTTCGCACCTCTTAAATTATGTTAAAGAAGAAAGTATACGTATATAACTTAAGAGCCAATTTGTCGACATTACCGAGTTAACCGGGTGAAATATGGTTCTTCCTGAATTTAATCTTAGTAAAAAAAATGTTTTGAAATATACAAAGTGTAAAAAAATTGCAATAATACTCAAAGGTGTGAACAGTGTAAAGACTTCACTGCAAAATATGAGCATCATCTGAGCAAAAAAAAATATCAGCTGTTCCATACATTATTTACGCGCGGATATTCTATTTAGGATTGATTGGAACAGATTGATTTATTTTATATTCACATATTTTGGCAGTGAGGTCTTTACACGGCATATGTTCACACCCTTAAGTAATTGCTCATTCTTTTTTACACGTTGTAATTGAGAGCGATGGTAGTGTGTCTTCCGAACGGAAGTATGCCCACCTTATTATAAATCGCGATCTAAAGTTAATACCGTACTAAACCTATCACACGTATACGCAAGGTTTGTACTATCTTTGATCGCACATTGAATTGCATGTCGCGCCGTAATTTTTTGGTGTTTATGCGAATTACTATAGACATTTTTTGTAGGTACTTAGTGTTTAACCGATCATCTAACCAATCGCACGTATTTACTCACACCATTCTCACCATTTACTATCAGTGAACCAGTGACTTTCTATTCATCAATCCTAACTTTTAATGTTAAAACCATACAAGTTGTAAGTGTATTCCTCAGCATTCCTAGATTAAACTACTCTTGAATCTATGATATGTACCTGTTCTTCAACATATGTGAGTAATTTGTTAGCAGCTATTTTGCAGAAATCTAAAACATTTGCAATTATCATTTCCTTGAACATTTACTGCTACAAATTTCCTTATTTAACCAGTTTATGATCCCAAATCGTTTCTCTCAACTCCGTTAACCGAGATCAATAACTCGTAGTTAATTAACTGCGAGTTGCCGGTAACCCGGGGTCAAGTGGTGTCGGATATTAGATGCTCTATACTCGAGTATGCGAGTATATGTGAGTATTGACAATCTTAGCACTGCCGGTAATGAGTTGGTGTTGTGTGGCTTGCTCAATGTTAAGGAGGTCTGGCCAGAGGCGCATTTGCGACAATTTTTCATAACTACGTTGTTGTATGGAAGATTGTCGCCATTGAAAGTAAACAGTAACAAAACATTTCGGTTAAGTACCTACCTACCTACTTAAGGTTAAAAAGGTGCCAGGTTGTTAAATATAACCAAATTGACCTAGTGGTTGAGATTAGGCCCATTTATCACTACTAGAACTAGAACGTTATATTTAAATGAATAAATGATTGAATGCCTAACAATTCACTTCGATCGATTGGTTTCTAACTGGGGTACTTACAATTCAGACTATTATAATCTTACTCTATGGTAGGTACTTACCTATTTCCTATAGCAACATTATTTGAAAAATTCAGAGGAGATGCTGGAACTTTTGAGTTTGAACCCACGATCTCCCATTAGTAAAGCTCTTTCGAATGATTCCACTACCACTGTTTTTTTATTTTTAATTCTTAAAGCAAAATTAATTAGACTGCAGCGGATTTTTCTTGACGCAAACACTTTGCCCAGGGACCTTCAAGAGACGACCCTTCCTTCCTCAAAACAGCGACTCTACAGATGTCCCAGATACTTAAGAATTCATACTAATCTAGATTAAATATACACACGAATTAAAATACAGAACACAAAACCAATTCTAAATCCGTACCTGTCTCGGCAGTAGGAATGAAGCAAGCTCGGAGATAGCATCACGTTGCTAAACTCCTGAATTACTTATAGGTTCCTCGAGTTATGGCCGTCGAGATCTGGGCCTGCCGCCATTTTACTCTGTAATTATAAATATACTGCCTGTTTCGGCGAAACCCTCATTTACCTGTTGCGATCTATTCCCATGTTCGAAGGAGTAAGTTTATTATTATTAGTACCGCAGATGAAGTGGTATAATTTGTATTTTGTAGTGTCCGCGCCAATGATACTTAACTGCCAGAAGTAGTTAAAACTTGCTTTTATAGGAAAATTTACTCTTAATAGGTTTGTTTCCACAAACCTTTTAAGAGTAAATTTTGATTGATCTTATCCGTGGAGCATTAAGAGCGCTTATCCATGTCATAAATGACAACTGTCGAAAGTGCACGAATACATACGAAGCGTGTTGTTGTCCATACTGTGCCTGTTCGCTGTGCGAAGAATTCAAATCTACCTTTTCGTTTATGAGTTTTATTTTGTTATGTGTTACGAATGTCCACACTAGTTAAAATAATATTTATCTATAGTTTATTTATATTCTCATGTAAGTGAATCTTAATTATTTTTGAGAAATAAAGTTCTTAAACCTCAAAGATTGATCTGAGTACCGTCAATTCTTTGGAAGTACCAGCACTGGCGTACCTATAGTCGGGTTCTGACATCTAAGGTACCTGATCAAACTTATAAATCGTACTTACCACAATACTCATATCCGTAAGAAAGTTCACGCTCAATAATCCTCAGTCGACATTTGCCGGAGAAAGACCGCAGATATAGTAAGTCTGATAGTTAACATAGTTAAGACTGCTGCCCCAGCCCGAGTCAATAGCTGCTCGCTCGCTCATTAGTTCCAGTGTTCAAATCGAGTCCTTGTGTTGACTATTGCTTAGGTGGATATGACTTTGCCATACAATGTAAAGAAACTGTACCTAAGTACCTAAATTGAATTGCTTTTGCAATAGTTTGTATAAGTAGTTATCGCTATGCAGCCTATGGATAGGGGCGTTTAAGAATACTGCCAAGGTTTTCCCGACCTGTCGTAGGAGGCGACTAAAGGGCTTTCGGAGTACGTGAGCATACCCACTGCTGGGGAGTGGCTTGCTCAGCATACGACTCCGCGGGGGACGACGTTACGGGGTGTCCTAGTAGGTCGTACAGCGTTGAAGTGCTGAATTGTGTCAGATAGGGGTGAAGCGGCGAACGTGTTTAGCGGCAAGGTCTGTCCCGGCTGTGGGGTTACTGACCGCGATTACTCGGGGATGGACTCGGGGATGGATGGTTTTGTTAGAGTTTGAGTCCCACATACCACATTGTTCCCTACATGTAACAAAGTGACGGCCATAAAGGTTTCCCCTGGAAAAAAAAGTAGTTATAGGTGATTGTAATGATTGTAACTTACCGTGCCTTTCACGGTAAGTCGAGGAGGCAGATACGTAATCTTGCTATTATGAAGAAGTCTAGCCGAGTATAAGGGTCAAACACAAAAAGTGGAAAATAAGTGTTCAGGCTAAAAAAATCCTATTAATTTATATTTTTGTACTACGGAATGGTTCTATTTTATTATTTAGGCCAAAAAAACTACTACATTTTGAAAACGGTTTACAATTTAGTAGTATTTTGGGAATTGTTTTAATCATAATAAACAAAAAATGTCTCCTTCTGTAGACTGTTCGGATGCGTAATGTAGAACTTTGAAAACTAGTTAAAATTGCATTTATTGCTTTATGCCTTATGATCTCATTTCATATTAACTTTCATATAAATAGGTGTACAATCCACAATAAGACCAAAAATCTACAGGTTTTATTTACAATTTATATTCATTACAATATTGTTCGCAAATTTTAGGTATCCTCCTGTAGACGCATAAAAAGTCCCAATTTTGAATAACTGGAAAGCAGCCTAAATTAGTTCATATTTTTAGTTGGTAGCAGTATATAGTCTGTTATTAGCCTCTTCGAAAAATTGATTGTAAGCGCATGAGACGGTGAAACAAAATAAAATATTCAATTACACGGCATTTTCGTCAAGATCGGTGGTTCTTTCCTGTGCAAAGTGTAAGTAAGTAAGTATAGTGCACAAATATTTACAAATATCTAGGTTTTGTGCGAGTATGGGTCTACTAATCAAATATTAATGCCCCTCAATGTTAACCTCAAATGCTAGCTTGCTCGATTACATTTATCATTGATTCATCTCTTCTGTAGACATCTTCCATGTAGACACATGGTCTACAGAAGAGACATAAGTCTACAGAAGTAAGCTACGATGTTGCTAGTTGGATGATTGATGCAATGTCTTGATAAGGGTTACAGTGGCATTGAAGTATCTAGGATAAATGAATCCCTTATAACTGAAATTCAACAAAAATGAGAGAGTGGTGCAACACAACCCTTTAGAGGCACATTTGGAATCCATCAATTGACATGGAGTGTCGACGAGCCTCATATTATCCACGCTAAGCGCCTAAGTTGCTTAGAATGTAATGCCTATATAAGTTGTCCTCATTATGAAATTGGGCTTATACCCATAAAATTTAAAGATCAGATAATAGCAGATTTATCCAGAGCTACTACACCTAATTCCATTGCAGCACCAAGAACTCCCGATGCCTTGACTACATCTAATTCACTCAATTTTCTGGATAGATCTCGATATAATACACCTCATTCCATAGAAGCTCCAGGAACTCCCGATGCCTCGACAGTGTCCATTTCACCCGGATTTGTGGATAGACTTACACCTGATAATATTACTACACCGCAAGTTTCTAGGCCCACAAAGAGAAAATATCGCATTTACTCAAATCATAGCGTTAATGAAAATTACGTAGTACCTATATGGAAAAATAAATCTATGGATTGCTTTTCATCTGATGATGTAGATATTTTTTGAAATGTTTTATGTAAATGACCACAGAATGATATGTCTTTTCTGTGGTCACAAGTTAATAATTATTTTGTTTGTGAATAGTAAATGCTGTTAATTTTATATTTAACCGTGTGTTAAAATTATTTATTAAGAAATGTTTTTGTTACATTTAAAATTTATAATTAAGTTTAGTTACTGTTATTTATGTGTATTCTGTACTTCTCTGTAGACATGTATATCTCCTCTGTAGACGTAGAAAAAATTAAAATGTGATTATTTGCTCAAGTGTTCCTGACTGATCTCATATAATATTTTTATACGGATATTAATAAGACGATTTGTTTAATTAAAAAAGCTAGAATCGATCTGAGAACTTTTATTTCGAATTTTTCGTAATATCCAATTTTTGTGTTTCACCCATAAAGCTTTCGATATCTTCCCTTCCTGCTGCTACAGTTATAAAAACACGCCACACCTTGGAGTCGTGTTGATCGGCGGCGTTGCTTACTAATCAGGAGCTCGCCTAACAAGCAGAACATTGTTACGGTCGCACGTCGATCGCGTGTCGAGAACTGCAGGATGCGGGTTACAATCCTACGAGGAGCAGTGTTGAATCTCTGACTGCAAGTTTTTGTTCAATCCGTGAATATTTCAAATTAGATTAGACTTCCGATATCCGATGTTTCTCATTTTTAGCTTCGTAATGAATGAATTGCTAGATTTGAATATACTAGACTTATCCGTAACCAAAACGAATTTGATTCGAATTTTCTGAATCTTGTTAATATTTTAAAATCTAACAAGGATAATCTGGCACTAGAGTGAAGACAGGTTAATATCAAAATCTTTCTTTATTTCAGGAACCAAGTTCCTCAGGTTTACAATCATTGTTAGTATGGTGCTCTGGAAATTGAAATTAAGTAGAGTTTTATCAAATACCTAGGGGTGATGCTAGATCAAAAGTTGACCTGGAATTCACACCTCAACTACGTTACCAAGAAGGCCAAGATGGCACTTGGAACCTGCTACAGGATGGTGGGACCCAAATGGGGCCTAAAACCAAGGTACTTGCTTTGGTTATACACGGCAGTGGCACGTCCCATGATTGCCTATGCCTGTGTAGTGTGGCACAACAAGACCCGCCAATCCACAAGCAGCATGGCACTCACGAAAGTACAGCGCTATGCATGCTCGCTAATCACAGGTGCCATGTCATCCACCCCAACGGTCGCTCTGGAGGCTCTGCTATCTCTCTGCCCCCTGCCTACATTTATACAAAAAGAGGCAAGAGCCGCTATGCTGAGAGCCTGGGAAAACGGGTCCAAGACATGGCACTCTTACGGCATGAGAACCCTTCTAAAAGAACTGCAAGTCATGCCGATCATGCTTATGCCAGGGGACAGCATGATCAAAGAATACCACTTCACAAAGTGGTATTCAATCGAGATACCGGACAGACAGGAGTGGACTGATGGTACGCTCGCTGAGTTCCGGTCTGGGGATATTGTGTGGTACACGGACGGCTCCAGACTCAACAATAGAGCTGGCTTCGGAGTATACGGCGAAAAACCCAAGGCCCAAATATCACAGGGCCTGGGGTTACACGCCACAGTCTTCCAAGCCGAAGTGGCTGCTATAATACGCTGCGTCCAGGAGAATCTGCGACGCGGCTATAAGGGTAAAGATATATATATCCTATCAGACAGTCAAGCGGCTCTAAGGGCACTTGAATCTGCTGAGATTACCTCCAAACTAATAGCGGAGGGAGCACAGACCCTAAACTGTCTGGGCTCCAACAACAGAGTAACCCTTCGCTGGGTACCAGGACACTCCGAAATCGTGGGCAACGAAAAAGCCGACGAGCTTGCAAGGGAGGGGGCCTTATGCCCGGTACAAACCCCGGAACCGGTACTGGGCATACCCAAGTGCACCACCCGGCGCAATCTTAAAGAGTGGTCGATCGAACAAAGTAAACAACTATGGCTCAGGTCGACAGGTCAGGCTCACGCCAAGACCTTAATGACAGGATTCTCCAACAAATACACGCAAGAGGTATTAGCGCTATCTCGCGGACAGTTGAGTATCCTCACAAGAACCATTACTGGTCACTGCAGGCTAAACAAGCACGGTACCAGAACCGGGCTGGCCGGAGATCCCACCTGCAGATTCTGTAAAGCAGAGGACGAAACACCGATGCACGTCCTCTGTCAATGCGATGCCCTCGGGCACCCAAGAAGCCGCACCCTGGGCAGTTACCACATCTGCCCGGAGGATGTTAAGGCTATCGCTCCCAAGGCCATTATACGGTTTATGCAAGCCGTGGGCCTCGGAGACGATCTGTAAGGGGGAGCGGAGGTCACAATAGATCAAATTTGGTCGCAGTGACCACTCGGCAACGAACGCTCCCCAGAACTTCGAATAATAAAAAAAAAAGAGTTTTATCAAGGTAATATCCCGTTTAATGCTTGCATTGTGGCAACAACATTGTAGGTGGGTTATTCTACGGTAAGTTGATTACTCCAACCTGTTGTATTTGGAGTTTGAGTTTATTACAACTAATTGTAGAATAAGGTTAAACTTTAAAAAAGTATTTTTTTAAAGTTTAACCGTATTCTACAGCTACTTGTAATAAACTCAAACTCAAAATACAACAGGCCGGAGTAATCAACTTACCGTAGAATGACCCAGGCAATTATCTTAAATATATTTTTTTTCTTATTCAATATTACTCCACCTACCCTTCTCTACTGTCAAATGTCGGTATAAATCGCTTTCAGCGATAAGACCACCGAAATTGTATACAAATTCCTGTAATGCCTAGTGCTAAAGTTGTGTATCTTGAGCAATAAAGTACCTTTGTCTATCTATGTACCTTATGGATACCTACAGCTTTATCTTTAGCTTCACGTTTCTCGTTCCTACACTGTGACGTGTCTGGTTATGTACCTAGGTGTCGAGAGTTGTCGCCGTTCATTATTTGTGTTTTGCGCTTCTGTTGTAACGACGTCGTGACGCGGTCCGCCATCCCGGTTGATTGCCGCGACTGCCCGTGACGATTTATAATTTATTGATTTCATCCATTCTGAATAAAATACCATCAGAACCTAGGCTTGGCCACCTTTGTGTGAAATGATTAATTTTTACTTCTTATTAAGTAGTTACTAACATTTTTTTAATTAGGGCCGATTCGACCAATATTTATTAACACACTTCAAAAAAAAAAGAGGTTCTTAATTCGACATTTATATATTTTTTTTATGTTTGTTCCCCGATTACTCTGCCATTTATAAACCGATTTAGATGATTCTTTTTTAGTTGAAAAGTAGATAGTCCCGGACTCCCGGATTGCTATTATGATCAGGATAACAGGATCCTGATGATGGGATCCTGGAAAAATTGAGAACTTTCAAATTTTATAGTGACACGTAATGGTATCTTGGTATCTTTTTTCAAAACTGCACCAGTATTTAAGCATGGCTGTATTAATTTTGTGGCTCTGCTGAGGGAAGGTCAACTCCTCAATGGTAAGGAGTTAAAGGATACTTCAGTACTGTACTCACAATAAGTTTGTTAGTTATTTGGCGAGGGTGGAAAAAAATGAGAACCCTCAAATTTTAAAAAGGTCGCCAGTAAAAAGCTAGAAAAAGATTTTTCTGCGAAAAAAAAACCGCCTTCAAATACCACGAACTGAAAAGTGTAAAATAATATTTTTATCGCTTTATAGAAATTTTACTTCAAATAACATTTTATAACAGTACACTCGAGAAAATGTTCTACCGAAGCCTAATCTCTGTTGAATAATTGATTGTTGTATTGAATTACAAAGTATTGGGCGCCGACTTCGGTAAAACCTTATCTCGAGTGTACTGTTATAAAATGTTATTTGAAGTAAAATTTGTATAAAGTGATAAAAATAAATCTATGGTATAACGCTGTCATTCTATACGTACCATAGATTTACCCTCGGATAAAGATTGATCGAATTCAGCCTGAGTCTTTAAATATGCCAAAGTCCAATGGCGTATTGCAAGTGTTTGCTAGCCTGACATCGCTTCCGTTGTAATTGCAACGTGGGCTCCTCTCTTGCTTACGATCAGGCTAAAAAGAGCCAATATACTGCGTCATTATTAGGGCAGTCAATTGTCGAACTCAGTCAATGTAGGTATTTAGAGTTCTATCGATCTACGGATTCTGTCGTATCCAGGGATTAAAAAGTGTGTTAGATTGCTAAAGCGTTTCAATTCCTATAAACTTCATAATAGGCCGTATCACGACATCAGCTTATCACCTCGTTGCGTCGCTACCGCATTGGAGCAATAAATTAGATTACGTCACGAGTCAGTAAAGCGCAGCGCAAGTGCACGCTGTTGTCGCGGGGACCTATAAAAATACCGGTGATTCGAAACGGCTCACTCTATGCGTGGGCGCACGGATAGGGCTGCTGAGACGGAGGAAGGGCTCCCTTTTGACTGGCACTTTTTTATGCTAGAGGCGAATGAGAAAGCGATTCAACCGATGGTAGGTAAGATCGACGTCGCCCATCAGTTAATACATAGGTTCTGTAACGATGGAGAAACTTCTTCTTTGCTGGCCGTGTAACACCATGACCAATTATTTTAAAAGAAGAAAATTATCAGTCTCTATTCTCAGAGGATTGAAAGCAGAGCTGATGGAAGATTGGTTGAGTAACCAGCTACGGGGCCACAGGTAGCCCAATCTCCGGAGGGCGCTTATCGAATAGCGATCACTCTCGGAGGAGTCACGACCGCCGTATATAATTCGCAAGGCTGTTTATGTGTTAACCTTATTTCTGTTCCAGCTTTTTAGTTAGATAGATAGATAGAAAAAATATTCACTGAGAATACGACACTACGTTTTACAGATACGAACGGACACAATAAGTATAATTATACTACATTTAAACAAACAGAAAAAGAAACAAATACAAACTAAAACAACAAACGAAACATTACAAGAAAAAAAAGATAAAAATTAGGAAAGAAAAAATAATAACAATACGGCTGCTCAAGCCGAGCAATAAGTATTTGCGTACAGGTGTGTGTGTGAGGTGTGTCACGATGATCAGTAGGAGAAGAAGCTCACTCAGCTTCGGCCATGGCTTTAGGTAGTTAAATAAACATAGAAACACATCTACCGGGTTGTTTTCTTCAGCAAAGCCCCGTTGATCCCGTGCGGATAGGTAATTATAATAGGCAACTATAAGCGCAACTATAAGGCCGTGTGGTCCCCGGCAGAGTAGAATAGGCCACCCTTACTCTTACCGAGGTGTCGTAAAAGGCGACTAAGGTAAAGCTGCTGGCATGATCATCAGCACCCAGAGAAGGAAAACTCTGCATTTATATCAAAACCCTCGCCAACCCGTCTGCCAAGCGTGGTGAGTATAGCAATTACCCCTCATGTGATTGAGGGGGGCCCGTGCCCCAGCAGTGGGGACTTAAATGGGCTGATGATGATGATAAGCGCAACAGTACCTTCTTCTCTTAATATTTTCTCTCGTGTCTGTCTATTTGTTATAAGATAAATTAACATGTACCTATCGATACTCGTAGAAAGGAGAAAAGAAGAACACCACAGAACAGAACATAACACACACACACAGAACAGTACAGAAGGTCTCCGTGTATGCCAATTTCACCAAGTTTCCACATAAGTAAAGCGTGTGGAATTTTGTCAAAAGCCTTAGAGTAATCAGTATACACTACATTAGCAAGAGGTCCCGGGTTCGATCCCCGGGTCGGGCCAAAAATTTGTACCTAAGTTTTCGGTAAGAAATTCTTAGTGGCAGCCCGGAGTCTGGAAATTGGCGGTCTTGTACCCCCGTGCCTCGGAAAGCACGTTAAGCCGTTGGTCCTGCGCCCAATCCCTCTCTGGTCGTGTCACAGTAGTGTCCCATCGGAATATGAGGGTAAGGGAATAGAGAGTGCACTTGTGTTTGCGCACACACTTGAGCACTATAATATATCCTGCGTACGTGGCTGATCGTTGAGATTGGCCGCCGTAGCCGTAATCGGTTGGAGGATTATACACTACATCCATCTGAATACCACGATCCATGGCTGTTGCTACTTTATGAACAAACTCGCAGAGATTTGTTTCTAATAAAGAGTATCTAGCTATCTATCTAACACTAGCATTTTTTTCACAAACTTGCTCTGTAAAGCTTACAGTGGAAGCGATTAGCCGCGATTCTTCGTGGATGACGGATGTAAACTAAACCTAAGTTACTGGACTTTAACTCTATTATTAACTTAGTAGTTAGTTAACTAGCTAGTTAGTTAACAACCGTCAACCCTACGCCTATTTCCAGATTCCCCAATAAACAGCGATCACTGACGTGCATTAGCATACTAATACGTGCCCTTATGTAAAAGCGGCGCGGGCGCAACGCATGCGCAGTTAACTTATTGTCAGTATGAGGAGTTGAGAGTGACAAAGTAGAAATTGCTAAAAGATTTAGGTTGACATAACAAAGAAGTTTCAATATTTGAGACTATGATGTTCTCTGTCCGTGGGAGAGTCACGAAAGACCGAAGTGATACCAAGGCCTGACAGAAAACCGGCGTGAAGCAGCACTGTTTTCGCTGCGTGAGTGAGGGTACAGGAGGCCCAATCCGGGGGAATGGAGGCTTAAAGGATGGCAACGCACTTGTGTCTCCACTTGTGTCGCGGGTGTCCATGGGCGGCGGCAATCGCTTACCATCAGGTGATCCGTCTGCTCGTCTGCCACCAATTACATAAAATAAAAAAATCTGAGCACCTAAACGTTTAGGATAAGTTTCTGAAATTGTCTAAAGGTTGCGAAGGTCTCAAGGACAGTATTTTTATTTTGGTCCTTATCAGACATCAAAACCTAGATCATGGTCAAAGCGTACCCAGGCTCCAAAGCAAAGATATGGCTTATAGGCTACGCTGATAGGTAGGTATAGCTAATGATGATGATGCGTTCAAAAACAAGCGTGCAGCTTGCCTGATGGTAAAAAAATAACACAGGTGCTTGACCTACCTATCTCGGTGTCCGATCAATGTATGTGATGAGTGAAATTAAAAAAAAATAATAACAATTACCCCAGCCCATGGACGTCTACAACTCCGGATGACGTGATACCTACGCGTTGCCAACATAAAGTTAATAAAATCTTTCTTATGGGGAGGCTACACTGACTTTCCCCATATTGTGTTATTCGGTCCTTCAATTACAACCAATTCAGTTAATTAGCGACTGCGGCCGATACTGAGTTATGATTAGTGCCCGGCTTCGCCCGACTTTCTCTTCGAGCATAATTTTCCAATAGAATCAAGACAAGATACGGTATTGTTTTTATTATCATAACTTTCATCTCCTTGCTCTGGCTGTCCGCATAATTTCCTCGTCTATGTAATTTTTCGGTTGAATATTTATAAATCTCACGACAGTAAATAATATTTTGAAAAGCCTTCGACCAATTAAACAAATGTGTATAGAACAGGCCTGATTTCGAATTCCTTGCGGTACATAACGAGCGTATCATAATTTATAATATTCTTTATTTTACCTACAGATTATGATTGTAGGTAACAGTAAATAAAATGGAACTAGACTTAAATAATAAAAAATAAAATACAATATACCTAATAAATTAGAAACATGGCCACTTAAAAAGGGGTTTGACTATGTGCTTTTAATTTTAATAAATGTAATTTACCTATCAATACATAAGTAATAATAATTAGAGAATTATTGGCAGCTGGTCGAGATGCTTCTTATAAAACATGAAATTGTTGATATTAGCGTCACCTTCTTACCAGCATTGCAATACAATTCATTCATAGAAACATTTGTTATTATTTAGACACGTAACGACACGTAACACGAAGTAAGTAGGTAATGTAATTATTCCACTTTAGCTTAGGTCTATGCTTGCAACTCTAATAATACCTACTGATATGGTGATAAATTACACTTAAACACTTCGATAATAATGAATGTAGGTAAATGCTCCATGGGGCGCTGATTTCAACAGAAAGAGTTTTCATTAGATCTACTGCCTGTCATTTGTACATGCATTCGCGACATAATTTGACCTGTCACTTGGACAATAGATACACGGCCACCGGATATAATACTACTCTTTGGCCACCGGCCCAAACTAAGGGTCAAATCGCGACTGCTCTTATTTGAGTGCCACAACAATAAAACTAACTTACATCATGACAAATCCAATTTCGGGTTATCAGCTTAATGGGTAGTAAGCCTATATTAATGTTGGTAAAATGCCAGCATAAGGCCGGCTACGCAATTGTGACTACTGTGGTGTTTCTAGTGCCCTTGGTTGACGGTAATCGCTCACCAACAATTGATTTATTTATTAGGATCCCAACACAGGTGGCACAACCTTAAAAATAACGCTTAAAATCTAAGAGTACATGCTCTTGTGCACCTACAATTATACGAGATCACAGCTTGCTTAGAAACACATTATTTATTGTTTGCCTGATAGCATTTTTGTAGAACTAAGAAATTTTATTTATTTTATTATATATTTTAATTATTAATATACATTTTATATATCGAAAAGTTACATTAAATTATTCTTAATCTGAGTTAACTTATAATATTACACTATTAACTATATTACACATAATTTTTTTTGGGACCTACTTTTTGTTTGTTGAAATGAATAGAGTTCAAGCTTACAATATATTTTTGCATTGGACAAATAAATATAAAGTTTATGTTGATGTTGATGATCCGACTACTCATAGAAAAACTAGTGTTAGGTAGGTATCTGCGGCAGGTAACAGCCTAACCCGAGATTTTAATTACAAGAAACAAGATTGGTTTAGCAGGAACTTCTTTACCATTACTTTAATAGTTTTAATGATTCCTCTAAACATTAAATCATAATAATGTTTATCATTTAGATATAATCTCGACAGCAACGGCCTTTCACTTTCCAAACAGTTACACATCATAAAACTTAAACTAAACCGATTATATGCATAAGCGAGGGCACACAGAAGCCATCGCTCAAACGAGGCGATTCGTCACGATAGATAGTGGCGATTAAATTCGTGATTCGATCAGCTCATCGATATCCCATTCGATTTCACGCCGCGGTGCTCGGTTAAACACAATAATTGCTAATGAATAAAAAGTATGGCGAGGGTCTCACCCCACTCGAAACATGTTAAAAAAGACACCGTATGTCGAGTAATAAATAATCTGTTATTCTTTTAAATGCCTCCCTCTCTTTGTGATCGACTGGAGGATGAAAGAATTATTCCTACGTGTAGCTATTGATTTTCCCTACTACATTATAAGCATACCGTACCCAGGCTCAATTTATTCCATCTTATTCTGTTATCAATGCGTTTAGATTTTTTGTACCATTGTTCTGCCCATACTTTTAACGATGCACCTAGCGCGTTAGCCTCCGTTGGTGATTTCGCTTTAGGTAATACGCAATTGGGGACTCAGGTGCATCTACCTCCTCGAGTGGCCTTGCTGGTAGGTACCTAATCAGTTCTGTCCCGATTCCAACTTAGGTTGGTATTAGGCAGAAACGGTTACCGCGGGGCACGGTTTTTCCTGGGCAATGACGGGTAGGAGTAATTCATTCGTGGATTGCTACCTGTTAGCCGAAGGATGCACACCCGACGGACCGGCCCTGGCGTGCGACCGCGCCGAAGCGCACTTGGCTATATTGTCCCGCCGAGGGTCTGAGGACCGGCGTCTTCGCGTCATTCCCTGACGGTGCACTAGTGAAAGGGGTAGGTAGGCCCGTGAAAGCGGGTTTAACCATCGCACAGCGGGGTTGCAGGCGCCATTTTGGTCTTCGGACCTGGGGATGCTGTGTCCGGCTCCGCCCGCGCGGGTTGCGCGGCGGTTTTGACTTTGACGTCGGCATCGTTGTTGTGTTGGAAGCCTGCGGAATCCCTGACTCGCACTGCGTTGCAGCCAGCAGTGTATGTGCGGGGAGGGGTGCCCGTAGTCCTCCTCTCGGTGATGCTTGCACTGCAGCCAGCAGTGTGGGTGCTACCCGGGAGGTTGGGCTGGAAGAGAGGCCGAGCTGGCGAGCCTCTGCGCCCTGACCGGGCGACGGATGAAGCCTCCGTGGCAGTCCTCACCCCGGTCTGAGTGTTTCCTGGGCGGGGGATGGAAACGCCCCAGTGTTTTTATTGGGTATAGTCTTATTGGGTAGGTATGGGTCTTATCAGCAGAGACCCAATCCGGAGGAGAGCCCCTCTCTGTGTGCATAAGGTGCATTTTCACTGGGTCATCAAAAAAAAAAAAGTAATATGCAATTAGTTACAATAATAATAAATAAATGATCTTACACCTATACAAACAAACTATCCGCCGAAATTGTACAATTAAGTTTCTGTAACGCCTAGTTTTTTTTAAGTTGTGTTTTTTTGTGCAATAAAGTATATCTATCGCACCTGCCACGCTATAACACGAATACTGAATTCTTTAATCGACTCTCACCTAATGTCAAACACGTTTGGTTCTTCATCAATTGAGGAAATTTGACAAATTGTGATAACATGATGTGTGGCCTCCTCTACATATTAACTTTGTAGCATTAGTTTTCAATAAGAGGTTAGGTACTGCAAATCACATTAAAATCTAAATGTATGCGCTTTTTAGACGATTAACAAACATTTATAGCCACTAAACTATCACTTCTCAATATCCTAGTAATCGATCCGATTTCACGCCCCGATGCTCCGCTAAGCACAATAATCGCAAAATTGAATAAAAAGATAAATTCAAACGGGGTCGGAATTGCCAAAAGCGCACATGTTATGCTCACACGCGATTCTCGACCTTATTCCGAAGTTGATAAATAAATTTGATAGTGACATGTTATGGCTGGGGTTTACCAGACAATGGCACACTTGTGCAGCTGTGGTATAAAAAACCTGCCAAAAGGGACATTATAGAGCGTAGTGTATTATTTTGCACCCTCATGGGGGCTTTGCGGTGTAACCCCATAACCGCATTGTGGGATTAAGTTAATTAATATGTTTGTTCAACAAGTGGGCGGTGTGTGCGACAAATGTCGGTTAAACATGTCTGGGATTATGCAAATGTCGATAAAACGTGAAATCTTTTTTATAGAGGGTGTATCGGCAATAACCTAAAAGTGACTAGCGGACGCCTGCAGCTTCGCTCGCGTGTATAGGTATGGGTTTGCGGTTGCCACAAAGTAGCCCACCCATGTCACATTCCATCCCCTCAACTACCTATCTCCAAGCACCGTTTTGCCGTGAAAGACGGACAAACTAACAGACAGACACACAATTATAAATATTAGCACAGTATTAGTAGATAAGCAGTAGGTAGGTAAATCCTACTTACGTAGTGGTAGGAGGTTGGCTCAATTTATTTATTTAACGGCGAAAAAGTCTGTCCCCAGACTGGCGCCAATCTGACCTCTTTCTCAAGCGAAAACATCCCGACACCATGTGAGGCCACACCACATGCCGCACGACGCGACAGTACTGAAATATTCTGAATAAACCAGCCTCGAGTAAAGAGGCAGAGCAAATTGTGCGCGATTAGAGCGGCTGTATACGGCCGCGTCGAGCGCGTGCGAGGGTTGTCCGGCTCGAAGGACCAACTGGAAACAGGAAGGAACCATAGCAGTATCTAGACTGGAGATATTATCCAGATGTAGCCTGATGGCCTACTTACAATGAACCTGACGTAACGACCGAATCGGAGTTCCTCCCTTTCACGTGCGCTGTGTCTTCTTTGTTTGGATGAGATAGGTATATTCTTGTTCGTCACGGAACGGATTCATTGTACTTAAGCCACCTGACTCTTTTTGCCGTCATCTAGCCGAGAGACCTCAACTGCTGGAAATAGGTAGGGGTCCCCCCACTGACATATGTTCGGCCCGTAGGCGGTCAGTGAGATCCCGTAAGTCTTAAATGCAGTAATTTATGTCCTACCCAAAGATTTAAAATTTTTGAGACGTTGCTAATTTTTGGTTTATAAAAAGTTCTGGGGTCGGTTACCACAACATTCTAAAAGGCCGCACGACGTGATACTGCTGAATAAATCAGGCCCGTGTAAAAAGGCAGAGCAAATTGTTCGCGATTAGCGCGCGCGCATTAGAGGCACCATATAAGGCTGCGTCGTGCGCGCGAGGGCTGTCCGGCTTGAAGGACCAATTGGAAGGAAAAGAGACGCTTTCCAGTCGTCGGCTGGTCAGTGAAACTGTATATTCAAGAACCGCTGGACAGATTCTAAAGATCTGGGTTTTTCGAAGCCGTCTTTGCCTTTTTTATATTATAGCGGACATACGAGCAGACGGCAAAGCTAACGGTGATCACCGCCATGCATAGACATATGCAACACCTGAGGTATCACGTATGCGTTTTTATTGTACTTTGCTTTGGCAGACGGATATAAAATCACTCATCATTCATCCTCATCTCAGCCTGCAATCCCAGTTGCGTCCAGGGGCCCGGGGTACCTGCGCTTCGGGAACCAGACCAACTACGATTAGATCTTGGTACAGGGGAAATAGACCGACTGGATCTTGGTGCAAGGCTCCTCCCCTCACCATCTTAGCGTGTCAATCCCAGTTGCGTCCAAAGCTGTCACTTTGGAGCCCGGGGTACCTAGGCCATGATTCAGAATTTGGGGAGTCTGGTTACATCTTGGTGCCGAGCTGTGATTATCTAAAAACGCAGAGATTTTGATCTTACCTGGAGCCCAATTCTCGGGCTCGTAACATTTACATAATACTTATATTAATAAAACATGTTTTTTTTAATGGTTTTCAGGCGATATTTTGAAAACATGGCGGATGTCACATGAAATCCATACAAAAAACTACGTTTTAGTGATAGTACATATGTCGTATGATAATAAATAGGAGCCCAATTATCGGGCTTGTGACATCACTAAAAATAGGTTTTCGGGTGATATCCGCTATGTTTTTTACATCGAAAATCCTGAGAATTGGGCACCTGGCGTCCCTAGCCATGGTGATAATTCCCGGGCCACTATCGCTTCATTAGCAGCGCATTATGCGGCGCATTACCTCGTGCGCCCGCGCAGCTTTCTACGGTAAGGAAGGCAATAAGCATTAACAACTACCTACCCGATGGCTTTTCTCCTTTTATATTCTTGTGAATGTTTATTCTACTTCGTGTTGTGTAATAGTAGAGCTATACTATTCTTGGCGCCTGTAATAGGCTATGGCTAGTTTGAAAAGCCCACAGATTTAAAAGCCTATAGGCCTAAATAGCAATTTAAGACTTTTTTGTGACTGCAGGCTTTTTTCAAGTAGTTTTAGCCTATAACCCTTTTTAGGGATATTTGACTAAGGTGAGAATCGAATGAAGCAATTTAATAGATGTGTGGCTATCCGTACCTACATAAAAGAAGAGGCACTTCCTATATTTAGCACTATGGTTTTGCTTTTAAATAGTCCAATAGCACAGCTAAGCTAAAAGGGGTATGTGTTATAAAAAATTTAAAATATTTGTAAACGCACAGCTAAGCTAAAAGGGTGTGTTTTAAAAAATAAAAAATCTTTGTATAATCTATTTTCATCGATTTAATAGACATGTAGGATTACATATACATATTTTATCTCATCATAAAACTATATCATATGCATTAATTTACTCAGCTAAATGTGTCCTAATAGTGATCAGTGAACAAACAACAAATATAGGCAATACGGAGCAGCGGCGCGGCGCGCGCGCACGCGTCCCGCCGCGCCGCGCCTTCATATCCTCTGTGTTAGCTACAATTAATAACACAATCAATTTGAACATTACATACAGACATTTTCAATGTGAGACATATTTCCTTCTTTTAATTAGGTATTTAAAATTTAAGTACATACACGCAAGAATAAAATATTATCTACTTATTTAAATATTAATACTCTTAGAATAATTTCAATTATACATTTGTGCTATTGAGGTATTGTTATTGTTCCTAGTAACATTTCTCTTATTTTGAACTTTCAAAGGTATTTTTGTGTTAATTTGAAACAATACAAAATGCGTCTCACACTGCAAACATGACTATCTGCACCTAAACACGAATACCGGGATAACCACTGGCAAGACAATATTCAACTAATAAACAACAAAATAAGGCTTTAAGCCGCTTTGTACAATATACCATCTTTGGCTACAACACCTCTGTGAAGCGTAAAATATATTCTCATATAAAAGCTTTAAAAATGAGTACAAAATAACGCGGGGTGCGCGCGCGCAATCTTCACAAACGCGTACGCCCATCGACTAAACGTGTACATTTTATTCACAAACTCATTAAGGTCCAGATGTGTACACATTTATGTGATGTCTGTAATTGTCCAAATAAAGCCCTAATACCAAAAAACTAATATTAATCTTATTATGCCAAAAAATCTTAATCATAACAATTTCAACACATTGCACATTAGGTAATAATTACTTTCCTGTAATTTTTCTTGTGATGGAAGAAGAAAAAAATTTTTCACAAATAAAAAATACTTATGACATTTATTAAAAACATGTCAAGTGACCAGCCATCTGTCAAGTGTTACTTGTTATAATCGCGACAGATGTTAAAAAACTCTCAAACTTGACGTGAATCGACAAGGGTGACCAGATTTTTAAAATAGGGAGATTCCAGATGGGGAAAATGTATAGACGATTCCCACAAGTTAAAAATAATTTTCTTAGTAAATTTATTTTAATTTAGACGAGTCTGTTGTCGAAACAGGTAAAGAAAAATATTTGAAAGCGAAATATTTATATAAAACATTAGTCATAATTTACAATATTAAAACCCATAACGTAAATAACACTATTCCATCATAACAATAAATAAAATATAATAAGTAAAAGATTTAAGGATCAAGACCAATCCGCAAAAGCACCATTAATGAAGCACATAAAATTAATAATTTTAACAAAATTTTTAGAATACTTATCCACGTAAAATTGTTTCACCTTTCACTTAAATTACACTTAAAATAAATAAAATACTCTGTGAAGATTGCTCTCGCACCCATTACAATAACGTGCTATGTTTGACACAGGACACTGCGGTACATGTGTCTATAAAATATGTAATAGATTATAATAAAGTATAATAATGAACAAAATAGCGTGATATGTCAAGTTACTATAGCAATGGCTTACGTTAAATGGCATCGTACGAGCCGATGTGTTCGGCACTGGACATAGAGCGGGGAGCGGCGCCGGCTGCGACCACGGATAACACGAATACGGTGTGATGCTTAACCCTTTTAGACCATATTAAACGAGTCTAGTGTATACAAGGGTAAGGTAAGCTAGAATATTTTTTGTATAATTTAAAAAAAAATGTATTATGGTTAAGATGATGGGCCTCACGGCATAGGGGAGCGTCCCCCCGGGTGGCGGATGGGGGAATGGTATAGTAGTACAGCCCAGCTAGCTACCTACTGGCTAAGTCCGATGGACTCGCTGACCAATGTAGAATGTGGTCCTCCAAGCATTTTGGGGGTTGTGCGACGGATTAACACCCCTCCCTCAGAAAAAAACAACATCGTTACGAGACCAATAATAAGAAAGGCTCTTATTATCGGAGCCAAGACTCACTATGGGTCGCTGCGCCAACCTACTTAGTTAGTCATTGTGAAGATGAAAAGTTTCAAATCCATATCGAAAACTTAAAACAGTATTATATTATTACTATTGAGGTTTTGATTTAGCTATAGGGTTCACATGTACGCATGATCTCCTTTAGGGTTTAATGGTACGCATTCCCACAATGAGAACTTTTGCGAATGCATTATCCCCTAGATGGCGTTGTATAGGAGAGATCCAGTTGCAACACCATTGATTGTTTTGTGATGTGAAACTTTAATCTTGGTTATCATATTAGATTAAGTATTCAAGATTGAGCATCACACAGTATTGAGACTAAGTTAACAATAGATGACTGCTAAAATTCCATAATAAAACAGGATTTTCTAAAGAGTACTGTGATGTGTAAAAAGATTAAAATTCTAACTAAGTTAGCAATCAAGCTACTAACTATAAAATGCCGCTCATATATTGTCTTACATGTTTGACATTTATAAGAGTTCTGTATGGACTTAAACTGAATAAATATCTTTCATTTCTTTGAGCCGCAGGGCGTCGCCGGCACCGCACGCTAAGCTATGTGTACAAGCTAAGTTCATAACGATTAACTGAATAATATATCTGAGGTCAGTTGTGGAAATATAATCATAGCAGTAGGTAGATTAATTCTGTTTCATAAAAATTGGTGTACCAATAGGTGAAATTCTCAACAGTCACCTTTCAAATACTTTCACTGTTTAAGTCTCAAAATATTATACTATTACAAATCTCAAGCTTGAAACCAACATGTATGTCATTTGAAAGGTTTGATGTTATAAGAGGTGTCAATAGGTATACATAATTTGATTTCAGTAGGTATACATATTATCGGTAAACAGTTCCATCCTTCTTCTACCCATTACTTACAACCACATTTGTCTAAACTTTTTTTAAATTTGCACAATCATTTTTGGACTTCCAATACAAAACGACTGGTCGGAACTCGTAGGCTCTACATAAAAAAATAATAATGTTACAAATTTACAAATGTGCACATAAAAAGCAAAAACGCCACTGTCCTAGGCATTTACTTAGGATAGTGGCGTGTTTACTTTTCTAGATCACAAATATAAATGTAGGATTGGTGATCGGTAGATGCTTAATAAGGAACGTGTAAGAGATCGATATTTGAATTATAGAATGACGTGCGAGAGGGAGATAGACGACGAATGGCCGACGACGATGAAAGACGTTCATAGCTAAGAAGATTATTGTTATTATAGAAGTACTTATTCCCGAAACCAGTGATGTATTATATTATTCTGTCCCACATAAATTAAACAAAAGTTGTTCCAAGTAACGGGTAGAATAAGTCACAACAAATTATATCCCACAATCGACCTCGGAACATCAATATGTTGCATCTGAGGATTTGGCACAGTCGGTGACAGACACACAACATTAACAAGCATTTATCTGTTATATTATTATATCAGCAGAATTCAATCTATACACAATTAGATGACACTAAAGACAATCAGTTGCTCAAATACTATCAATTATTGACGACGCTTACGATGATAGAAATATTACTTATTTATATGACTGATAATCGCATATAAGCATTACAGTTTTATTGATTGAGTGTGGTCACCCTAATCGTGTACAGATCCTATCCCATTTACTCTTCCACTTAAATTATATTCCGACTAGTCAACAATAGGGTTAAAATAATACTATTGTTTAAAGTGGAAGATTGGAAACATATAAAAAATTTCCTAGCTTTGTATCTCGATCGGCTTATGGAAACTGATAAATAATATGCTTTGCTGTCACCACTTCTACTATATAAAAGTCTATGTTTAATAATATTTCAAGTAAAAATAACATCTCCATAGTATAACGTATAATATTTATTTACTCGTGTTTGCGGGTCGTGCTCTACCGTTCTATATAAATAGCTTTATTTAGTGCTGTTTGTACGTAAACGTACATAACGACTGCATTACGCCCAGACACTACAATTAAAATTGTACTACAATAATTAACAGCTATTACTTTATACCATAATTAATAAATCGAATAAAATATGTTTCAAGAATTCAAAAAAAGAAAAAATCTCAAAAAATTCAAAAAACATTTCAAAAATGTTTTGAGTTTGAATACAATAAAATGTAACAGGTCGGCATGAGACCACGGCGTCGACTGAATAACGGAATCGATCACAGCTATAATGTATGAATGTGTGATGGGGCGTGGTTGACGCGGCTCGCTTCCTATATAACATTATTCATACATATATTTATATCTCATGATCATAAAAACAAGAAGGCCTTAAAAGTTACAAGATAAATAAACTATTTTTATAAAAAAAATGTGGGTAACATAAATAAATGCATCGACTATGTCTTTCAAGATGTTACCACGCAAAATGACAAGCGATATTTTAATATTCCAAACCGAATACGTCTTTTTATACCTGTCTGTTTTCATCAATTCCTTATTCGGCCAAGTCTTATTTTTAATTAAATACATAAATTAACTTGTGGAAGCGATCCGCATCACGCACAAATAAATAACGCGACGACACACAACTATGAGAACCGACAATGACTATACTATGACTCGATTAGTACGAACCACATCAAAATTAATCAGCACATACATCAACTTACGCTAATGCAGCAGCAGAGTAACAACAAGAAAAATTACTGATACACACAAGAGTTCGGGCACTCGAGGACTCGCCGCTTTAGCCCGACAAACGATTTATGAACACCTGGGTGCCTAATTCTCGGGCTCGTGACAAATTTTCATCATACGATATAATTATATCACTAAAACATAGTTTTTGTGTATATATTTCATGTGACATTCGCCATGTTTTCAAAATATCACGAGCAGAGAATTGGGCTCTTGTTAGTCTAGATGTCGCTTGTTTTAAGGGCATGTCCAGGTCAAGCGCTTTTCACGTGATTTCTCCTTCATTACTGGAAACATTCTGCACTTTATTTACAGAGCTTCTTACTAAAGAGTAATGAACAACAAACGCGTCATCTGTACAAGCTCCGCGTTAGTGTCGCTGGCTGAGAGAATTTCGTACATCGACCTCCATCCATCCCTATCACTAGAGTTGTATCGCTGTCGTTCAGGTCATTGAACTTGTGAAAACACAGCAACAATGATAAGGATGGTTAAATGACGTCACCATACGAATTTCTCTATGTTCGGCGTGTAGAACCGGTAATTTAGTCTTCCTAATGTGACAGACGCTCAGTGGGGAATACCGGCGACAGAGACCGGACATATGCCGCCGATATATTTCCGCCCCTGCAATACAAAGTCTGAGCTCACTGGTCAAACTTTAGTCGTCTGACCACCGAATAGTTAAACGCTTGTTGACTTTGAAAGCTGATTAATCATGCTATCCCTTTTTAAGTTAACTTATGACAAAGATTACAATATGTTTAAGCAGCACTCAAAAATAAGAGACGTTTTATCGTATTCGGTGGTGACACGTTCTACTTTGTACTGTATTATAAATGCCGTAAGGCCGACAATTTCACAGCGATTATTCAACTTGATGACGTGAAAGTCAACTTAAGAACACTAATCTTGGTTTATTAAAATCCTTGTAAAGCGGCGAGTTCACTCGTTGACATCAAATATCCCGCCTAAATTGGACTCTAAAGCGCTCGCATTCCGAGTGACCCTCGAAAAGCAGCCTTAACACATAATTTACAAAGTACATATTCCACTGCTGAACTCGACCGGTAGACCGACTAAGATTACCACACGCTGTGGCATCGCTTCTCCTTAAAATTAGTACGCACACACCAAATGTTAAACGAACAACTCGTTTTATACAAAAATAACATTCGAACGATACAAAAATAAAAGACAGACAAATCAAAGATCGCTTAGTAACATGTCAATATGCCGGGAACACGTACAGAGATTTATAATTTATATTTATTTTATATAATATTATTATACACTAATAACTACATAAAGCATTACATTTGTGCATTGAATCATGACCTGCGCTCCGCAGCTGCGGTGTTGCACATACGACAATGTTATACACTAAAATAATAATAATTACAACTAAATATAATTCGATTAAAACGTAAACTTAACACTTTGGTTTGGTAGACTACGAGCTAACAATACTTAAATAGAGAATACTGCCGCGAACCGTGACGTCACGATCGCGCCTACCGAGTGCTTAGTGCGAGCTTGCTAACCTCCAAATGAAAATATCCGATAGATGGAGTAACGTAGACGTGAAGGTCTTCGCGGTCATTCTGCACATCTCCCTGTCACGGGCCTTTATTCCCGCTGTCAACCTCTACTTTGTCCCCTACAGGTGGAAAATGAAACATGTTTAAAAAACTTCTCGGTTGACAGAGAGAATTAATTTTAACTCACTCACATTAAGATTCTTGTCTTTGCTACCCGGGGTAGACAACGGGAATAAGTAAGTAATTAAAATTAATCCTCACTGTCATCCAGCAGACAGTGACAATTTTTTAAAATGTGTCACTGTTCAACACGCTCAATCTCGAGGACCACTCACGCCCAAGGGTTTTCACTACCATAGACAAATAAACTCTTAAGATTCCTCTAGAGCCTATACTTCATAATGACAATTCTTCAAGTGACGTACAACTTAACCAATATCTCTAGACCTCAAGACTACATTAAGCCAATGAGAGTTATCGCAAATGGAAAACACAAGATGGCGTAATGTAAAAGCCACATCCAACTTCAACGGCATTGGTAATTTTGTGTATAACATTGTCATTTTGATATGTTACGTCAAAAAATAGCCAATCACCTTGTGGAACCTGACTTATACAATACAGCATCTACCGGATTTCACATTTACCAAAATCGTTATTATTGGATTTACTTACAAGAATCATTGCAACAACGCAATCTATGTATCATCATCTATCTATATAATGTAATGAACGGCATAAATCTAATAAACAATATGACCATTACTCACTTTCAAATAGGTTAGAAAACTTGCACTAAAACTCTGGATGTCGTAATTCGGAAATGTGAGGTTAAAGAGACGATATCAACCTATAAAAAAGGTTATAAATAATAAAATCGAATGTATTCGAAACCGTTGTTTAAAAATAGATCTAACAAAACAATCTTGAGAGATTACTGCTTATACCTGAGATTCATAGATAGAATTATAGAAATATGGTAGTCGCGTGTAAAAATATCGCCAGGTGGCGTACTGTTGGCCTGAGGTCCAACTTCAACAGCATTGGTTGTTTCATTCATCAAATTGACATTTTGTCATATCACATTAAGAAATAACCAATCACCTTGTAGATAGAGCTGTCCTATTGTGCGCCATCTAGCGGCTTTTTCGCACGCGATAGTCCTCACGTAACAAAATAGAAAAAACATCGCACTTAATTTGTTTTTCTTAAAATTGTACGTATCTTCTATACACTTTTACATGGTACTGCTGGAAAATGAGCTAGTCCGGGCTAGTCTTGGAAAAACTCTTCACTTTCCACCCATTTCCGAATTCCACATCCGAAAATTAACCATTGAGACTCGAGATAGCTGTGAGATTGCACACGGGCGGATACGCGTCACCTCAACCCGTCCTCGAATAGACTCTATAACTTTGTACTTTTAGTACTCAATACAAAATAATAAGTAAAAAAAATACTTTTGAAAATCTCAACTCATACGTTACGTAAGAAAATAAAACTTTATATCTAAAATCATAAAAATAATCACTTATGGCTTATACATATTGGGCTGAAGTTCACAGGTTGCGAAGAAAAAGTTTCACTAAAAATATATGTTTTAGAAACTGTAAATACTTTTTCTCAATATTCTTAAGTAAATTAGCTATAGAATGACTAAATTACTTATATACATCATATTCACATATATGAAAGGTTCGTGATAATACAAAATAAACATGAATTTGTGAAACAGAAACCCCCGAATACACACAAACTTATGCTATCCCTTTCTAAGACAATTTAATGACAGAGACAACATGTTTGACAAGCAGAAAAATTTAAGAAGCCTTTAAAGTTTTGGAGCGAATGTGTAAACTTATTACACCTATTATGAGACAGATAAATGTTTAAACGTCATCCAATATTGACGTCATCAACGCATCCTGCGAACTTCCAACCCTATCTCAACTGATAAATCAAAAAATAAGATCCGTTAAACGAATACTGAAGCACGTTCGAGCATCAAACGCGTGAGTATTGGACGAGACGCGCCGACGCGTCAGCGGACACAACGAGGGACTAGAGGCGAGATAGCGCCGTACCCCTCGCGCCGAGTGCGCGCGCGCATCTGTCCCGCTCGCACTCGAGGTGAGGGTAGCACTGAAGAATAGGAACGGACGCGAACCCGACACGCACAATGCTGGGTGTGGATCTGATTCACTATAGATTGGGTTAAGTCGGATTATAATGACTTACTTGTACTTGTGGGCCTAGTCAGATGTCCAACCATTGGCCAACTGCATAGGTAGGAACAACATCTGAAATTCCAAATACTCAAATCTTGCTATCTTTTTCTAAGTCAAGTTTATGACAGAGACAACAGGTTTAAGTAGTTCTCAAAGTTAAGAAGCGTATTCGAGCGTTAGACGAGAACTGGTAAAAAGGTTTTGACTGTTTTTTTTCCTCTGCCGGCTCACCCAATCTATAACACGACCACACCCACTCCATCACCCTAAAGTAAAACAAAACATGAATGATCAACAACGTGAATAACTCGGCGTCTTCGCAATGGGGTTTATTCCGCCGACGACCCTCTCAATATTTACAACGACACACAATCTTGCTCGCGTGGGGATACCGGCGAAACGCCATACGTGTAACTAGGTAGTAGGTATCACTAAATAGATAACTATCAGAATACTAACGACACTTAGAAGGCGAGCAACACACACACACACACAGACACACACGAAGACTACGTGAACAACTACACAAAACAGATGGTACAGAAGTCACCCTCATGAGTGACCGTAGGCCTCGCCTAAGTCACTCTCGCCTAACAGCGGCGGGCGTTCGTAGAGTTTTTAGTGGGTATACCTCTGGGTCACCTTCCCAGAGGGAGGTCCCACACACCCCGCCAGGTTCCCCGACCTGACGGTACGGTGCGCAAAGCATTTTCCCTTGGAGAAAAAAAAAGTATAATGCGTCGAGAAAGTGTGAAAATGAAAATTTAAGGAACTAACCGCGTTTCCATGCCATTCCATACAATGGGGTTACCATATCAGTGGCATCATTATTGATTTTCAGGACGTAATTAACGCATTGTATGTACTTCATTTTTCAAATCTTTAATGCGTCAAGTCGTGACAACTAATGCTTGAGTAACTAATGGAGTTCCCATGCCATACCACACAATGAGGCTACCAACCATACCAGCGGCAGTGGCGCCATCATTTATTTCCACGACTTTATTGATAAAACGCTCGGCGGTCGAGCTCTCAACTTTAGCTTATTCACAAAAAACTATTGTGGTAGTACAACACGTTATCGTTAATTAATTGTATTGTTATGATCGAAACAGGAAGAACAGAAAGTATAAACTATCATAGCAAAAATTAGGATCCATTTTGCACAAACAAGATAACAAACAGTGTCACGCGAGTAGAGGCACAGTGGCACTCATAACAGCTGTTCCGACAGTCTTCGTGAGCGCTGTCTATGTATGCATTGCTCGACCGTTCTTCGTATGTAGAATGATTTCTGTACCATTCTATTTATTCGTATCAAGAACGCTGTACACACGACACGTGTATGTGTTAGCACGCCCATTTAGTGCCTTGGACTAAGCTATTCATCTGATATTTATATATTTAGTGAAAACAGCCTGGGAATATGTGACAAAAATGTTGAAAAGTTTGGCCACACAGCCGCACCTAGTCTTTCCGTCTATGTAGAGCTGCCAAAAATCATGCTATCCCTTTCTAAATCAACTTGATGTCAGAGAAAACATATTTCAGCAACTCTCGCAGACAAGAAGTGTTCCGGACTTTGGGCGCACGGAAACGTTTCGGCTCGTGCGCACGTATGGACTAACCTCTCTAATAGAAAGTATTTAATCTTTTACACACTTGTTAAAGAATATAGTACACGTTTCACTAGCCCACTGGTTACACGTATAACGTTATCTCCCGCCGCCTATCGACTATACTGTTCGATTCGTGTTATAATATATATTTTTATTTATTTATATATATCTAGTCGCTGGCGTCCCCTCGCGAGTGTCGAGGTCACGCAGAGGACGCCATCGACTGCGCCTGCGCACGCTCCCAAGTTCAGAACGGCGAAAGTAAATTCCATACAACCAGAGACAATCTGAAAGATCTGTCCCTCTCTCTCTCTCTCTCGTCTTAGTGAACTCTAACATAAATCTGATATCTCGCTCTGAACGTGGGATCACCTAGAAACCATCGCCAGGGCGGAGGCCGCACGGTACCTTTAGATCTATATAACAACACTCACTACTATGGCATCTTAATAAACTATAACCTATCGTTTTGGCCCGTGCTCCACGCAATATACTCTGGCTAGTGTACACTGGACAGAAGAATCATAAGAAAACAATCTTGCACTCAACGCAACGAGCGCGAATACTGAGAAGAGCATCCGAAGATTCTTTAGTACAATTAAGGTAACTTTCTCCTCAGTATGCGCGACTATTTCAAGCTTAGACGAGTCATCGGGACAAAGACTCGCCTAGTGTAATAATATTGACTACCGCCCGCGAATTCAGGTCGCTAACTGAGTATATGTTATCGGAAATGGCGATAAAGGACACTGTTACATTCAGTTATAGAATATTAATCTCTTAGTTTTTGCTTATCTTTTTGACGCAAAGATTTCGTGTTCTCGGCGCATCCACTGAGTACTTTAAACTAGAAGGAAAGTTTATGTAGATCCTTAGTAACAAGAATAAATCGCATTACAGCTATTCTTTACCTACAAATGAACGAATCTCGTTCGGTCCACTATTGATTACAGTACATTGGTGACGCCAGTGGACCCAACAGGAACCCTCGAACCGTTTACGATAGTACATCAGTTGGACTACATTTTCATCAATTTTCAAATAATCAATAATTATCAATTGATTGAACTCAAGAGAGATCGCCTCGAACTGTGTAGCGACGTCTTTTTAGCACAATCTTCTATTTACATAAGTTTTATTTTGAGAAACCTATGCGTCAAAAACAAGGCAAGTACAGTTTCACAAATATAGACATGTCATGAGGAAAACGTAGGGATCTTCTTTGGATTATTTTGTTTAAAAAAAGAAATGTAACTGACATTGACAATAACAATGTCAGTTAAATTTTTTGTTCTGTTTGAATCATAGGAAAATGAAAGTGACTTTATCACTGTAAAGTAAAACCTTCAACCTGAATCCGTCGAGCCATATGCCACCGTGACACTATTGGTAGTTCACAATCTAAAGTGAGGCAAACGGGCAAGCGGATGACCCGGTGGCCAGAACACCGCCGCCCTCAACAGCTGCACAAAAGGAATGCAGATGCGTTGCCGGCCTAATAAAATATACGTTGTAATCCCAAAGATCTATAATTGGAAAATTATGAGCTACAAGAAACCGATAATTTGACGCATCAAAGTCCGATAGTTCATAATTTATATGAGCTTGATAAACTGTGAACCGGTATATGATACGCGAAATTATACATGTATATACATATAATTTATTGGTTATTTGCGTTCATAATTTTCCGATTACAAAAGATTGTATAGTATGAGCACGTGATCACGGCGACGCGCGGGTGCTGCGGGGGGAGGGGGGGGCTCAGAGCGGCGCGGCGGGGTTGAAGTCCGCGTTCACGAACGAGAAGCCGCGGAACTCCTCCTGCGAAACAGTCAAATAAAATGTTACCTTTAAGAACGTAGTCCTATTTAAAGGGCCGGCAGCACACTTGCGACTCCTCTGGTGCTGTAAGTGTGGTTTATTCCCGCTGTCCACCCTCTGCTTGTCCACCCCGGGTGGACAGTGAAACAATTGTTAAAAGAATTCCCTTTGTCCACCCCCTCTTTCAACCAAGAAAGGGAGGACAGCGGGAATTTTTTAACAATTGTTTCACTGTCCACCCGGGGTGGACAAGCAGAGGGTGGACATCGGGAATAAATCGTAAGTGTCCATGGCCGACGGTAGTTGGGCCTATCGCGGGCGAAAAATTCGCAAGATGGCGTACTATAGGACTGAGGTCCATATACAAGGTGATTGGGTATTTTTAGACGTTGTCATTTTCAATTACAAATCGGCCAATAATGTTGCAATTGGACCTCGGTTCCCAAGCACGCCACCTAGCAGATATTTCACACGCGATAGCCCCCATTGTTTACCATCAGGTGATTCAACCTCGTTTCTGTCGATCCCCTGTCGGGCCAAAAATGTGTAGGTACCAAGTTTTCAATAAAACATTTTTAGTGTCAGCCCGAAGTCTGGAAGTTGCCGGTCTTGTACTCCCGTGCCTCGGAAAGCACTTTAAACCGTTGGACCTGCGTCCATTCCCTCTCCGGTCGTGTCATACAAATGTCCTATAGGATTACGAGGATAAGACGAAAAGAGAGTACACTTGTATTTGCACACACACTGGAAGCATTATAACTTATCCTGCGTACGTGGCCAATCGTTGAGAATTGGTCGCCATAACTTCGTAATCGGTTAGAGAAAATATTATGGAAGTGTGGGTGTATGAGTGTTGGGTGTATGAGTATTAGGTTATGAGTGTTGGGTGTGATTGTTTTGGGTGTATAAATGTTTGGTTTATGAGTGTTGGGTGTATGAGTTTGGTGTAAGAGTGTTGGGTGTACAAATACAAATACATTTATTGCATGTCACATGAAAATAGGTTGTTACAAATATGGGTAGATACAATGTGACGCCCTGTAAGGGCATAGCAACATAACAAAAGGCCCACTAAGTGTATGAGTTGGTTGTTTAAGTGGTGGGTATACGAGTGTTGGGTGTATAATGTTGGGTGTATAAGTGGTAGATATACGAGTGTTGGGTGTATAATGTTGGGTGTATAAGTGGTAGATATACGAGTGTTGGGTGTATGAGTTGGGTGTAAGAGTGTTGGGTGTATGAGTTGGTTGTTTAAGTGGTGGGTATCCGAGTGTTGGGTGTATGAGTTTGGTGTATAATGTTGGGTGTATAAGTGGTAGATATACGAGTGTTGGGTGTATGAGTTGGGTGTAAGAGTGTTGGGTGTATGAGTTGGTTGTTTAAGTGGTGGGTATCCGAGTGTTGGGTGTATGAGTTTGGTGTATAATGTTGGGTGTATAAGTGGTAGATATACGAGTGTTGGGTGCATGAGTGTTAGGTATACTAATGTTGGGCATACGAGTGTAGGCTGTGGGTGTGGGCGGGGCCGGGCACAGACCTGGTTGATGGTGCGCACGATGTCGTGCGACACGGGCGTGAGCACGGGCTCCTCCTTCGTGAACTCCGCGTCGAAGTTCGCCGCCTCGCGCTTACTCTTCTGCAACACACAACCGGTCAGTATCATCATCATACAAATAAATATGCGTGAGTGATCTTCACTAGCCCACCTTCGCTACCAAGCGCAGAAAGAGACGGTATTATGGTTTAATTATATGGGCAAGAAGAGGCAATTTTGCTAATTAATCGTTTCTCATACATTATCTTAATGAATATATGCCCGTCCGTAGCAAACCTCTGCCGTGCATACTTCGACAGAGGTGCTTTACTACAGACGTTAGAGACACTATTTAATAAACAAAGTCAACCTTCTCATAGTTCGCGGAACGCAGGCGGGCGGAGTACGGTTGACCAATCGAAATAGTTTATTTTCTCTTTGGGCGAAAATCGAAAAAGTTATCTTTGGAACTCGCATAACGGTACGGTTATCATCTACGAACGTAGTTCTTATCGGTCTATACACCGTAATTTTTTTTTCGTTTAAAAACCTCATAATAAGTATCGTGAATTAAAGTTGTGTTAAAGACCATTGTGGCCACGCCGTGTGGTCCCCGGCACAGTAGAATAGGCCACCCTCACTCTTACCGAGGTGTCGTAAAAGGCGACTAAGGTAAAGCTGCTGGCATGATCATTAGCACCCAGAGAAGGAAAACTCTGCATTTATATCAAAACCCTCGCCAACCCGCCTGCCAAGCGTGGTGAGTATGGCAATTACCCCTCATGTGATTGAGGGAGGTCCGTGCCCCAGCAGTGGGGACTTAAATGGGCTGACGATGACGACGATAAAGACCATTTAACATGTGAGACTAAACAAGCGAAAAAAAACAGCTGTTCCATATATATTTTGTAGACTTTCGGGATGTAAATGATATAAAAATAACGGTGTGTGTATAAACTTTTTGGATTGTTCCGAGTGCATTCAGCGTCCACGCGTCCCGCCAACCATGGGATCATAGATTTTGTGGCTGTAAAGCTATAGAATAGGACTTTATCCGAGTCCATATAGAATCCGCGCAACTAAAGAAGTCCCGTGAAAAGCGCGCTTGTGTCGCCATCAACATTTAAAGAACATCCTCGCCCTTTAATATATTTTGGTCCAAATATGGAATTGCCTGCCAAAAGAGTTTTTTGCTTCATTCTGTTAGGATTGTCCCCATGATGTTCAAATGTCAAGATTTGGCAAATTAAGGAATTTTATTTCACTAAAAATGTGACTTTCAGCTTTGGTGCCATAGTAGTAAATAATCAGGGGAACAAGTCCTACAGAATACAGCCAATTGGCCGCCACTTGGACCGAAAAAGAGGATATTCTTTGAGCTGGTAACATTCAAATATGAACTTTGTGATCAGCGACACAAGTAATTTCAAATTTTAGTTCCGCATTCTTCCGCCGGACTTCTTTCGTGGTGCGGTCTCTAAGTTCTAGACTTTGTCTCAGGCATTACGTATATGAATGAATGAATGAGAATATCTATTTATAGATATGGATCATACACAATAACACATTATAACAGTTAACATTATTAACAAAAACAAACAGTCGCAATGTCAATTAAAATTTCATAAAATTAAAATAAAATATGTTTCCAAAAAAAATTAAATAAAAAAAATCAATCAATAAGTACTGAAACCAAAATACAAATAAATTCATTTAAAATGTCAACTGCAATTCGATTGACATTACGAATACATCACATTATACGTACAGACATTAAAAAATACAGGTATACACACAGTACCAGAACAGTATTCTGACGTTAGTCCAGTCAGTACGCGGTACTGTGTGTATGTGCGTGTGCGTGTGAGTGAGTACGTACGACTTTGGGGCGGAAGGGCGGGCGCAGCTTGCGCGCGTGCAGCGCGTCCCAGTCCATGTCGCGGAAGAACGCGTGCGCGCGGATGTGTGCGTGTGCGTGTGAGTGAGTACGTACGACTTTGGGGCGGAAGGGCGGGCGCAGCTTGCGCGCGTGCAGCGCGTCCCAGTCCATGTCGCGGAAGAACGCGTGCGCGCGGATGTGTGCGTGTGCGTGTGAGTGAGTACGTACGACTTTGGGGCGGAAGGGCGGGCGCAGCTTGCGCGCGTGCAGCGCGTCCCAGTCCATGTCGCGGAAGAACGCGTGCGCGCGGATGTGTGCGTGTGCGTGTGAGTGAGTACGTACGACTTTGGGGCGGAAGGGCGGGCGCAGCTTGCGCGCGTGCAGCGCGTCCCAGTCCATGTCGCGGAAGAACGCGTGCGCGCGGATGTGTGCGTGTGCGTGTGAGTGAGTACGTACGACTTTGGGGCGGAAGGGCGGGCGCAGCTTGCGCGCGTGCAGCGCGTCCCAGTCCATGTCGCGGAAGAACGCGTGCGCGCGGATGTGTGCGTGTGCGTGTGAGTGAGTACGTACGACTTTGGGGCGGAAGGGCGGGCGCAGCTTGCGCGCGTGCAGCGCGTCCCAGTCCATGTCGCGGAAGAACGCGTGCGCGCGGATGTGTGCGTGTGCGTGTGAGTGAGTACGTACGACTTTGGGGCGGAAGGGCGGGCGCAGCTTGCGCGCGTGCAGCGCGTCCCAGTCCATGTCGCGGAAGAACGCGTGCGCGCGGATGTGTGCGTGTGCGTGTGAGTGAGTACGTACGACTTTGGGGCGGAAGGGCGGGCGCAGCTTGCGCGCGTGCAGCGCGTCCCAGTCCATGTCGCGGAAGAACGCGTGCGCGCGGATGTGTGCGTGTGCGTGTGAGTGAGTACGTACGACTTTGGGGCGGAAGGGCGGGCGCAGCTTGCGCGCGTGCAGCGCGTCCCAGTCCATGTCGCGGAAGAACGCGTGCGCGCGGATGTGTGCGTGTGCGTGTGAGTGAGTACGTACGACTTTGGGGCGGAAGGGCGGGCGCAGCTTGCGCGCGTGCAGCGCGTCCCAGTCCATGTCGCGGAAGAACGCGTGCGCGCGGATGCCGCCGCCGCCGCCCAGCACGCCCAGCCGCCGCGCCGGGTTCTTCGTCATGAAGCCTGCGGACCACACGCGGCACTGTGACACATGTCTCGGCCATGGCGAGTTAACGAAATTTCGCTTGTACTCGTATACTCTGATTTTTAATTATGCGGACTAAACTGTAGTAAAAATAAAACAATAAATATTTCACAACATCACATACATTGATCTGACTCCGAGATAGGTAGCTTGACACCTGCGTTACGGATATAAGAACTAACAGCGGAATTACAAATACATACCAATACAAACATAAATGTTTATGCACAAAAATGTTTGTACTGTATAATAGGAGATCGAATTCATTATTTCAACTCGTCATATATATGACCTTCAGTTGAATTTTTTTTATGCTAGAGGCGGACAAACAAGCAAGCGAGTCACCTGATAGAAAGTAATCAACGCCGCCCATGAACATCCGCGAAATCAGAGAGATCGCTAATGTGTTGCCGGCCTTTTTAAAAAAGAGTACGCTCTTCTCTTGAAGGACCCTAAGTCGTAGCCGTCCGGAAATACTCCTGCAGCCAAACCGTTCCATAGAACTGAAATACGTGGTAGAAAGTTCCGCGAGAAACGCACAGTATTGAAGATGATGGGGATGGAATGACAATCCCTTGCGAGTGGTTCGATGTAGGAATTCAGCTGTAGGGAGTAGATCAAATAGTTCCTCAGAGCACTCCCCATGATAGATGCGGCGTAGAGTGCTGAGGGAAGCTATATCTAGAGAGAGTCAATAAATGTTGACATGAATGAATGTTGTGAATCATTGTTGTCTTGTTTTTCTAGTCAAAACTTCAGCACTGTTCTACACTTGTGTTACCGATATCAGATAACAGAGGAACACAAATATATACTTAAATACATATATTACACCCAGACACAGAACAAACACAAGTGTTCATCGCACGAATGTTTGTCCAGGGTGGGGATCGAACCCACGACCTTTGGCGTAAGAGTCAAGGTCACTACCAATTGCGCCATCCGGTCAGTCAAATAACATAATTAAAACTCAGAGTAGTCTTAAGAAGCTATACAAAAAATAATAATTGTCGCTTTGTTGAATAGCTTATTACGGCGAATACAATGACAAAACGTCTTGTACTCCTACGTGATGGCCCTGTCATACTAGCCTACAAGTTTTTTATTCACACTTCATTTATAAGATTTCATGTTACAACAGAAAAACCATCTGGATCCCAATTCTCGGAATTTTCGATACGAAAAAAATACATGGAGGATGTCGCATGAAACCCATACAAAAAAACTATGTTTTAGTGATATATGTCGTATGATGATAAATGTCAATAGGCTAAGAATTGGGGTCCTGATCATCACGTCAACCCTTACCCTTGAGTATAGAAACGGCCTCCTTGGAGAGCCACACGGGATAGAGCACGTCGTCGTGCAGGATGGACTCGAACAGGTCGTCCTCGTTGTCGGCCTCGAAGGGCGGCTGCCCCGCCAGCATCTCGTACACCAGCACGCCCAGCGCCCACCAGTCCACCGACGGGCCGTACTCCAGCTCCTGCAGGATCTGACCCACAGCGCCACATCAAACCTAACTTATCTAGCCGAGGACTGGAGCATATGTTTGAGAGCTGAGGGTACCGGAGACCCAATACGGGGGAAAGGGGGGTTTAAAGGTTGCAGCGCACTTGTTGCTTATCGATAGTCTATCGATAGTATTGCTGGTTGTCAATAGTATCGATACTATCGATAGTAAAATTATTTTGATCAATTCTGTTAGGAAACAAAATAGAATCGATACTAACGGACATTAAACAATCGATAGTATTAATATATAAATTTTACTATCGATAGTTTTGACTTATAGCAATACTATCGATAGTTTGAATGATTTTCGAGGTCAACTATCGATAGGGAAACTATCGATAGTTCCGCAACACTACTTGTGGCTTGGCGGCAATCGCATACCATCAGGTGATCAGTCTGCTCGTCTGCCACCTATCACATAAAAAACCGTTCTTAGATTTTTCTCAAACATGCGCGGAAATCTAAACATTATTTTGATAACCTTCTTCGACATAAATCTATATTGTTATATTGAGAAAAACAGGCCAGCAAAATTGCATGAAAATCCTTTACCACCTTCGATATGAATCGAATCGAATGAAAAAAAGAGAAAGAGAGTTTGAAGGTGTCCCATCAGAAATAGGTCTCGCCATGTGGAGAAGCCCGGGGACATGCAGTAACTATGTATATGTGACACCGCTTTGTATTAACTCAAGATTAAATTTATCTTACTAGGTTCAAATAGATGGCGCCAGCTGGCACCACCGTCTATGTGGACTCACAGCACTTTGTATTGACTACTAAGTTCAAATGAATGGCACCAGTTGGCACCACCGTCATTGATTGGCGTTTCCTCTATATCCCATCCGCCCATAGCAATTTTTTGCAATTTATTCTTAAGTAAATAATGCACGTTGGAATTTCACCTGTACGCTTTCAATTTCTAAAGTATGCTAAGACCATAATTTAGGAGTCTGGTGATATTATGTTCTGGAATAGTATAAACTATTATAATATTATACCTTTAAAATTAGTAATAATGGAAAGCTTACCTCAGGAGCAATGTAATCCGGAGTGCCGCAGAAAGTCGTCGTGGTGGCGCCCTCTGAAATCAAACATTGCCCAAGCGTCAGTACTTCGCTAAGCCACACAAGGACCGAAGGTATACTGGGTAAGAGCCATCAGATCTCATAATCTTTGTGTCACAGGGTAGCACTGCCTCTGGCATGACAGCCCCCCTCGAAGCGCTTTTGTCATCATAGAGCAGTTCTGGTACCAAATATACACCATGCTTTTTTAACCTGGTTACTCCCTTATCGAGGGCATCATACTAATGAAAACACAAACTTATTCCCTCAAGGAACATAGGGTTTAATCTTAAAAAAAAATTCGCCTGTCCATACAAACTGCATCAATCAACTGATCACATTGGTAGGGGAGGGGGGGGTGAATTTTATTTGAGAATCTACCCTGTGTTCCTTGGAGAGAAAAATGATTGTGTTCATTAGTATAAGACCCTTTTTTTCCTTTTTTTATTGCTTAATATAGGCAGACGAGCTTGCGGGCCGTCTGATGGTAAACGGTAACCGCCGCTCATAGATATCACCAATGCCGGAGCAGTCATGCCGCTGCCTACCGTGAAAGAAAAACTCTTTTCAAACCTCGTTTAAAAAAGAACATGTCATACTCTTGAGAAATTTCTGGTATTCAAAAAGTCATGGTGTATTTTATAGTATGTTGAGTAAGTTAGTAGTGCTGCGCACGCACCCAGTATCCCTTCCTTGCACATGCCGAAGTCGGCGAGCTTGCAGTGGCCCTCGCTGTCCAGCAGGATGTTGTCCAGCTTGAGGTCGCGGTAGATGACGCCGTGCGAGTGCAGGAACTGCAGCGCCAGCGTTACTTCCGCCGCGTAGAACCTGATACAAAACATTCAATACAGTTATTTGAAAAAAAAAACAGTATGAATGGATTTACACACACAAACAACAGATTAAAAATAACTTGGCAAGAACCATCAAATTATTTTTTTTTATTATTAAGGACAGCCAACGAAACATCACTTAAGTAACTTGACTCTTACTCTAGTACTATATAGGTGCTAAAGTGACGCCTTAATTACAGGCTGCCACGACATGCATAATATGAGAAAAAAAATATACATGTTATGTAATATGTAATACTGTGGCAGCTGCAGTAGCCCTGCTACATATTATAATATAAGGATAAGTCTTGGGATCGAGATATTCTCGCTAATGCAGCTGCCACAGAGGTAACATTCACCGCAGATAAAACAATATTGGCTACTGCAGGCTAACTTATTTATCGTTTTCATAGTAAGTACAGATAGATCTCATAAATACTCCTGGCTTATCAAATATGTCAGTATTTGTTCCTTTGGAGATTTTGTTGTAAAGCATAATCGAATCACTATAGCCAAACTAATAAGCCACATTTGACGTTTCTAAATTTTAGCTTCATCGTGAGGTGACCTACAAAAAAACTTCGATTAAAGTGAATAATCGATATGTACTTCAAACAAACGTGAATTGAATACTATAATAATGGAAAATAAGATATTATAGTCCATTCGTATGTGAAGGTGAATAGGACAGTTAAATTTTGACATTAAAAGTGAGACGCTCATTTTAAACCTAACCGATATTTTTAAGAATCGAGAATATTTTCTTTAGAAATCTAATCGACTTCTTATTTGTTTGATTTTTAATCTTCACCATCATCATCATCATTAGCCCATTTAAGTCCCCACTGCTGGGGCTCAATCACATGAGGGGTAATTGCCATACTCACCACGCTTGGCAGACGGGTTGGCGAGGGTTTTGATATAAATGCAGAGTTTTCCTTCTCTGGGTGCTGATGATCATGCCAGCAGCTTTACCTTAGTCGCCTTTTACGACACCTCGGTAAGAGTGAGGGTGGCCTATTCTACTCTGCCGGGGACCACACGGCTCTGATTTTTAATCTCACGGCTCTCATTTTTAATCTTAGTCAACACTTTTTCTACAAATTTTAACTATCTGGATATGGAATATAATATGTACTTAAATATTCTTAGTGGCACATACGCAATAAATCACTAATAATGAAATAATATGCATCTTATACATCTGAAAAATAACAACTCTCGCTTGGCGTGTCGGAACCACCTTCGTCACCAAGAGAAATTACCAGTTCTTGGTCCCTAATGCAATCCATGCGGACGTATTTTGCACGAGACAATAATCGAGATTCGATAGTAAGATGGCTGCTATACCGATTACCTTATTATTGTGATTGTTTGTGTCAATCCCCATGAGCGAAAATTCCGATTAGCGCATTATGCAATTCATAAGATATTTTTTACAAATTTTATTGGAAATATTTATTTTAAGTTCGTATTCAGATTAATTGAGAATAGATTACCTAATACTTGTTATTTTTGAAGAATGAGAATACAAAAAAGTTAATGATTTTTACTGCTTGATATTTTTATTTGTAGAAAGTTGGATGCATGATACGAAACGTTTTAACTGTCCTATTCACCTTCACACACTGAATGGACTTTAGTACTTTTATTTGGAGAAATATGACTCAAAATTACTGAAAAGAAAGAGGGTAAAGTAGGTACCGATCCTAGATATCGATCGGCGGCACTTTTTCTTTTTCTTCGAAATCAAGCGCTTATATCGTGTGCCATACATTTTTTTTACAAAGTTATTAATGTATTTATATTTTTAAACAAGAGAATAATACGTTTTATTTTAAACAGAATATGGCTTTTCGTTTATGGATGTATATTCCTTTTAACATTATACACACGATAAACATTATATTCGTAAATAAATTTAAGTAAATGTGATCGTACAATAATACAATTTATCGTTCGTGTAGAAAGTTATAAATTGCCTAGGAAGTTTATAAATTTACGATATTTTAAGCCGATATATACATTTCTAGAGAAACATTTTTAGCTTTTACAAAATGACGAAAGCTTGGTCGTCGTGAGCTTTTGCTCTTTGAAATTTTTACGAATGATCAAGATATAATGTTTGTTTATTATTTTATAATGTTAAGTACAAAGTAAATGTTTTTTTCTTTGCATTACTATACAAGCTCTCCTTTCACCACACCACTGCACTTTCTGCATGACCCAAAGGTTGAATGGTAGAGAATGCCTCTTGGCATTAAGTTCGCATACTTGTACCAAAATTGTGCAATCAATTTTTAAATTAAAAAAAAAGATGGTAGGTGTACCATTTCGATAGGTGGGCGGGTGAGGCCATGGTCCTCGAGCTGATAGCACCCATCCCACCATATCTTGTTCAAATATTCCACACTCACCTAGCCCTCGGCTCGTCGAACTTCCTCGCGCGCTGTATCTGGAACATGAGGTCGCCGCCGTCCACGTACTCCATGACGAAGAACAGCCGGTCGCGCGTCTGGAAGGCGGAGTGCAGCGCCGTGAGGAAGGGGTGGCGCGCCGCCAGCGCCAGCACGCGCCGCTCCGTCAGCGTGCACTCCACGTCGTCGTCCTGGATGATCGCGTCCTTCTTCAGCACCTTCACCGCGTACACCTCGCCCACACCACCACACCCATACACATACACATACACCAACCTATAGGCACAGTATACTAGTCTTCCAAACCGATATTTCGGTCATGGCGGCCATCTCACGATCAGCATCGTACTCACGACATATTATAGTGCACAAGTATTTGCGCAGACACAAGTGCAATCTGCAAGACCTTTGGAGACCTCGGACAAAAAGTCCAGCTTGGTAAGTCCAACTTCCAGAAAGAGTGTCGATCGACGAATCCACTCGGCGTGGGCATCGTTCGGGAAGCTACGCATCATATTTTCGGGCCACCTACCGCAGTGTCTCAAGACGAAAGTCGTCATGCGTGTGTGTTGCCAGTGATGACATACGGAACCGAAACGTGGCCGCTTACAAATGTGCCGATTAGAGCCCAAAGTCACTCAGAAGCAATGGAGAGAGAGGTTACAGACATAGCCCAAAGGATTGCATGCCTCAAGTGGCAATGGGCAGGGCACATAGCGAGGAGAACAGACGGCCGTTGGGGCGGAAAGATCCTCTAGTGGAGGCCACGTACAGGAAGTCGCAGCCGTGGCAGGCCCCCCACAAGGTGGACCGACGATCTGGTGAAGATTGCGGGAATCCATTGGATGCGGGCGGCACAGGACCGATCTGTGTGGAGAACATTGGGGGAGGCCTATGTCCAGCAGTGGACGTCTATTGGCTGAAATGATGATGATGAAGTGCAATCTCTATTCCCGTACCCTCTTATTTCGATGGGACACTAGTGTGACACGACCGAAGAGAGATTAGGCGCAGGACCAACGGCTTAACGTGCTTTCCGAGGCACTGGGGTACGAGACCGCCAACTTCCAGACTCCGGGCTTACACTGAGAATTTCATAACAGAAAAACTCAGGTACAAATTTTGGCCCGACCCGGGGATCGAATCCGGGACCTCAAGCGCAACCGTCGCTTTAAAGTGCGACCCACCAACCATTGCGCCACCGAGGCAGTCAAGGCACAGTATATAAATACACTAAAGCAGTATCGACCCTCCGCCATTTTTGACAGAAAGTTACCTACTGTACTTATAGGGTTGTCTTCTTATTTTTGTAAAATATTATTCTTGCTTTTCCATATTAGCATGAAGATTAATGAATTTAATTCCCCCAATAACAAAATCCTCCCAAGCTCCACCACCCCAAAATCATCTTGTTGGTCTACTGGTTTAAGTACCGAGCCGTGATCGCGGAGTCCTAGGTGCAACAAGGACCATCTGGTGCGTGTTATAGAAATTCGAACTAATAATATTTCTTACAAAAAATAATCAGAATACTGGCATACAAAATTCGTACACAAAGGTACACAAAATAATTTCTAAAGTTGCAAAAAGCTACGCAAATATACACACTCTTCATAACGTTTTGTTTCGTTATTTGGAAACCACGTTAAGCTATTGGTCATGCACCCGATCGCTATGGCTAAGATACAGTGAGTTCACCCCATGGGCGTCGGCAATCGCTTACCATCAGGTGTCTGTTAGTCTACCACCTATTACATAAAAAACCCTTCGCTGCCTTTAGACAGGGGAACCAAACTAATAACATCATTAGTGTATAAATAAATATATATTTCACAACATCACATACATTGATCTGATTCCGAGATAGGTAGCTCAAGCACCTGTGTTACGGATATCAGAATCAACAGTGGGATTACAATTATATCCGTGGCACAGTATAGTGTCCACATGCCAGTCCTTCTGTGAAGAACACTGCGCATAGATCTCCGTAGTATGGTAATATAAGCCTAGTTTTCAGATAACTCACGTGTTTGCCTGTTTTTTGATATTGTTTTATTATTATTTTTTTTACTTCTGTTACCGTCTTTAATTACGTAATACGGTATACGACTACTTTTTTTTTAATTTTGCAATCAAAAGACCTTTCAATGATAGAAACATCGTTGAAAGAATTACTTGATTCTCATTTAAACTACCCGAGATATCACAACTTTAAAATCACATTATTTTGGGCAAACCCAAAACGCTCCATACAAATGGCTACTTAGATGTGACGTCACACTTAAGTATTTTGTATGCATTTCATTTGAATTTTGTATGGTAGCTATTACAAATGTTTCGTTTATGTCAATGGTTCTAGTATAATAATTGGTGCAAATTGTATGGGTTATTCAATGGTATAATTATTTTTTAATAATTTCATACTTTTAAAATGGACTTGCCCATGGATCTTTGAATGACCATAAAACCGGCTAGACGTTATATTTTTAATTGAGAATTTTTGCCTTTGGCACATATTGACCTATATTTTGACAAAATATTTATATTTGGTAAAATCTTGAACTTAGTCGTATACCCTATTAGGTTTAAGGACCTGTGTAATTAAATAAATAAATAAAATAAATAAAAATAAAATATATACATATAATACTTTTCTTTTGTAAATACATACTTATAATACATAGATTACACCCAGACTAATACAAACAGATATGTACGACATGCACACAAATGTTTGCACTGTGCGGGGATCGAACCCGCAAACCCTTGCACCAGAGGCAGCGTTCACTACCACTGTTCCAAGCGGGTCGTCAATAAGAAATTGACCTCAAGCATTTATTAGAAGCTTACCTCGTCAGTGCCCTTCTTCTCGGCCAGCATGACCTTCCCGAAGGAGCCCTTCCCCAGCACCTTGATGAAGTGGAAGTCCTCCAGCGACACCTTGTCCGGCGCGCCCGCGCCCGCCTCGCCTGCAGACACGCGCGCGTCAACGACACCTTCTAGCATTTATGCAACAGCTGGCTGAAGCTCTCTGCCAGTCGTACCAATTCGAAATGATTGAAGAAATATCCGTGACTTATTAAATGCCCGAGAAACTTCTCGAGAGACTAACGAAAACAATATTTTTTCTCAAATAACATAGGGTCTAATCTATAAAAAAAATTCGCCTCCACATACAAATTGCTTCGATTACTTTTTTATGGGAAGGCGGTTTTTTTTTATTTAGGCGCTATGTAGGTACACTTGTGTTTTTGCCACACTTAAGCACTATAAATAAATATCCAGCGTAAGTGGCTGATCATTGATCGACGCGTTAGCCGAAATCGGTTGGAGGATATTATTTTTAGGGGAAAAATGATTGTTAGAAATTCCTCGGGTATTGAAAAAGTCACGGTGTATCCACCAGATGGCATCACTCATCATCACATTGACATAGACGAAAGGTTGTTACCTAAACCTGTTACGGGATTGATTGAGCTTTTAAAGTATTAAAACTCAGGGTTGTCAGATTAATTAACCGGTCATCAATCTATGGTACCTTTCGGCTATGTGATGCTGGTAGATATTTGTTTAAGCTTATTCTACTGAACATAAGGTATCCTTTGTAGAATAGAACATTACGAGAAGCGTCGAACGCATAACAGAATATTTTACTAAAGTAAAAATATGACTGCTACAATTTCTGAAATATTATAACCTAGATCTAGAAAAGCAATTAGGAGTACTAAAGCTATAAATGTTGCATTACTATATTCTTTCGACTTTCACTGAAGTGACTAAATAGTTTACGATAGAAAACTATAGAGAATTAAGACTCGTTGGTCATAACATGGACTCGCCTTAACTCATTTTCCAAGAGACTCAATTCATCTTCCGTGAGAATTAATAACTTCCAGCGCAAAATCTTCTCAAAGCCCCATCACCGAAACATTTAAATGTGTTTAAACCTTGACAGCCGAATATCTCGGCGAGGTCGTCCCAATGCGAGCCGTTCGTTCCATTCGGACCCGGCCGACATCCAGTTCAGTCCGGATCCATTCGTTCCGGACGAGTTTGACAGCCAGTCTAATTTATCGTAATCTGTGGACCCGGACATCCAGTTATCTTCTATTCTGTTTTGGGTGGGTCCAGCCATCCAATCGAAGCCGGATGTTCCGTTTTGTGCAGGTCCGGCGATCCAGTTGCCGGACTTCCCGTTCTCGGTGGGTCCGGCGACCCAGTTGATCATGCCGTTGTCGGTCATCCCGGTTAGGAAGAGTGCCAGTAAATCTGCGCGTGCGACAAACACGATGCGATGCGGGACAATGCAAACAAAACAACAGAACAAAATAAAAGCTTGTAAGTGGGGATGGCTTTCAACATTTATGCCAGCGGGTGTTAGGCCCTATCTGAGAAGCGAAATGATAAAGATAAAAAAATCTTTATTCAATTTAAGTTCATACAGAACACTGATGATTGTCAAAATAGGTACACATATTATCATCTACTACTGGTTCGAAATGTCGATTTCTACTGAGAAGAATGAAGCCACGTCGCCTAACTAAGGGGCAAATTATTTATCCAGGCCAGTCATAATCTAAATCGGCAAGATGGACTTGAAAATAAAAGGGCCTGACGCTTTTTTGGAGGAGACGCATTTTTATCGATCTAGGTGACATAGTTTTCATGTGACTTTTAAAGAATTGTAGTAACTCGAGTTTTTTTTTACCAAACCGAGTCATTCATTCATTAGATCGTCATTATTTAAGCTACAACCTCTATAATGAGGAGTTTACAAATGAAACATCCCATAGAAGCGTTAAGATCTGTTAAAAGTTATGAAGACTTGTCACTCAGTGTAATGAAAGATTGTTTTTTAAATACGATTGTTGGCGATAGATCTGGCAACACCGTCGCTAGGTGTTGTTGACTGTGGTGTGCGTAGCAACAGGGTCTTAGATTTTCTGTGATTTTTAGATTTTTTTTTTATAATTTTGTAGTGATCCTAATCAATAGGCATTTTCTAAATTTCGTATTGATTTCGTAGCCAATTACGATTCTCTAAAATCGCTTCTTAGATAGGGCCAAGCTCTTTTAGTTACGGTTTGCTTCGTGGTTACATAAATGATGAAAGGCAAAAACAACATTACGGCATTAGGAATGAACAAAAATAAAATTCAACTTAAAACATAAGTTTAAAATAAATGCTAGTAAAATTTGCCATGCAAAGATGATGGAGTATTTGCTTATAAATCGGTAGGAAGTACTTTTTATTAAAGTTTGTTGTTGAAACGCAAATTACGTTGAAATAACTAGTTTTTAATGCAAGGCAATAGTGCAGTCTATGATAAAGGATTGCACACATTTAAATGCGCAGAGCTCTCCAAATAGTAACTTTAAAAAGTATTGATGATTATAAACATATTTTTTATTTGGCTAAAATTTAATTTCAACACACATACAACATTTGTAAAATAGTTTCCAGGCTACCAATGAGGTCCGTGGTTGGACATGAACATTCAAACTTGAGCTTTGTTGATATAGACACTCCGCCGTGTGGTCCCCGGCAGAGTAGAATAGGCCACCCTCACTCTTACCGAGGTGTCGTAAAAGGCGACTAAGGTAAAGCTGCTGGCATGATCATCAGTACCCAGAGAAGGAAAACTCTGCATTTATATCAAAACCGTCGCCAACCCGTTTGCCAAACGTGGTGAGTATGGCAATTACCCCTCATTTGATTGAGGGAGGCCCGTGCCCCAGCAGTGGGGACTTAAATGGGCTGACGATGAATATAGACACAGGGAATCTCAAATTATGGTTCCGTGTTTTGATTCAATTACAATGTGACAGCTCAAAATAAAGGAAAAATATTAAAGAACGTAAATCATCTAACTTCTTCATAATAAAGAAATTTTAGCTGTTTCAATAAGCATGTCAACTATTATATGACATTCATTGTCAGAACTGTGACGGTCAGCATTACAGTAGCTTAACACTTTAGTACTATGTCGAAGTAACATTTTCACGTACTCCTTATAAACTGTCTATAATAGGCAGAACAGTTACTTTAACATGGTACTAAAGTGTTAAGCTACTTTTGGTGCTGATCGTACATATCCCTATCTTAACAGAGACAGATCTGCGAGAACTTCAGCTCAATGACTGGCAAGAAGTAGTGCAGGGTTATCAAAGTGGCGCTTTTGTTTCGGAGGCCAAGACTCGGTTCGGATCGCTGAGTCAAATAACTTAGGAATCAAATACCCCATCAATTAAAATCATCAACAAAAACATCAAGACACGTATCAAGCTGATGGCGGATGGCGACGCGAGTGTGCGCGTGTGTGTACTCACCCTTGTCGTCGTGCTTGTCGGCGAGGTCCTTGGCGTCGTCGGAGGCCGCCAGCTCCGGCGTGCCCTCCAGTAGAGGCGTGTTCAAGTACTGCAGTACAATCATATACATTACTAAACTATGATCTATATATTATAAGCAGGGATCGGAGAGATAGATAGATAGATATACTTTATTGCACAAAATACACAACTTAAGTACTAGGCATTACAGAAATTTTGTGTACAATTTCGGCGGTCTTATCGCTGAAAGCGATTTCTACCAGACAACCTTCAGTTAAAGGACATTTACCCGATTAATTAATACCCGATACCCGATTTAAGGAATAGGTACTAGACTATACATATTTACCTACCTACAATTTTGGATTTTTCAATTTCAAATTTCGATAGGACATAAGATGGAGTTGTTAATACCACAAAATTTTAATTCCCAATCGTTGGTTGTTTAAACTTGAATTTTGAAACTGGTTTCTAGAGAAGAATAAATCTTGTATTTTTTAATGTTACCAATCCGGACAATTAATACTTCTAAAACCGGCATCTCAACAATTTCAAAAAAGCCCAGAGCCGAATGGGTCATATCTTCTCATATTTTAAAATTGATACAAATTTACTATAGGCAATGGCTCTCTTTTATTAAGTGCAAGTAGCACCTGTGCAAAAAGAGACCACTCTTCTCACTCAACAAACTCCTACATGTTTAAGGGTAAAGATAAAAAAAAAACATAACAAATAATTACAACAACTTACTTAGTTGTGAGTGTATGTGTGTTTAATTACACAATTAAAAAGAAAACTGTGGTCACCTTGGAAGGGCGGGGCCTGGGGTTCTTGTCGGGCGAGATGCCCATCTCGTTGAGGATCTCGGCCATCATCTTGGTGTTGATGCCGCAGTTGTTCGCCACATTCTTTTGGCAGCGCTTGTGCACGTTCATTGAACATACTGTCAAATTTAAAGAAAAATAAAGGATCTGTCCCACTGCAGCCACTGCAGGTCACAGGCCTTCATTATGAAATCAAGCAGAATAATGCGGCTTGGTGATCACAAACCCAAAAGAAAAGAAACAGAGCTATGTTCGAAAAATTCGAAACACACTTTTTTCTCGAACCGGGAATCGAACCCAGAACCCCGAAATCACGGTCCGGTACTTACAGCAACAAACAGGGTGCTGAACAGAAAACCATTTAAAATGGTTCGGAGAATGTGACCTTACAATTTATATCTAATGGTATTCTTGTTCTTATTCTTCTAGGCTAAATCTAAGGCTTATCTTTGCTGCTACATGAGTCCATATACAGAGAGGAAGACAGGAAACTATTTATAATGGGATTTAGTTTAGCTCTTATGCACCTAATATTAAGGTTTACATTCATACTGCAACCAATGCTTGATGTGTCCATATAGTGCAGAAAGCCGCAATGATCACACAAGGTTTTTCTGGTGGGTTTCTAGCTCTTCTCTCTGTAATATTAAAACAAACCTGCAGGCTTTGCTTAATGAATTGATACAGCAGAGATCTTAGCAGATTTAAAAAGCTCAGATATCTCCGATAGAAAACTAGCTCTTAGCGCGTAGGACACAAGGCTCACCCTCGCACTGCAGGCCCTGCTTGATCAGCCGTATTGGTCAATAGGATGAACTATATCTGATGGGATTATAGTTCTTATGTCGCTTATACTAGGGCTCCGTTTGCATTGGGATAGATTGAGTCCAAACAGCAGGAATCCGCATCTATCTTATACAGCAAAACTATCTCAGCTCCGAAGGGAAACTGGCTCTAAGCGCGTAGGTCACAAGGCTCACCCTCGCACTGCAGGCCCTGCTTGATGAGCCCGTACAGCAGCGAGCCGCAGTGGTCGCAGAAGGTGAAGCGCTTGTAGGAGTGCACCACGAAGCGGTGCGGCACGTTCACGTTGAAGCGCTGGCCGCCCGACACGCCCACGCCCGACTGTTGCTGCGAACATATTACAAACTATTAGTAACGCTTGATTAGGCATCTAGCTACTTTTCTTCTTTGTGGTACCGTCACCTTCAACTGCAAACGTAACTTTGAAATCCTATACATTTATATGAGCTTTTTTTTCTTTCCGGTACCTTCACCATCAACTGCAAACGTAACTGTGTAATACTATACATTTATACAGGATTGTATCTGTGGACATTTACATGCCTTTAACCACGTGTTCTACCAAACATTCTCAACAACATTTGTTCTACGACTTTTCGAAATTAGTCGAAATTTTTTTCCACTCCCCATACAAAATGACAAAGTCACGTGACCGACTTTGTATGAGTAGTTGAAATATTTTTAAGCGAATTTCCAAAAGTCATAGAATAAATGTTGTTCAGAATGGTTGATAGAACACGTGGTTAAAGGGTTGTAAATGTTCACAGATACACCCTGTATGAGATTACAAGTTTTTCAAATTTTCGCGTTGCATTATAACTATAATTAATCAAGACGGGAATTAACACGATATTTATTATGTGATACAACATTGTGTACTCACATATTTTACAGACCGCTCGTGACCACGGCTGCTGTAACGTAGCCGAAACGTCGAGTTAAATATGTGAGTACACAATCTTGTATCACATAATAAATATTGTGTTAATTCCCGTCTTGATTAATTATAGATTACAAGTTATTCATGCAGTTGATGTATTTAGAAAACTGGCCCGAAATTACAAAAAAAATAAGTTTTCCCATGATTAAGATACTAGATTCTATTTATATGCTAAATTTGAAGCTAGAAGTGCCTTGGACTAATGATGATCGGTGAGTCAGTCAGTGAGTGAGTGACAAAATTCAGTAACTTTAACAAGTTTTCATTCTTAAACTACTGGTTCAAATTGATTGAAATTTTAAATATACCGTGCACGTACGCAGGATATATTATAGTGCTCAAGTGTGTGAGAAAACACAAGTGCACTATCTATTCCCTTACCCTCATATTCCGTTGGGACACTACTGTGACACGGATCGGGCGTAGTAAGAACAGCTTATCGTGCTTTCCGAGGACACGGGGGTACAGACCGGCATCTTCCAGACTCCGGGCTGCCACCAAGAATTTCTTACCAGTCCGTACATACGGCTGATACGGCGTTAGTTTGACATCATAAGCAACAGAGATAACTTACCCGTCCCTCCTCCTTCATCCCAGGGCACTTGGTGACCACGGAGGAGTGGCAGCGCTTGTGGACCACGCACGTGCACACTTGACATTGGTATCCTTGTTTGCCAATGCCCCTGTTAACAAAATATCTACTTAGTAAGTCATACTAGTTGCTTAATCAATAACTCATTAGCAATGATCGGAGTAGGTAGAGCTTTGGTACGTGCGATTTTTTCAAATAATATGGACATGCCTGGAATTCCGGGAATCCCGGGATTAAAGATATAAAAGTAAAGTATCAGCCTATAAACTGTCCCATAGAAATCTACTCATCGCTACTATGATGGGATTAGCCTTAATCATCACGCTTGCCAAATGCGGATTGGTGATCCCAAACCTGAGCTATGTTCGAAAAATTCGAAATATACTTTTCGCTCGGCCCGGGAATCGAACCCAGGACCCCGAGATCACGGCCCGGTACTTAAACCACTAGGCCAACAGGGCGTCTAGATTAAAGATATACTTTATACTATTAGCAGTTATTTTCGTTTATACATACGAGCATCAGCCTTACGAACTTATTCATAAACGCTTTGTGATACCATGTTATTTAAAAAAGTTCTATTTGTTCTTTCGAAATTCAAGATACATACGTTAGATAGAAAGGAACAAACTGTAAGTAAATATGGTGGTATCAAACGTTTATGGATAAGCCCTTTCATGATTAAAATGCGTTAAATATTTGACTCTAAAATAAAAAAATATATTTATTGTAATTCCATATTAACATCTATGTTTGCGGTCAATGAACCCAATAGTTCTACCTACTCCGATCATCGCTCATTAGAATGGCTATCGCGTGTGAAAAATTCACTATACTGCGTAAAATATAGCTTGATTAAAATGACAAGTGTCACTTGATTTTTATTTCAATGAAAATATTGTCCAATCACGATCATTTGATGATCACGAACTAATGAAAAACATGAACAAACTACTATTTTTACTAAACATTTTAAATTTAATATTTATAAATCATTAATGATTTTACAAAAATCTAAATATGTATAATAAATAACTGTATGTCCAGTAGAGGTGTCTATTGATGATGATGATGGTATAATTGTTAAACCTACTTGGGTTCCATAGACAAAGTCCACACTCTGGTTTTGAGAAGACATCCTATATGTCAATCTGTTCGGTGTTCAATGGGGATCCACACGCAAAGCTTTTCCCAGATGTCGCTAGCGGCGGTGCGTAAGTGTCAAAGTTTGTTGTTGTAGCGAAAGTTTTTATTCTAGTGGACTATAGAAAATACTGTGTATTTGCTTTAATTTTAAAATGTATTCCAATGGACAACATTTCAAAATTGCTAAGCTCTGAAACAAAAAATACCAATTCTTTGTTTACTTTTCCGCTGCTCGAATATATATTTATTCTATAGTTGGATCTTAAAAAAGAGTTAAAAAAGCGAGGGGGGAAAGTAACAGGGAAAAAAACTGACCTTATAGAAAGGTAGATGTCGGTTCTACAAAATTAACAATTATTTCCGGATTTTATTGTGTTATCTCGATTAAAGTGGTGAGATAGTACGAGGGTGCGTTTTTATATTCGCGGAATGAGGGGGTTGGAGGGGGGTGATTATGCTCATTATAGTCGTAACGAGTTCAGCTACTCTTAATTAGTATAAATATGAGGTTTCATTGTTCTTAGGCAATTAGTATTCAAGCTATCGTCAACATAGCAACATAATCGGGAGTAAAAAGCGAAATATGCAGAAAATCGAATATCGTGCCGTAATAAAGTTCCTTACCAAACAAGGAAAGTCAGTTCAGACCATACTAAATGTCATCGGTTTACGGCGGCTCTTGCCCAGGAAAAACCATGGTGTACAAGTGGCACAGTTTATTCAAACAAGGAAGGGAATCACTTGAAGATGACCCGAGGCCGGGCAGAAGCATCGAGGTGACCACGCCAGAACTTATCCAAAAAGTCGAAAAAATTGTACTCGAGGATGCTCGACTAAAGAAGAAACAATTCGCAGAAATGGTTGGAGTATCCGATACAACCATTTTTAAAATCCTGCATGATCATCTTGGCATGTCTAAGGTCAGCGCAAGATGGGTGCCGAGAATGCTCACGCCGCCGCAAAAACTACAGCGCGTAGAGTGTTCACGTGCATTTTTGGACCTCTGCAATGAAGACAAGGATGGTGTATTGAGCCGAATTGTTACTGGAGATGAAACTTGGGTTCATCATTATGAGCCTGAGTCTAAACAAGACTCCATGCAGTGGCACAAAAAAGGCACAGCACCTCCCAAAAAGTTTAAGGTGTCACAGTCAGCGGGAAAACTCATGGCAACGGTCTTTTGGGACTCGGAAGGAATATTACTTATCGATTATAAAGATAAAGGTGTTTCTATAACTGGAGAATACTACGCTTCAATATTAGAGCGATTAAAAGAAGCTATTAAAGAGAAAAGACGGGGGAAATTGACGAGAGGTGTGCTGCTTTTGCACGACAATGCGCCCGTGCACAAGAGCCGCATTGCGTTGGCTGCCCTGCATAAAGTAAGCTTCGATATTTTGGATCACCCACCCTACAGTCCAGACCTGGGGGTCTAATTTGAAGTTAACTTTGAGACTCAACCAAACGTATTTGACGACGTTTCCTAATTTGAAGTGAACATTGCGTCGGTTGAACTCAACCGAAACTCTTTTGACACATCTCGCCTCAAACCCTAATTTGAAGACGCCAATGCTCAACCAAAATATCGAATTTGACATTTCTTGTCTCGCGTCTTTATGTCAAAATTCACGATAGCTCGAAAGGTGTTTTGGTTCGGTTGAATGGATTTATGGTGTATTAAAAAAGGATCTTTATGTCTTTGTAAATAAGGTCCAATGACTAACATATCAATAAAGATTAGTTTAAAGCGGAGTTTCTTGGTATAAAATGTTAAAATTGCTATACCTATATAGATGATTATGAATACATAGAGTACTTAGGTACTTTTAATGCTTAATCAAAGTTTTAATGTATGAATCTCAGTACTTACGTTTAAATATGTAAATTAATTTACATTAAGTGCCTATTTACCTACTTACTGAGAATTTTTGTAGATTTATGCCAGTGAGAATATGTATGGTATAGTTCAATGATTTATGCAGATTTAAGTAAGTAAGTATACTAAGTACCTACCTAGTGGTGTAGGCTTCTTATAGATAAACTAGATTCACTAAGTAATTAGTCTATTTCTGCGACTAAGTACATTGTATTCTTCAAACTTAATCTTATCAGTTCAAAAGTTTGAAACTTTTGATGGTTTAATTAGGTATTATTTATATAGGCTTTTGACTCAATTAGGTATTAATCCACCAAAGTACAAAGTGAAATACATTTTGAGGGTTTTAACCATTTGCAAGCCTCAATTATGTATTACAAGAGGCAATAATTTTGCCTAAGTTCCTACTTTGTCTACATTACAAGTATACGTAATAAGTTTTCTCTTTCCTTAAAAAGTAGGTATACCTACCTACTTACCTTTGTGTTAGGTTCCTACATAACTAAGTACCTAGTTATCTACTTATAAATTTTACAATTTTGGGGTAATTTTGGATATCCATTAAAGATTACACAGTACCAACCAGTTAAACTTATGTTTAACTGGTTTAATACATTTGCTCCACTATTAGTTAGTGAATTTCAATATATCCCATAGAATATTTCACAACATCACATATGTACATTGATCTGACTCCGAGATAGGTAGCTCAAGCACCCGTGTTACGGATATCATAGTCCACAGTGGGATTACAAATATATACATACAATACTTTTCTTTTGTAAAAACATACTAATACATAGAAAACACCCAGACCAATACAAACAGACATGTACATGCACACAAATGTTTGTACTGTATGGGGATCGAACCAGCAACCCTTGAACCAAAGCCATCGTTCACTACCACTGTTCCAAAAGCCCTGTTAACACTCATGCGATTAACATACTAATTAACAGGAGAGCAGTACATAAGGAATGAAAAAAACAACAAAGTACATGTGATGGAATCATTTATTAAAATAAATAATAAAAGATACAATAATGTTATCCTATTTTAAGAAGAAACTATGTACACACACATATTTTGTATTCTTTCTGTGCAATAAAGGATGTCTATCTATCTATCTTCACACACCCACTTAGTATTAATTAATAACCTTTAACTATTTACAAATAAAACAACGCCCCATTGTCTAATGGTTTAAGACGGTTCTGACGATGGCCCTGTGGCCATGATCTCGGGGTCATGGGTTCGATTCCCGGGTCGAGCAAAGGTATGTTTTGAATTTTCCGAACATTGTTCGGGTTTGTGATCACTAATCCGCATTTGGCAAGAGTGATGATTAAGCCTAATCCCATCATAGTAGCGATGATGACTTGATTTCTATGATGGGGGTCTTAGCCCTACAAAGGGAATAATTAAGCTGATACTTTACTTTATTTACATAATAAATGATGACTGAATGATGCTTGTCCATAGGTACTTATCAGTTGAATTATAACAAACTATTTTCAGCAAATAATTAACTTCGTTTAGCAATGAAACCTGGAGTACTGGAACTGGGTATGTTTCTTCTAGCGGAGATCTGTGCAATGCTGGTAGATATTCTGCAATAATCATAAAGGAGTTTTAAATAAAATAAATAAATACCTAATAATAAAAGTATTTTTATTGCTCTCTCATACAAAAAACTGTTGGTAGGTACATAGGTATTTCGATTACAATCATACTTATTAAGTAAATAAAAACAAGCTTTTTAATTTGAGATTGGAAATAATGTAAAAAATAAACTCAAATGCATATTTCTACCAACGAGCTCCATATGCACTTAAGATTACTTGAATAAGTTTCTGTAACAAGTAACCATGATTAATTTGGTGTGGTTCCCCCGTCTAAGGGTTGTTAAGGTCAGACGGCAGTCCCTTCATAGTAATTGCCAGACTCGCCAAATCCTCGATCATGGCTCACGGTACACTGGCCTCCAAAATCATGGTTCTGGACCACCAACCAAGAATAACACTGCAAGGATTTGACAACCCATTTGGAACGGTAGTGAATGCTGCCTTTGTTCCAAGGGTTGCGGGTTCAATCCCCGCACAGTACAAACATTTGTGTGCATGAACATGTCTGTTTGTATTGGTCTGGGTGTTTTCTATGTATTATTAGTATGTATTTATTAAAGAAAAGTATTATATGCATATATTTGTAATCCCACTGTTGATTCTGATATCCGTAACACAGGTGCTTGAGGTACCTATCTCGGAGTCAGACCAATGTATGTGATGTTGTGAAATATTTATTTATAAGGATTACACTTTTGTATACATGTTTCAAACAATTATATTATCTTTATCTTAATGTTTTTTCTTTCAGTAAGGAAATTAGTTATAGCACAGATATTATAGATTCAGTTAAATAATTTTTTGTTATTTTGATTACCTCCGGTGAGATGTTCACTTTTTTCAACTCATTCTCCATCAGTCATTCTAGCTCAGCTTTCTATTACAGTTTGGTCCAATGGAGAACTTTGATGTCTTGTTTACTGAAATATTTAATTACAAATGGTTAAATTATAGAAATGATGTTTCAAAGTTGTTCTTTCTAAAGTGTAAATTGGAATAGTCATCATCATCAGCCCATTTAAGTCCCCACTGCTGGGGCACGGGCCTTCCTCAATCACATGAGGGGTAATTGCCATACTCACCACGCTTGCCAGACGGGTTGGCGAGGGTTTTGATATAAATGCAGTTTTCCATGTCTGGGTGCTGATGATCATGCCAGCAGCTTTACCTTATTGGCCTTTTACGACACCTCGGTAAGAGTGAGGATGGCCTATTCTACTCCGTGGCCGAGTGGTCCCCGGCAGAGTAAAATTAATAACAAATAAACTTATTTAGGTAGGATTATGCGACTAACCTAACTTATACTTGATTTTACTTAAGAAAGTAGAGTCTTTAGATAACTATAGAACTTGTATATAAGCATAATACTAATGTACATACGCTTTCAAACAATTTTACAATATTTTAAATTATGTATTGAGATTGCATATTTATCGTACGTACATACATACTACTCTTTGGTACATACTTATGTCAATAATTTACAAGTTTTTTTCTAATGTTTCACAGATGGCCACAGATAACTATATGGGCTATGATGTAGAAAAATAACAAGCTGTCAGATTTTTAAAAATATTTTAACATTTTAATGTTTTTATTATTTAAAATCTTTCTTTCAAACACATTAAACAATAGTCCTTTAATTTAAAAATTCAAATATCTTTTATTCTTTAAAAAAATATTGTTAATTATAAATAAAATCAATTCAATTGGTTTTATTTGATGTGGGTCTTTCGGCGACACTATCATCGCGAATATCATTCATTCACGAGAGTCTATGGTCGGATCCGTACGAAAGTGTCCCATACGATGGTATTTCAAATTGCCAAACTAAACTACAATTGATTGACTGTCGGCTCGATCGAACGATCGTACGTGGTAACTTGAAATTAGACCCCCTGGCCCCGAGTGATTATTATTTGTTCCTAAAAATGAAGAAAGAGCTGCGGGGTGAGAAATTTACCACCGATGATGAAGTCAAAGAGGCAGTTTCGGCGTATTTTGAAGACAAAGATAAAACATTTTTTATGAGGGTATAAATAAATTAATTGAAAGATCTGAAAAATGTATCCGTCTTGCAGGTGAATATATTGAAAAGGAAAAATAATTTGGTTTTTTTTATTTCCACCCTATATACCCCATTCCGCGAATATAAAAACGCTCCCTCGTAACTAATTTAATATGATCATAAAATCTGCAATTAAAAACGATAAAAACTTAGATTTTTTATCATAAATATAACACTTGTTTTAGGTTAGGATTATTAGGACTATTATCAAAATGCAGACAGAGAAAATGTTCGGGAAGACCGCGATCGCAAGTATTTAAAATGAAAATGAATAGAAAAATATAATATACAACCTGTGCGGATAAAGAATGGGATCAGAAATGGCGGCGCATCTATTCACTTCTCGCTTTATTCCAAAGATATTTATTAGTATAGACCTACAGAAAAAAAAATCTGTGACACCAATAGCTGTTTTTAATCAAGTTAAATTTTACAGACTTTAGGTGGCGTACTGTTGGTTGGACTGAGGTCCAACTTCAACAGCATTGGTTGTTTCGATTGTCATTTTGACATATCACTTCCAAAATTAACCAATCACCATGAACTACAGTCCTATAGTACGCCATCTAGCGATTTCTTCACACGTGGATTTTTCATTATTAATATTAATTAACATAATAAAAAAAAATTAACATAAACAAATGATAGCAACAACAGATAAACGAAACTCTTACAAACAAACATTATTAAAACAACACACCATACCCAAAATCATAAACAAATTATTTCAACTCATTTTTAGTTTTAACAAAAGGTGGCATAAAGTGCCAGTGCTGTACTCGAGGCATTTATTTTAGAACTTATTAGTAATAAAATAAAGGATTCGTCTATGTATAATGCAAAAGGATGATTTCCTGGGAAGATATTCTGTGTGAATCGGATATTAAAGAAAATATCAATCTGTCGTACACTGTAATCTACAAGCTTTTCTTGATTAAAAAGCTTCATGCACACCCTAAAATTATTGAGAGCACAGTGTGCACCAAGCATACAAACCAACCAACCAACAAGTAAAGGTGGCCACAGATGGTCAGTTTTATCTTAAAAATGCGGTGTTACTCTAATTTAGGTCAACAAAATTTTCCTGTTTACGATCGGCCGGTCTTTTAATGTTACTTATGTATGTGCATGTGTGTAGCCAGCCATGGGCTCAGTGTGGGGCAGTCATGGGCTCTGGGTAGGGCAGCCATGGGCTCAGGGTGGGGCGGTCATGGGCTCCTGGTGGGGCAGCCATGGGCTTAAATTGGGGCAGTTATAGTGTGGGGCAGTCATGGGCTCTTGGTGGGGCAGCCATGGGCTCAGGGTGGGGCAGTCATGGGCTCCTGGTGGGGCAGCCATGGGCTTAAATTGGGGCAGTTATAGGCTCCTGGTGAAGCAGCCATGGGCTCAAATTAGGGCAGTTATGGGCTCCTGGTAGGGCAGCCATGGGCTCGGGGTGGGGCAGTCACAGGCTCATGGTGGGACAGCCATGGGCTCAGGGTGGGGCAGTCATAGGCTCAGTCATAGGCTCAGAGTAAGGCCGTCTTAGGCTCGTGGTGGTAGTCTAAAATAAGTAAGTAGCGCGTTTTTTCTTTTGATCACCATTTTTCTGGGTTGACTGCTGATGACTCTAGAGTGTGAACTATGAAGTACCTTTTGTAGTTAATACTTGTATAATTATGTTTCTTAAGTTTGATTAAGTACCTTACGGATCAGATCCAGGGTGAGGCGCTTGCCCCGCCATAGAATCGTCCATGTGTATGTTTGAATTTCTAACGATTTCTGTAATTTGGCTTTATTTAATTCAAATTTATGTTAACTAAGGTTTACGCCAGTTTTAGTAAAAACTAACCCTCTGTTGCCACCTTCACTTGAACACCAGCCCAGCGTGACACTCCTCCCGCCGTGCGACTGCAACAACACGTGCGACAACCGCGCCACGGAAACCTGCGGGGGGTACCTGAGCCGTGTACACAGTACGGACCAGATGAACTCGCGGCAGTGCGAGCAGAAGGTCGGCTGCCGCAGAAACGTCGCCATGAACTTGTGCCCGTTGACCTGGTGCACGCGTCGGCGCATCGCACCCCGCCGCCGCGCGAAGCCAGCGCCCTCTTTGAACTCGCGGAGGGCGCGCGACGTCTCTGTTGTTGTGGAACCTGGTAAAAAAAAGGAATTATGAGTATCTCAATATGAGTGTGTCAAAACAAAAAAACGGTCGCATGAGCATGAACATCTAGTTTATTTAAAATGAGAATATGTCTACCATCATAGAAGAGTTCCTCATTTTGTCATTTAACGTTTAATCGGACAATGGTAATAGCACCCACCAGATTTTGAACCTTATGTGTCATGGCGTAAGAGCAAAAACCAATGAAATTTTTTATTGACTCATCATATCAGATTAAGGGTTATAAAAACAACCATCCAAATGCTTGAATTGGTAGGCAGATTGGGTTTATTGCATTTTCTAAGCAAAGCCACTGTGGCTCCTTCTTTTCAGATACAAACATACTAAAGAAGATGTAAATAGTAGTAATCAGTATGTATGTTGGTATACAATGACTTTTTTATGTGATAGGTGGCAGACGAGCAGACGGATCGCCTGATCGTAAGCGATTGCCGCCGCCCAACCTTTAACCCCCTTTTCCCCCGGATTGGGCCTCCGGTACCCTCACTCACGCAGCGGTTAACGGCACAGTGCTTCACGCCGGTTTTCTGTGAGGCCGTGGTATTACTCCAGTCGAGCCAGCCCATTAATGCCGAAGCGTGGCTCTCCCACAGTCAAACTAGCTAACTTACATAGGTGTAGAAACCCAATCTTCGCTGAAGCTGATAAATAACATCTTGAAATGATGACAAACAGAAGGTATTTTGCTTCATATTATTAAATAAAAGATAAGATAATATCTTTGATCAATGAAACTTGAGTGTCGACTTACATTTTCAAAAAGATATTTCGATAAACATAAAGAGATTTTACAGCTGTGATAAGTTTTATCATAAAAACAATAAACCCTGCAAAACTTACTTCAACTCGGGTCATATAAATGTACGACCACTATTAATTAATTAGATATTTTTTAACTTCAAAGTATTACTACAATAATAAACACATGTGAAAATAACATTATAGTCTGTAAAAAGTAGCTTGATTAGAATGACAGCCATTGGTGTCACAGAAAAATGATCTTTAGGTCTGTAGTAATAAAAATCTATGGAATGAAACTTGGTACAATGATAAACCTTATTCTCATTGAAATAAAGGTTAAGTGACAGCCGTCATTCTAACCAAGCTATATTTTACGGAGTATACATAGTTTATTTTACTATTTTGATATGAATCTGAAGTACTTATCATGATTGTAATTGTGTATTTATAATGAGTGCAAGTATATAAATAGCTTTTTTGACAGAAATAAAAAAATATTGAGCAGAAGTTCATTTAAAAGATCATTGCAAAAACAATGCTCTGCATTCAGGAAAGAAAATAAATAAATGAAAAATATTACAGAACAGTTTAGTTGAATGTCAATAACAGATTTTTTTTGGTTTATCCCTATGGTTTCAAACAGGAAGGAATACATACAGAGCAAAGCACAAATACATGGTTAAGCATAACTTACTTTGGGAATTCCATTTCAGATCAACTTTGAGATGCAATTTTCCATGAGGTTCTAGATCCACCTGAAAAAGAAAAATATAAATAAATTATAAAGTAAATAAGCTGTTTTAGCTAAGTAGCTTACATCTCATACATCCACCATCTAAGACATAAGACTCGGAAGTGGTCAGTCAATTCTGCACCATATGCCAATAGAGTTCACTTTTCTAACTAGTAATAACAATGAAACACACTCTGAGTAGGATTACAAATTATAATAGCAATAAAATTAATTAACCGTACGTAATTACGTAGCCGTGTGGTCCCCGGCAGAGTAGAATAGGCCACCCTCACTCTTACCGAGGCGTCGTAAAAGGCGACTAAGGTAAAGCTGCTGACAAGATCATCAGCATCCAGAGAAGGAAAACTCTGCATTTATATCAAAACCCTCGCCAACCCGTCTGCCAAGCGTGGTGAGTATGGCAATTACTCCTCATATGATTGACTGACGATGATGACGATGAAAATTAATTAACAATATCAGTATGCGCAAAATCTACAATGCATCTGACAGCTCGAGTGACAGACGTCACTATGGATGTGATGGTACCGACTAGAGATGTCTAGCCATTCAATTTTTATTAGGCTAACACTAGGCAGCATCCTGCCAAAGTTTACAACAGTTCCCTTAGTTCCTCCTCACTAGAGGGTGGACCGGAAGAGGAAGTGCCATAGGGGAATGCATTGTAATCCCTCGGGGTGAAGAATCAGGGTTCTACATAACCTGAACAAAATGTAGTAGCTCAAATCACATAACCCAACCAATATAATTTAACTGCAATTTAAATCTGACTTTATTAAGTTTCAATCTCCTAATTCAAGGACTAACTCTTTGAATGACTTCAATATTATAAAACCTAGGATTTTCCTAAATGTAAAATTATGGTTGGGCCATTTAATAACATTCTAACTTTAAATTAGAGTACTTATTCACGAGATTTCTATCATATATCTTATTTATAAGTTTCCAATATTTCGTCGCTGTTAACACTTTAAATAATTTTAATTTTAAGTTCTTAACTTAAAATTGTTTATAAGTCTATTTACAAGAATGAAGGTAGTTAAAATTGTTAACTACAAAAAGAGGGTTAATAAATGGTAAGAAAAAGATGCAAGTCTCTAATATACAATTGTCATATAGATAGATAGATAGATAGTTACTCTTTATTACACAACATACAAAACTTAAAAGCTAGGTATACAGAGATGCAATGTACAATTTAGGCAGTCTATTACTCAATTCAAATTCTAAGAAATTCTAAATTGATCTCAAGGATATTACTCATTTGATAAAGTTTAAGGAAAAAGCATTTCTACATCAGGATGAGTCAGAAAGAATGTATACTCTCACTGACAACACAATTATTACCTTCAGAGGATATTAAATACTTTTTGTATTTTCTTGCCCATATCTCTGTGTTTTGTTGTAAAAACAATTATTTTGTATATCATTTGCATACTTGCGTGTTTAAAAATTAGAATTAAGATTTTTATAGAAATTATAGGTAAACATTCCACATATAGGTAGGTGTGATGTTTTGCACCAATGAATCATAAATAAAAATGTCAACAAAATTATGCAATAATTTCAAGTATTGATATCAAATACATGCTTCAAATAGAAGCATGTATTTGATCCTCCATCCACATAGAAGTTACTCAAAATTTGAAACTGACCACAGGAATAACAATTCACATAACAGACAAAAATCCATCTTTCACCTCTCACATAAAAATACATAAATGCTGCATTTCCAAATCAATTCCACAACAATCCTGTCTGTTCTCCGCTTTATATAGGCCTCATTTACACAGACTGATTTCTATACTATAATTAAAAATCATATCCTTTTGATTTCCACTAATAACAAAAAGGCATAGCCAAGATATACACATATAAACTCAAAATAACAATATATTCTAATAAACATGACAGACTTCACTCAATTTCACTCTTAAACCCCTGATATCACAATCCCACCTCCTCATGAAGGTGCTTATACTGCAGCTTCGGACACGGAGAAAATATCCGCAAACGGTGCATTGCAGCAGATAAAACTAGTTTACACTCAACACATCTTCAGACATGAGTGCCACCTTACCCGCTATCAGTCAAAACAAACATTATGTTAAACCTTGATATAAGTTTACGGTACAAAGTATTTGTATATCTTATCTCAAGATTAAGAAGGATAATGATAGCCCACTGTCAGCTGAGATTATTTTTTCTTTCAGTCACTAATAAGTGGTCTGCAGTTAAACTAAGTTCGCACTTATATAAATAGGTCAGTGATTTCAGGGTCTAGTGCACTAATAATATATTACAAATAAATCTTACTTACCCAAAAATCCGAGGCATCTTTATCTCTGTTCATAAGATCCTCAAATGGAATAGTGCAATTTGCCACAAAGTCATCAGGAGGGATTGCTGCATCGTGAAACACAGTTATTCCCAAGCTAAAATCAGGTAGTAAAATATTAGTAACACATCCTTTTAAAAAGTTTAAATCCACCAGTATCGAAGTAATCAATCTATGTGTAGACATACCTGGTCACATTATGTACTTCATGCGAGAATGTCTCGTTCCAAACAGGGTCAAATGTTTTGGGTTTTGTGGTTGAACGGTCTAGATGGTGTTCGTCGGCGTCGATCGAGACGTACGGGTCCATAGGCTGGTCGTCTGCAACAACATATTTACATACACCACCACCCATTTTGGTAAACATGCTACGCCTATTTCGTGCACAATATTATAGAGTAACACATAAAGATTACGTATGAAAAGTGTTTATTTGTATCTGGTGGTGTCTAAAGTGTAATGTTGGAGTATTATCAGGGACTCACCTGGCTTCCCGAAGGTCATGTTGTGCCTTTTCTGGAAGTCGGTCGGCCTGAGCCCCGTGGCCTCACAGACCCGCAGTCGCACCGTGCCGCTGAACATGGCGCCGCCGACCTGAGCGTGTCACCGAGACCGCGCCGCCACAGGATCACTTCCACACTATTAACCCACTTAAAATCATTGAAGGAGCTTCATTTTCAAACAGAAATTAAATAAAAGACATGACAGCGATTAGATCCGCCATGGATGGATATTTTACTCTATGGTCAATAATGGATTCCAATTCGATTTCCTGAAAAACCTTTTTTTGGGTCTATGGTTTTAAATAAAAAATACAGAAGATCACAAAAACAAAGATTTTCAAAAAGATGATTTGATTTGGTCTTAGACTTGTCTTAGATTTGGTTGATGAATGTTATCCTTTTGGTTATCCTGGTCCTCAATATCAGTCTATTCTTTGTAACGAATACTGGAACCACGGAGCTACAAAAAAGATATCTCTTTTATAGGTTCGTGCCTGGAACTTCCCAAATCCTGGAACATGAGTAAGATAATAATAGCCTGGCTGGATAATAAATGGTATATTTATCATTCTTAGCCTCCGATGGGATGCCCTAGGACGCCGCAAATATAACTTATAGGATAAGGACTGGATTTATCATCTTATAATTAACATGACCCATTTATATAATTTGAATTTATAAAATTTAGTAGTCCTTTTTGGAAGAAAGATTCGAGAACGGTTGTGTGCATTATTGGAAGGGTCAATAATATAAAAAACTATGTCAGCTTTTGTTGTTTTCTTAACATATATCTTCGGTCGTCGAGATGATACGGATTTTGTAGATTACGTCACCAGAGATTTAGGTTGGCAGCAATGCTCATCAGGTATGCCAATCATTAGAAAATTACTTCTTGTTTGACATTGACAGCTGTGAGTGCAACATCTATGTGTCATATGTCATAGATTTAGATTATCAACCAAAGAGTAGTATTATATACCGGAAAAAGAGAGCCCTCTTGAGAGAGTTTTGTGCAAACTCTTTGAAAGCAGCGCCTCTAGCGAATTGATCCGAACTTTACGTTACGTCACGACCGTTACGTCACGACCGCTACGTCACGGTATTTTCAAATGTTACTAGGACACTAGGATACGACTATTTCTTCTTATATAATAAATTATCAACTTTTTCTACGCGAAACTAATGTTGATAATTTATTATGAAAGAAGAAATAGTCGTATCCTAATAGCATTTGAAGAGCTAATATTAATACCAGAAGGGAAGTGATTGAGTAAAACTACAAGAATAAATTATAAATACATTTATTAATATGAAAAAAACTTTTTGTTTTCTATTTTAATAATGTTTGAATTTGTTATAATGTATTTGGGCCGCTCTCTTTACTTCATCATCACCATCAAAAGTTAATTTTCTAATTAAAATAACATTTATTGATGTATTTAAAAAATAGCTTTTCTTCCTTATGAACATCACACTCAAAAGGACAGTCTATTAATAAATCTTGGTACAACAATTTTGATTGGGTTAGGAAAAACATGGACTGGTGTACCTGAGAGACAAATAATACATTGTTTACATTAATGCTGAGGGATATTCTTTCCCTGTCCTATGATAGTATCATATGATAAGTAATATAAGAGTCGACTAGAAGGCAACATGCACATAACACCTGTGTGAGAGAAGGAAAAACCGAAATAAATCCTCTCTTGCCAATGTGATAGCAGTAGGATAAAGACCTCCGATGATCGTCACATTTCAGTGGCGTGAGTTAGGAGAGGCCTGTGTCCAGCAGTGGACGAATATGGGCTGATTATGATAAATTATTTAAGTCGGGTATTTCCATATTCAGATCAGAGGGGCTACTGCGCAACTTTATGTTAAACAATGTTTAGCTTGCGAGCAACGTTTCAACAGTACAAAACAGCAAAAATCTATCGAAATGTGGAATTCAAATGACACAGTCATGTTTCTTAACGAGATTCGATTCCAACAACGGCGCTTGGGCGGTAGGCCCCCCAGTATTGAAATACATGTTTTCGTTCAGGATGTAGGTATTAAAACTTTCAGTTTGCTGAGGATGAGGATCATAACACAGGTTAAAAACTTACCAGTTCCATACCCACGGCCACAATATACAATGCTGGCCTGGCATAATTAACTTTTCAACACACACTTTTGCGTCCGTATCGCAATAACAGTTTCACTAACAACTACTAGGACGGAGGTGACTGAAACGTATTTATAATATCACTCTTTGACCGAAATTCAACTCAACATTTGTTTGTGTTGTCAACTGTTGTCTGTTGTCATGACACCATTTTGACTTTTACACATTCCAATTTACCATTTTTTTAAATTAGTCATTCATTCGTAACAATTCATTACATTTATTTTGTCTAGACATTTCAAACTAGTACTAAGTATTTCTTGATAAATAAGAATAGGTAATTTGAAAAATTGTAATTAATTAAATAATTTTTATAGGATGTAAATAATGAGATAGCGGCATCTAGCACAAACTTTAAGAGACTACAAAGAAGCCTATTTCAGGATCATGTCGCTAGATAACTCTGCTTTCTATGAAAAAAAATCCTATGTTCCGACTGTCATACCCCTGTTATCAACAAAGCAATGAAAAGATTTTATTGAAGAAAAGTGTATTTTATTAGCATAAAATCATCGAAAAATGGGTTTCTTAACAATTCTAAAAAAATTGCGACAGAAGGAGAAAGAAATGAGAATACTTATGTTGTATCCTTTTATAAAGCTGCCGTTATTATTGGTTACTTTTTGTGATCATATTTGATGTGTATTTTCCTTAATTTTTAATTACTTAGAGGTTTAGATAATGCTGGCAAGACGACGATACTGAAGCGGTTTAACGGTGAACCGATAGATACGATCTCACCAACTCTGGGCTTCAATATAAAGACGTTGGAGCACCGCGGTTACAAGCTCAACATCTGGGATGTTGGCGGCCAGAAATCCTTGAGGTAAGACGAGATTATAGAAAGTAACTACGTTTAAAAACAATACTTAATGAAAATCTTAAGTATTTCATCCCAATACCTGCATGATCATTGTAATTATCAGATTATCAGGCTACCTTCATTCACATCAAAACGTTTGTTAGTCTCTTTGGTACACTCTTCCTATTTATTTGAAGTGTGGAATGACAGTATATGTTGGATCATCATTACTGGGCAACAAAAAACCACTTTGCTTCCAGTAATATTTTTTTTTACTAAATTTTAGTCCAAGCATAAGACTACCAAATTACTATTTCCAAAATTGCTACATTCACTCTATTTTTTAAAATATTATTATACTAGTGGCCCACTCTCACTTGGTTTTGGAAAATTAGTTCTACTTTATACCAACAGATGGCCCTAGGTGTTGATTACATCATGCAAGGATTTCATGTTTTTGGATTACCTATAAGCGTTCCCGTTGTTTGTAGTATTTGCCTATTTATAATAGTATAGATTTGCGAGTGCAATCACAGAAACCTACAAAAATAGCAATTTTGGCCTATTTAAATATTAACAAATATTCATCTTTTTAATTCTATTCCATTTCTCAGACTACTACAGCTTTACAAACTCACTCAAACCACACAAGACCCAAAAAAAATTTAATTTCTAAAGTGTTCTGTGTGAACGTAACCTAAAGTAAAGATATGCTCTATTATTAACTAGGTCATACTGGAAGAACTACTTCGAGAGCACCGACGGCGTCGCGTGGGTGGTGGACAGCGCGGACGCGCGGCGCCTGCCCGACTGCGGGCGCGAGCTGCGCGCGCTGCTGCGCGAGGAGCGGCTTGCCGGCGCCACGCTCATCGTACTTGCCAACAAGGCGGATCTGCCTGGCGCGCTCACGCTGCAGGAGATCAGAGAGGTAACCAGACCATCATGAACATTTCAGTACCCACAGCACGAATAGTGCATAGATGGCGCCACGCTCATCGCCTACAAGCCCGGCGCACTGACGCTGCAGGAAATTAGAGAGGTAACCTGATCATCATCATCAACAGTCTGGTTGGACCTAATCCCCAAGGGGCTCATCGTGCTCGCCAACTAGGCGGAACTGCCCGGCGCGCTCACGCTGCAGATCAGAGGTAACCATATACTGATTACTTTGGACATCACCTTAACCCACGTGATGACTTCATCCTGCATTCTGCAGTAGGCAAACCTAAATAGCACAATGGATTGAGCACTACGGTTGAGTTATGGCCGCGATATATTCTCTGTTGCGCCGAGTGAAGGCAAAGGTTGGCAGTGCGATTGTGACTCCACCCACTAGTGTTGCATAAGAAAAAAGTACATAAGAGATTGCTGCCGTCCATAGACACCCTATGGACGGCAGGAATCTCTTATGTACCATTCGGCGATCCGTCCGTCGTCTGCCACCTATTGTAATGTAATGTAAGTGGACTCCTTTTTCTGCACCTAGACTCTCATTTGGTCCATTGTGTGTGTCTGCCTTTATTACATAAAAAAAGGAATAGTTGGTAAAGAATCATAAAAGTGAATGTGGTTTATTTCCTGTCTTATTCTGATACTAATGTTTGATATTTCCAGGCCCTAGACCTGGACAGCATCAAGACACACCACTGGCGCATAGTGCGCTGCTCCGCCGTCACCGGGGAGAACCTCCTGGAAGGCATGGACTGGATGCTCGACGACATTGCCTCGAGGATATTCACTCTGGACTAATTGTGCAATGCTGGATGTCCAAATGAACTGTCTGTTTACATAATGTGATTACCAGGTTGCCACTGGTATAAGAATACCTCATTTATCGAGTGAATGAAAAGTTAGTAAAAAATCCAGCGAGTTTTCGTGTGTAATTATCAGTGATTGGTAGACGAGTAGACGGGTCGCCTGATGATAAGCGATTGCCGCCGCCCATAGACACCCGCGACACCAATGGTGAGACTCCACTGGTGTCGGTGTGCGCTGCCAACCTTTAAACCCCCTTTCTCCCGGATTGGGCCTCCGGTACCCTCACTCACGTAGCGAAACACAGCACAGGTTTTCTGTGAGGCCGTGGTATCACTCCGGTCGAGCTGACCCATTCATGCCGATGCGTGGCTCTCCCACGGTCAAGTTGCTTATACTAAATGTAAAGTTTCGTCATCATCATCAGCCTATCGCAGTCCACAGCTGGACGTAGGCCTCTCCAATTGTTCGCCACTGTGATCTATTCATGGCTTCTCGCATCCAGCTCTTGCCAGCCATCCTGCGCAGATCATCCCTCCACCTAGCCAGAGGGCGCCCTACATTACGTTTGCCAAGACGCGGTCTCCACTCTACTTATGTGTGACGGATGTTTGCAATTTTGTTTAATGAAACAAGTTATGCAAAAGCTTGTATAAATAATTACAGGAGCACAAAGTTGTTATCAGATTGGTTTCATCAGCCAAAAATCAGATGCTTATAATTTATGGTCGCTTAACTTTGTTATGATGCTCCTGTAATATTTATTTTTACTATTTTAGACATTTTTGCAGTCAGACAAAAGGCTAACAATTTACTAATTATGTAATACAATGAAAATACTGAATTTCATTCCATCACTTTACTTGTACGCTTGTAAATGTAACTCCAATGCAAATATTAAACTGTGATGTTATCATGATCTAAATTATTGAACTTATCATAAAATTTTGTAACAAGAACATATTTTGTTTCAATAAGATCCTTTATTAGATTTAAAACTCTTTGTAGCCACTATTTTTATATTTTATTTTATACATTATTCATGACAGTACACTTTGCTAAAATATAGATCACTGTTTGTCAACCTTTTCGCACCCAATGCAATCTATTGATATTGGCTCAAACCAAATTGTGGATTCTATGAATTAGTGACAAATCTATGTTAGTGTCAATAAATAAGGGAGCGTTCAAGTATTACGTAACGCAATTTGGGGGGGGGGGGAGTCTCGTGAAATCGTTTCGATGCGTTACAGGGGCGGGAGGGGGTCTTTCTTACAACACGTCTAAAGTAAAATTGTTTCTTTCTTTGAATAAAAAATTAAAACTACCAAATTTGCAACCCTTTTCGTTTACGTTTTACGGGGAATCTCTCGATTGTATTAGTCTGGTCGTCATTTTTAATTAGTGAGAGTTCAAAATTCTTCAAACATTGCGTTATGTAATTACTTTAACGCTCCCTAAGATGTAAAAAAAGACCGTTGTATGTGTAGGTATATCTCAGGTTAATAAACGATGTTCTATACTGTAGGGGTATCCCAGGGGAGTTACTAGGAATGTTCAGGTTTCTCTGGCTCAGGCTGGCTCTCCTGGGTATCCTTGAGTTCACTAGACTCGGCTGTTTGGTTGTTTGTACTTTCATCATTTTCGTTTGCAGTCTCTGTTGTCATGTTGCCTTCTGCTGTTGTATCCATGATTGTGTCTTCCAATTTACTTTCGTTTGATTCTGGGAAATAGAAATGTTTATCTCTTAATTATTATTTGATAAGTATGTGTGTGACAAAATCTAAAGACAAAGTAATGATGAACTTTCAGGAGCCTAAGTTGAATGAGAGGCTACTATATCAAATATAATTTTAATAAAGTATAGTATCTTAAAACATCGATTTTACAACTTACATAATTCTCTAGATATTTATTAAAACATCTTATAAAAAATTGCATCAAAATAAATAATAATCATTTCAGGAAAAAGAATTCTATTTCTTTACTACATAGGTAGACTAGAATACCAGGATGATCATAGACATAGATTTGTCTTATACTTCTTATAAAGCACTTAAAACGACAAACAATCTCACTAACCTTTTTCCTCCTTAGGTACTACGTCAACAGGTTCATCATCATGCCGATCATCGCCATCGCTCTCATCCTTCTCCTTCTCATCGGCGTCCATCGCGAACTTGTTCCGTTTGCGTCCGCCCTCTTCCTCCTCTTTAACTTCCTGGCTCTGGTCTTCGTCTTTGGCCTGGGCCTCGTCCTTGTCTGCGTGGACATCTGGGTCGTTTTCCTTGGCTCCCGGGCCTCTGGACCGGAGACAACGTTGCTCTATCCGATGGAGTTCATCCTGTAGTTCTAGCCGTTTCTTTATCATGCACTCTGTAAATGTGGAAATGTTGTTGTACCTATTTCATAGGAATTTAATAGAGGGAAATTTATTATTACATCTTTCTATTGAGAAGAACGATTTTAAAAAAAAAATATATTTCATAGCCTAGAACAGGCTTATTATAAGACAGATAAATACATGAAAACCCCATAAATGGTTTTTAAAACGATAAAATGATATAGGTAAATTCACACTTTACTCACTGCGGTACAAAGGACCGTATTTAGCTGTAAAGGTATAATTAAATTATTAATGGCTGTGCATAAAAAAAAATCAAGTTAATTGACCCTTTATGTCCAGTCTTCGTGACTTTGTAAAAATTATCATTACTTCAACATTAAAACTTGAGAGAAAGTGTGTAGACCACTATGTAAGCTAAAAGGTCCAGATGCTCACAAACAAAATTGGCTGACATGGGGTAATAAGATCCCTGCATGCTGAGGATACTGAGGACCAGATCAAATAATGTCACCATGTCTAAGTAATTTTTTGGCATATGTTACTTACTTTCATGGAACTTTCTGCTGGAATTCAACTTTTCTGTAGCCTTTTCTGTCATCTTCTTGGGCAACCAGTAAATATGAGGTTTAGCTCTAGTCAGAATGAAGTTAGCCAAGTTTTTCTGTGACTCTTCCCATCTTTCAAATTCTTGGACGCGACCCATCTTGGCTTCTAGTGCCTTGATCTTGGCCTTTTTGTGTTCCCTTTCAGCATATAATGTCTTTCGTTCTTTCTGTTCTCTTTCCTTTTCTTGTCTTGCCTGTTCTTCTATTTTTCTTTCAACTTGGGCTTTCTTGTCTTCCTGTAACATGAAACATGAAAAAAATTGTTAAATAAATAAATAAATGAAAATTATCATTTAGAGTAAATGTATTAGGTCCATAGCAAAGGTTTTAAATAATGTAATGTAGAATATTCTAATAAATTGAAGGGATTTTGTTTGCAATTCTCTATTCCTATTTGAAGAATGTGTTAATAAGAACTTTAAGAAATTGTGATAGAATTTACTAAGCACATTATTTTTTATTAGCAACTGTTTTTCGTCAATTCTATCCATACCTTAGTCTGCAGTACGATTTCCTCCTGCTTGAACTTTTGAAGTGTCCCTAACAGAGAACCAAAAATGCGACGGTTCCGTTTCCGGGCCTGTTCGTCATCACCTTGCGCTCGGAGCACAGCAGCTCTGGTCGGGAGTTCTCTGCACACTGCGGAGGGCACACGCGCCCTCTTTATCCCTGGTCCATCATCTTCCCCATCACTGTCATGAGCTCGAGCTGATAATCTGGCATTGAAAGTTATATTCTTGTTTATATTCTGGCTTTTTCGGTAAAAATCAACATTCTAAATTAGTGCTAGATTAAATATTATATTGTTATTTCTTTGTCAATTAGTGAACCTAAACTGAAGAATCAATATTTTTTCTGTTTCTGTGTATATGTTTAGAAATATATATCACCCAAATGGCATTCTTATAAGCAATCTAATAAAAGCATTAACTGTATAAACTAGTAAATACTTCTTTTTAACCATTTAACACATGAACCCATGTTCACCCATGATTGCACAAAAGTTGAATTACATTTCTGATATACTAAAAAGCGTCATAAGAGACAAATGCATATTTTGAGGGTTCGGTTTTGTTATATAAGTTCTATTCATAAGTGTGTACCTGCTGAAAACTGTTTTGGTTTCATGTTTTCGTTTACCGAACTGCTCTTCGGTCTTATAGTTATTGCCGGCGTCTTGAAAGGAATTCCGGCCACCTAACCGAGGCGGTCCTCTCGAGTAGTCAGCGCCGGACGAGTTATTAAATCTGAAAATATGCAGAACACACGTCAATACAAATAAAATTAAATTGCAAATTCCATTTCGTCAAGGTAACTAATCACTAACCTATCATTAGGAAACCGTCCTGTTACTTGGATTTTCTTGATGTTTTCATCTATTTTAAACAAACTACTCTTCTCAGTCTCTAATTGAGCACGTAACGTACTAAATGATATAGCCACTTCTGTCCCCATTTTATTAAATTAATCAATTTATTGATGTTCAAAATCACAAATTTTATCATTCAATTTGCTTTGCTTTGGATTTATACTTTTTTTATTGATCACAGATGATAAGAGCTGCCTTCACGTACGTTTTGTTTCTTCGTCACGGCAAGGGTTTCATTATAGATCTTTGATTAAATCTCCCCTCAAAGTTACAGATCATGAGCATTTTGTGGTAATCATTTTAAAAAATATATTATAAAAACGAGTTTGTAACAAGAAATCACCACGTATAGTTATAATATTATTCAAAACAACAAAAAAATATTCGAGTTTGAACGAAACTATATTTAATGATGTAACTATTCTCCAATAGGTGGCAGCTGAGTAGCTATCTGGTTTCACTCCTCATCAATAGATAGAGCTATTAGCAAATTTCATGAAGACTGGTTTATTTCTAAATTAGGCTGGAATTAAAAAAAATACGTATGTACATAAAGGAAACATTTATTGTTTTTTTTTCACTAATGAATGGCATAGCTGCTAATTTTTTGCAGAATAACTGTTAGGATTTCTTGAAGTTTTTTTTAATGGTAGGTATTAAAAGTAAGTAGGTATCTATGTAAATAGGTACAAAAATATTATCTAATGTAAAGAGACATTAGATTTAATGTCAAACTATTCTTTATTATTTCGTTGTAAAATGTTTAATGGAGGGTAAGCACCACCTACTAGCTACCAGAGGATTGGGAGAAGTGCAAGTCCCAGAGTTAAACCGACTAAAACTGCAGCGGCTCCCCCTAAGAATTTTGAGATGCGGCATAGCCATATCAACCATGATCCCCTAAGTCTGGTCCTCCCTCCTCTCAAATGGGACGGGCGAGCGTCTTCTATTTCGTGTGCATCACCATTGCCAGTATTTCATGATAGATTTTCTCTAGGTATCAGCCATCACCAAGATGCAGCGTGGGTACATTCAATTTCACGCTCACTGGCTGCCATCCCACGCGCCTTTGTCGCATTTTGTCGGAAAATTGAGACATCTCAAAAACATACGCTATGTAGGTAATTGTTGTGTCGATCAGTCCTATGTACCTACGACCAATCATGTATTACACCTAGAGTTATATAAGTACGTTGGATATACGTACCACCAAGGGTTTCCCTTGGTGGGCGAGTCCGACTCCTGGTCGTTTTTTTTTTATTTTTGACTAGCCGCACTTGTAAGAGTTGTAAGCAGGCATGCGCCGTTAGCGGCGTGCCGCAGCGACGCGCGCCTGCGACCGTTTCGAGAGACGGTGGGAGAGCCATACTTTGGCATGAACCGGAATGATACCATGGCCTCACAGAAAACCGTCGTAAAGCAACGCCGCTGTATGCCAGATTAAGGGCGCATCTCCTATACCCTCAGGACAAGATGGGGTTAAAAGTTTGGCAACGCATTTGTGAATACACTTGTGATGCGGGTGTCTATTGCCGGCGGCAAGCGTCATTTGCCCATCAGGTTCCCTGCTCATCTACCACCTATCATATCATAATATTAAAACACCACTTTTTTTTTTAAACCTTTTTTTTTATGAGCCTAGTCCCGCGCACGGTGACGGCCGCACGTGTGATTCCGCCAATGTCAAGTGTTTAAGGAGACACGTACATATTTAGATATTGACCGGTTTATGATTTAGATTTCCGATCTATTTTGAGGTCTTCTTTTGTTAGGGCCAGACATTTAATTTAAAAAAAAATAGTCACTTGACATTGGCAAACTACTTTGGGGAGGGCAATTCTGGCGATAGGAGTCAAACGCTTCGCGTGGGCTGATGCAATTCGAAGGTTTTAAATTAATCCTCCTCCTTTAGTCGCTTTCCTCTTTACTCAGGGTCGTGATTCCTCCCGTGGCCGTTTGCTCTTTATGATAGACCTTCATCTATGTCTATATTTTGCAATGTGGAAGGCATCATACAGCTTTGGGTCCATCGTCGAACGTATTTGGTCTGACCATCTGATAGGGCTACGACCTCTGGGTCTCCTTCCATCCACCTTGCCGGTAAACATCAACTGTTCCAGATTATGCCCATCTTTCCGGGCTTGTTGACCGAAAAACTCCAGGATTCTTCTCAGACAGGTGGTAGACAGCCGGGTTTTAATGCGTAAACACATTTCGAAATAAATTAATATCTAGTGGTTTTTAGTAAACAAATTTGGTGTTTATTTGTTCAGTGAAATATCGCAAAGTGATCCTGATAATAAGAATCGTTGAATTGCATCGTTTTTAATATTGTTATTGTGTGTAGAGTACCTAAGTTGTCACGGATAACTTGCTTGGACCTAACAGTGTCTAAAAACCCGCGATTATGTTTAGAGTGGTATCGGCAGAATCTGTAGTCTGTAGGTCGATAAGACATAAAACACAGGCGTTTTATTGAGTGACCGTGACTTTGACTGACTTCGAAATTTGACTACTCACATATTCTGAATAAGTTCTTGACATTGGCAAGATATCTTCGGGTAGAGCCATAATATATATATATATATATATATATATATATATACTAGCTGACCCGGCAAACGTTGTCTTGCCATATAAATAAAAGGGTTGATCGTAGAAGGGTGAAAATTGAGGATTGTATGTATTTTTGTATGTTGTATCATAAAAAAAGAGAAATTAAAAATTTTGTCTAAAAAATAAAAATAAAAATTTAGGGGTGGACTACCCCTAACATTTAGGGGGATGAAAAATAGATGTTGGCCGATTCTCATAGATACCGGATAAGCACAAAAAATTTCATCAAAATCGGTCAAGCCGTTTCGGAGGAGTATGGCAACGAAAACTGTGACACGAGAATTTTATATATTAGAAGAAGATATAAAAGTCTACACCCATGGTAGCTCGCAGATAGATAGATAGGTAGGTATACCTACTATAAATCTATCAAACAGAATTTATCCTTACAAATGAGAGAAGCAAAAGGGAAAGCGTTATAATATGGCGTAATGGCGTGCTTCAGCCCGCTCATGGTCCTGACGGCGCGTTTGAAGTAACGCTTCGTAAATCAGGCGGCGCGCGCGCAGCCCTCGGAGCGCGGCTCGTTTTAAACGCGCTGGGTATGCCCTGTAGTGGCAATAGGCATATTTATTCAATTTATTTTAAGGACTAGAATATAAAAATGCATGTATAACCTATAAAATATATGTATATGAATATTTTTAACATAGAATATCTACCTAAATTTTACCTGGATTTTTCAAATCTATGCGCGTACTTCAACCATTAGCTCGGTGGTGAGGAAAAGCATCTTGGGGAAACCTGCACGATGCTTAAATTATTCTGAAGGTGTACCTAACCATAATGCAGTTGATCTGGTTTCTCTGTCTAAGGGTTGCGAGTTCAGACGGTACGTCGCTTCATTGTAATTACCCGACTTCCTAAAACCTAGATAGATTATGGTCTCAGTTTATTCGAGTTAATGGTACCTAGAAATACGCACATAGATTTCAATTCAATTCAAAAATATCTTCATTTTCATAGCTTGTATAGACACAGCACTTTCAAATCGTAATACATTAAACATACCTACTATTACTATTTATTTGTACGTATAATATACATGTAATTACACATATATGTAGATACATAAAATATACTAAGAAATGAATAAACATAATGTGATTCTACCACAGGAATCGAGAAGTGATTCTGACAAGAAGGTCTGGCAAGAAGAAAAATTCATTAGTGCATGTATGCTCGGATTCGAACTTATGTCCTCCGATGTCCATCTGTTCAGAACAGAGATCATAGAAAATATTATGATCTGTGGTTAACAAGGAGCACATTCTTAACTATTGAGCTACTATCGCTATATCAAGTCAGGCGATCCATAAATCCATCATATTTGGCACGTCATCGTCTCGACGTCCGCAGCTCAGGCGCATGCAATTAGCGCAACGCTTGCCGCTTGTTCGCATCGGCGCGTGCGCAGCGTGCAGCGCGCGCGCAGGTCACCGGACGACGCCACAATGTTCACAATAATCATATTACGCAAATAAAACTTCTTTTCTCATCCAGCCCCTGCCAGCCATCTTGCGCAACCGTCATTCCAGATGACATGATTGGGAAAAAGGGGCCTCGCAAATCTTTTTGCCAACTTATAAGCGTATTATAGCGCCGCCACGGCTTTTTCCATAATTTTGGAAGATGAATTTAATGGAAAAATGAAGGAAACTGTAGAGCACAACAATAAAATATCACCGTTTCACCGTGAGGGAACCACGGAATGATAATACGGCCTCATAGAAAACCGGCGTGAAGCAATTCTGTGCTGTGTTTCGCTGCATGAGTGAGGGTACCGGGGGCCCAATCCGGGGGAAAGAGGGGCTTAAAGGTTGGCAGCGCACTTGTGACTCCACAGGTGTTGCGGATGTCCATTGGCGGCGGCAATTGCTTACCAACAGGCGATCCGTCTGCGCGTATCTGTCACATAAAAGAAATGCGAAGTTTTCTCAATTTCGCAATCCCACTATATTTCACTGCCATCTTTAATCTAAAACATGTCTGACATTTTCTTTCATCACAAGCCCACACATCGCTCCTGGCAAAGCTTCCCGCTTGGAACGCTGCGTGCGTGCGCCCGCGCAGCCGCTACACCTTGTTGCCGCTCGATGTAGCGTACCTGCGCGCGCCGTTGCGGCCCTAACTACCGCTAACAACTCGTAGCTATTGGCTTGTGACGACTCCGCGAGTGGCCTCGTCCGTTGTAAAATGTAATGTCGGTTTATTTAGGCACAGTAAGTTGTTTGTTGGTGATCCACTATTTTAAAGAATTATTGTTGATGCATTTTAAACTAAAGACTTATTGGCGTCGCTGCATTTAAAACTTCACTTTACTAGGAGTGACGGAAGAAGGCCAGAAGAGTTTCAAAAAGTTAGTAAATTGTGTAGTACCTATCTACATTAGTAAATTAGTAAATTGTAGGTACATTGTATCTCTGTACACCTCGCTTTTAAGTTTGTATGTTGTGCAATAAAGAGTATCTATCTATCTTTATACATATTACGCCTTTCTGATTTGTCGTAATGATTCTACTTTTTCCATCCCTTTTCTCATCTAGCTGCACAAAAACATGGTTGCTCCATGAAATTGGCCATGAACCTGTGGGAAAATAATGTTTCATTTACATTTTAACGAATATTATTTATTTTATTGTTCAAGTCGTGCATAGACAACGAATGGTTACTCTGCTACAACTAAATTTAAAAAAGATACGCTACGTTTGATAAAGTGCGCTAATGTAGGTAGGTACATATACCTAACTATACCTCATTGATAGGTAGAGGTGGCTATGAAATATTTCTGCGTAACTTCAAAGCAGAAGTCGACATTATTTTGACTTTCTATTTCAGCGAAAGATTAATACAATTCGTCAGGCTAGAGCAGAATTAAAAAATACCATTAGTTCCGCGCCATTTTGTCGTAAAACCCGCTTAGTTCCGCGCCTTTTCAACCGGCGTATTATTTTAAATTTTCGCCGCCGACGCTCTAAAGATATGAACATCTAACCGTGACAGACGCACGGAGTTATTTCTAATGGGAGTCGCAATTAATCAGTATAACCGTTTTATTAGCGGCCCGCGCGGTTCCGGAACGTCCGTCGTCCTGACAGGCAAACAAACAAACAAGATGGCGTCGCGCGTTTTGCCGCGAAACGATTGCAAATGGCGCTGGCGTGGCCCGCGCTTTGATCCGTCGCCGGTGATTCATGGCTCGTATTACTTTCTTTGCGTTTTTATTAATTACGCCAACAAACAACGCGTCATGAATAGTGAAACAAATGATGGATGCCGATTTATGGAGTTGTGATCCGGTGGAAAGGACCATTTTGATACAAAGTTGTTTTCGGAGAGTTTAAGGCAATTTACTAAGAAGAATCAACATTTTCCAAAATAAAGAAGTCAATGGACCAACGTCTTTGATACAACCGATTAATTAGCTTACTGATGCTAATCTGATCGCTGAGGATGTATGACCATGTTGGCCCTTCAACCGACGGCAGATTTATTATTGAGTGGAGAAAGCAGTTAGGAAGTTTGGTCCCTTATTTTAGGCATAAACTTGTTATATGTAGGGAAATCTTAATTATTAATAGTTTTCTGACCCATTTAAGGGTGGACGGTTAATAACCTGAGATACAGGAATTTTCTAATTCAGGTATTAGCCCACCATAGTTTTCTTTACTGTGCACTTCAACTTTACTGTGCCGCTAATGCATAGTTTGTTAACTGTTGTAAACTACCTACATTGTATTATTTTTTGTACCATAAGAATGTTGTTACATAGATTATTATAAGAAATTTGTGTAACTATGGTGAGAATAAACGCTTTACAACCAGTGCGGATAAAGAATGGGATCAGAAATGGCGGCGCATCTATTCACTTCTCGCTCGCTCACTATTTGCGTCTATACTTGCACCCCACGAGTGCGAGTATAGACGCAAATAGTGTGCGAGCGAGAAGTGAATAGATGCGCCGCCATTTCTGATCCCATTCTTTATCCGCACAGGTAGTATTTATTTATTTCAAATTCAAATTCAATTCAAATTCAAATAATTCTTTATTTGCATAGGCTTGTACACAGCACTTACAAATCGTCATACATTTGAATGACTTAAAACTATTTATAAGTACTTATGTATAATTTACATGTTAATACATATATATGTTGATACATAAAATATACTAAAGAAATAAATAAACATAATGCGATTCTACCACCGGCTCGGAAAGTTGTTTCTGGTCGAGAAGATCCGGCAAGAAACTCGCCAGTTACTCTTTTTAATCGCCAACTTTTTTACAATGGTTTATTATCTTCATACCAAGTCATACAGTCTAATGCAACACAAAATAGAATGAAGCAAATTAAAAGCTAATATGAGGTAAACCGAAGCGGACCAGTCCCCAAAGGTGGCACCTGTTCACAAGTATGACGTATGTGTCAGCCATCATTTCACTCAACCATATTAGAGGGAATGTAATGACCCGCCACATAACGCCACCACCTCAGAGACATTTGAGTGAGCATGACTACTTAGGTTTTCCTCATAGGTCACAAAGAGTAGTAGTTACTTAATCTAATACTAATAAACTGCAGGACGAGGTGTACAATAGTAGGTGGTTAGCATCTTGTCAATTATTGAATAATCAATATAAATCAATTTTATACAGTAATAAATGCTGCTAAGCCTAATTTATTAAAATTCAGTAATTATATAATATTAATGATTTTTGTTAATATATATGAAAATGTTACAAGTGTGCAGGCATGGAGGTCATTATGTCCATGAATCCTTATCATTTAAGTAGTCTACAATTTTATAGTATCCTTTACTCATTAAACAGGCTTTCACGTGAGATTTAAATTTATGCGTTGGTAACTCAATAACATTTTGTGGCAACTTATTGTACATTTTAATACTTAGACCAACAAATGAATTATTAATTTTTTGAAGTTTCAGATTTGGAATCGCGAGCTTGTGTTTATTTCTAGTGTTAAAACCATGACAATCAGATTTTTTCGAAAAAATATCCATGTTCTTTCGCACGTACAAAATACAGTCTAAAATGTATTGAGAAGCTACGGTTAAGATGTTAATGCTCTTAAATAATTCTTTTAGCGAATCGCGAGGTCTAAGGTTGTATATGGAGCGGATGGCCCTCTTCTGCAATACAAATATAGTCTGTATATCAGCAGCAGACCCCCACAACAAGAGACCATAAGACATTACACTATGAAAATAACTAAAATAAACCAATCTCGCGGTTTCAATATCGGTCAGATTTCTAATCTTCTTAACCGCATACGCGGCGGAACTAAGTCTTCCCGCCAAGGCTGCGACGTGGGGTCCCCATTGTAATTTGGCATCCATGGTAATGCCAAGGAAAACTGTTGAATCAATGACTTCAATACGTTCATTATTCATAGTGATGTTAGTATTGACCTGTCTTACATTGGGCATTGTGAATTTTACACATTTAGTTTTCTTAGCATTAAGAAGTAAGTTGTTAGTGGTAAACCAATGGAGAACTTGTGACAGAGTGTCATTTACATCGTCAAACGTACTTTTTCTTCGGTCAACATTAAAGATCAACGAAGTGTCATCAGCAAATAGCACTACCTCACAAAGGTCTTGTGTAAAGTAAGGAAGGTCATTTATATATATCAGGAAAAGCAGAGGCCCCAATATCGATCCTTGGGGCACTCCCATCAATAGAGGAGTGCCTGAAGAATATGTCCCATTAATGTTTACTTTCTGAATTCTATCAGACAAGTAAGAATTTATCAAACTTAGTGAAATCTTGGACACACCATAATGAGCTAATTTTAACAACAATGTTTGGTGCGTAACGCAATCAAATGCTTTCGATAGGTCACAAAATACTCCAACAGCATCCTGCTTGTTTTCCCATGCATCAAAAATATGCTTGATAAGTGCAACTCCTGCATCAGTTGTTGACTTACCTTTAGTGAACCCAAATTGTTTATTATCAAGCAGGTCGTTAACTTTAAAATGAGACAGCAACTGAACGAATATGACTTTTTCAAAAATCTTACTCAGTGCTGGTAATATAGAAATAGGCCTAAAGTTAGAAGGATTACTTTTATCACCTGATTTGAATAACGGTATGATTTTGCTATACTTCATTAAGTTAGGAAATTGGCCTTCGTCAACACATCTGTTGAATATCATTGACAAATGGGGTGCGATATGCAGTATTATATTTTTTAAAATGTCTACGGATATTCCCCAAAGATCTTCAGTTTTTTTTGATATTTAGATCTTTAAACGTTTTTACTATTATCTCAGGTGTTTACATGGGTAAATCTGAAAGGTGTTTTACATTCGTCAACTTTTGCTTTTAGCAAGGAGACAGCAAGATGTGAACTTGAGTTTAATGTACTTGTCGTTGTCACTGGTATATTAGTGAAAAAAGACTCAAATGCATTTGCCACATCAGCATTCAGAGTCAAGTTGTTTGCCATTGATTTTTAGAGAGACCTTGTGTTCTTGTGTTTTGTTTTTACAAGTCTCTTTGTTTATGATATTCCATGTGATTTTAATTTTGTTAGTTGCTTTACTTATTTTGTTTTTAATGTAGTTTGATTTAGCAACAGCGCATACTTTCTTGAAGCATTTAGAATAGTTTTTTTACATATTCTATTACTGTATGATCACATGAATTAGCCTTAATGTCATATAATTCAAACAATTTTCTTCTGCTTATGTATATATACCTGTAGTGGCCCAGTCACTAAATTGATTTTTAGAATTATTTTTAATGGTCTTCTTTGTGAAGATGCCATTAAATTCCTTTTCAACAATTTCGAAAAGGCTTTCATATAATTCATCAACACTATTTTCAATACATGGAATTGAGGATATTTTTATTACAAATATTCTTCCTGAACTTTTTTACGCGCCCCTTAGTAATGGGCCTACATGTGAAACTAGTAGACGGAACATTTCGATGACAGTCGATAACAGCCATCTGACCACTGTGATCAGAGTTTTATAAAATTTATTATGGATTTTTCCCCTACATTACAATTACAGAATATGTTGTCCAAACACGTAGCTGAAGTGGAGGTGACTCTTGTAGGTTCATTGAAAAGGTGGTGTAAATTGAAAGACTTAAAAAGATTCAGAAACCTAATAGAGTTCTGTGAATCCTCTAGGATGTTATATTAAAGTCACCGCACACAACAACTTTTTACTTTTTGCACAAACTTTTCTCAAGACTTCTTCCATGCTAGTCTCAAATGAGTCATAAATTGCAGAAGGGGGTCTGTACACGCAGACAATGATATGCTGCTCCAGCTCTGCACACGAAATTTCAATAGTTCGTTCTATAGATAGTGACTCAATGTCTTTACGTTGTTTACATTTAAGAGAATTTTTTAACAAAATGAGTGACCCTCCTCTTATTGCTGAGTCTCTCGTGAACGAACTGATAACTTTGTAATCATTAATACTAACAATTAATTGATGTTGATTTAACCAATGTTCAGTGAGACATAGTATATCAACATTCATTTCTTGTAAAAATAATTCTAGCTCTAATTCTTTACCAGGAAGCCCCTGTATATTCTGGTGAATAAGAGTTAAGATATTAAGATCCTGCTTGGTCAATATGTTGCTAGAGGCGTCCTCTATTGTCTTAAACTTCAATTTAAATTGCTTGGAATATTTTCCAAAGTCTGACTAAATATATTATTTATATTAAATGCTAACAAAGTAGCCAGTTCTTTTTTTACATTATAAGGCAAATAAAATGTTTTGCCAGTCACTATAAACTTATAATTAATAAATTTATTTGTGTCAAAAAATACAAAGTTGTCGCTATGACTAGTCACTAAATTATATAATGTAGTATTCAATATGTGAATACTGTTATTTTTTTCTGGTAAATAGTGCCTAGAAAATGGGAAGGCACAAACAACAATTTTCTTTACAGCAATCTCTTTTAAGAGCGAAAATCCTTTAATAATGTCTTTCTTATTTGAATCTAGCCATTCCCCATCATTAATATAATGATAGAGTCCTTATTATAATTACAACTAAGTATGCTATCTATTATTTTGGTAAGCGATGCATTTGGCAAACAATAGTTCATTGTTTTACAGTTGAGTTGCTTGTGCAAAAGGGGACCATAGCCAACTCCTGTTGAATCAGAGAATACTAGTACATTATTGTTTGTATTCTTAGTACTAGTAGTAGTGGTGGTGGTAGGCATTGTACAATCCGGTAAATCGCTATTAGTATCTAACAGGCTATTTGGCACTTGGTGCTGGGTAGGAAGGCTGCCACCCTGGCTGCACTTACCTTGGTCTGTGCCGCTACTCAAAGTGGGAACCTGGGGCTCGTCTGCCGCACCCAGTTCGCAGCTGCACTGGGCCATGTACCTGTTTGCAGCGAGGATGTGCTCATGTATCTGTCGCTGGGCAGAGGTATAATTTCCAGTCATTACTACTAATGACCTCTCCAGACGCTGAAGCTGAGCCTGCAGTTCTTGAACATCGGTCTCGTACCTTAACCTACTTTCTTTTAATTTTAAGCTATACAATTCTAGACTATCAATAAAATCTATACGTTCCTTTCTCAGAACTAAGTTTTGGTTAAAACATTTCTTTCTTTTAATTAATTTATTGGTTTTTCCTTATGTATTTATTTATTTTAATATGTTTTTTAATTTTATTTTACTACTTAACTTAGTATGATTATTAATTGAACAAGGATGATCGATAATATGAGACATTTCCCGTCCAGCTGGTGACCCTATCAACTCTTCATAGAGGCTGTGAGTGTGTAAAGCCTCTTGACATTGTTTGTCCTCTTCATGCAGTCTGATGGTCCTGTTTGCTTCACATAGCTCCACTTCGAGGTCCTGGATCCGAGTTAGGGCCTGCTCGTATGTGTTCCGACATTCATCAAAACTGCTGACTATGGTGAGTAGGTGATCACGTTGAACAGTGACATCCATAAGCTGGGTGTGAATATCTGCCATTTCCGTTTTTAACTGGGTATTTATGTTTATTATTTTCATAGACTTGATTTATTGGACTGATGAATATAAAACTGCTGGCGATGACTGGATGAGAAAACCACAAGTGACGGACACAATAAATAAATTATTATTAAAATTTTACAGGATGTCCATTGAATGCTTTCTCAACTTTTTTCTATAATAAATAAATGAATTCAGACAACATCACTTAATCACATCTACATCGCCTTGGCCCCAAATTGAATTAGATAATGAATTCTGCTCTAGTATGATTACCATCATACTAGTAATACAAGCCATAATAACTCAAGAACGATTATACATCAACTGGACGTCGTGCCCTGTACGGGATTTCACACTGGTCACTAGGTGTTTTAAATGTCATCAGTACGGCCACGCCTCAAAGACATGCAAAGCGCAGACTGATACCTGTGGCCACTGTGCATCATTAGGCCATACAACAAAAGAATGTCCCAAAAAAGCCGATCCCCCTATCTGTGCATCCTGCACGTTGTATAAGAAGCCGAATAAACACCAAACAGGGGATTTAGTGTGTCCGGCGAAAATAATGGCAGAACAAAGGTACATCAATAGTATCGATTATGAAGGCGCCTGAGAGCGCCGTCATCACGCATATCTTAGCTCTTAGTTTTATTCTATATTTACTTACTTTATATTCTATTTTATACAGTTGATAGTATAGTTTATGCATTAGGCCGTCACCAATACATCCCTCACCGACTACGAATCCACCCTTCTAGCCCTAGACATAAAATTTCCTTAAGTCCAGACTAGCCCACTAAAATAATTTATATAATATTAACATGATTAAACTTGAGGAAGATGTTTGTTGCATAAATTATCATGATCTAGTTCACAACAGTGCTGACGCCGACACTGCGCTGACACACTTTGTAAATGCCGTACAACGCGCAATTGTATCAAATATGATGACGGTCAAAATAAGATCTAAAAATAGAATTACAGAACATAGATGTTATTAAATATAGAATCTATTATAAAATAATTAATACTTAACATTCATATTCTTTATTGTTTCATGTAGGCAAAGCTACAAAATACATCTCTTAGCTCTGTAATAGTCTTAAGAACTTATAGCGTATTCTAATCTAAGTAACTAGTCCTATTGTCTACTTTTTCGTTTCTATATTTAACTAGATTTTATTATTGTTTCAATTAAATTAAGATAGCTCTAAATACCTGTGATACAAGATTCTCTTAGTACAGGTAAATAATAAGTCTGTTTTTATATAACTATGAGTGACCATCTGTAAAATTAACTCTAATATGATTAATAAAGTTTTATTATTATTTATAAATATTAAATGTTTCACAACATCACATACATTGATCTGGCTTCGATATAGGTAGCTCAATCACCTGTGTCACGGATATCAGAACCAACAGCGGAATTACAAATAAGTATACCTATACATATAATACTTTTTTTTTGTAAATATATACTTATAATACATAGAAAAAACCCAAACCCATTCGAACAGACATTGAGATTAATAATGTTGTCTTTTTAATAGCTGTAATTCTCAAAATAATATATCTCCGAGTTCTATAATCAACGCCATTCACTTTTCATAAATCACTCACTACGCAACTATTTTTAATAATTAGTTACGAATTGTCACTTGCGCAGTAAAAAAAGTACCTTTATCAGACAACCGCATCGCACACGGCCTAGCCGTCGCCCGCGCATCAATTACGACGAGACCGTGACAAAAATGTCCCGCAAACACTGTGGCGGGACACTAAAGTGTATGGGTATAGTCGGATACAAAAGTATGAATTCTATTAACAATAAGTAGGTAAATGAAAATAATGTGACGCAATTATCTCATTAATTTTTCTATACGTCCTGTTATCGGCAGCTGTAGTCGATGGTCCGTCTTAGATCCATTTGATTATCAGATTATTATTTTTTCTTTTTCTAATATCAATCTCATAATATTGTATGTTATAATATTGTATATTGTATGTGTATGTATGTATGTAGTCTATTATTTAATTATATTTAACGTGATTATTAGTTAATAATATTGTATTTAATTTAAGTATTAGTGTTATAAATTTAAACATAAAGGTATTTACAGTTTATCTCTTTTTGTTTTTTATTTATTTCTTTTTTCCTACATTGCACCATGACCCCACATCTGCTACTAAATGTCCATTACCCGATGGTTGTCTGGAGGAAATTCGCTTTCAGCGATAAGACCGCCGAAATTGTCAGCAAAATTAGTGTGATTCCTAGTACTTCAGTGTGTAGGTATTTTGTGCAATGAATATCTATCTATCTATCCCTGTACTTTATTAGTCGTCTATAGATACTAAAATAACTAAAACATCAAAACGTCCTAAAAATACGTAAACTCATTGTGTTAGCGTCAGTCCCGCCATTTTTCATGGCACGCGTGAACGCTTGGCGGCCGAACGGATTTAGCCTGCGCCCGCGCAGCATTTCAGCTAATTGCTTTTTTCTTGCGCGCGCGCACGGAGGATGTACGGATCGCTGGCCGCGCTTATTGGTAGGTAGGGTGTTTGTTTGTCGTCGCGGCGGGTTATGGTGACATGATAGGAATTAGAATTTTTCAGTCATCTTGTGTACATGAATATTAATTTTCAAAATTCATTATCTTGCAGAATTCATAATTTTTATTTCTAAATTACTTTAATGGTCCGGCTCGACTGTAGTGATACCACGGCCTCACAGAAAACCTTCGTGAAATAACACTGCGCTATGTTTCGCTGCGTAAGTGAGGGTGCTGGAGGCCCAATCCGAGGGAAAGGGGGGCAGCTCACTTGTGACTCCTCTGGTGTCGCGAGTGTCCATGGGCGAAGGAAATTGCTTACCACCAGGTGATCCGTCTGTATCACTTAAAAAAGGTATCATGGATGCACGTTAGGAATCATTTCTTTTTTGGGAACCTACCAGAGGTATTTTTTTTATTGCTTAAAATAGGCAGACGAGCTTGCGGCCCATCTGATGGTAAATGGTAACCGCCGCTCATAGACTTCAACAATGCCGGAGCACAGTCATGCCGCTGCCTACCGTGAAAGAAGAAGTCTTTTCAAATCTCTATGTGGTATTTCTTACGATATTTCCCTAGCCGCCGAATTAGGGGTGGAAAAAACCACATAGATAGATTTAAAAATCCAGAGATTATGTGAAAGAAACGTACGATCAATACCACTGGGCTTTCATCGTTCAACTAATATTTTAATCAAATTCACTGAGTAAATTGTTCTTTATTATTATTATTTTAAAAATAAGGCATACGTTAGCAAAGCCGTAATAAATTAATCTTATTCTAATAAGAAGCTTGACGGATCTACAAAGGTACGCTTAAACTCTCGCATTTATTTATCGCCTCTACACATTCATAACTAAATGCTGCATTAAAATATGAATAATAGGGCGTATAATATCCCGCGCTGCGCCCGCGCCGCCGCCCTCCATCGCGCGTCGCCGCACGCCGCCGCGCGCGCACGCTCCGCTGCTACGAGCTACGAGCTACGACGCGGTGTTGCGACCTTGCGGATCCTGTACGGTTTAATGCTTAAAATATAGTACTGAGTTTAAACCTGCTTGTTAGTTCTAAATGTTCAGCTATGGAATTCTAATGGCTGATGACGAGAAATGATAAATGAAAGTGGTCTATTTTATACTGAACTGACGGCGTGTTTGTTGGTGACCCTGCCCAACGCTTAATAGGGTCGTGGGTTAGATTTCCACTCTGGATAAATATTTATGGAGTGAACACTTATGTTTGTTCTGCGTGTCTGGGTGTTGGCATACCTATTTAAGTTTATATTTGTGTTGCCATCGGTGAATCTGATATCCATCTTTAAACATGCTTTGGGGTCAGATTGATGTATGTATGTGATAATGTCTATTATTTCTCCATCTCGCTATATAAGCTTCGAAATAAGGGGAAAAAGTATGCATATAAGCAAATTATTTTTCTCAAAATACTATTAACTAATTAAAATATGAAAAATCATCCATGCAATACGGTTTTGAGTGGTCCGTGCGTCTGCCGGTGCCGGTTATAAAAAGTCGTCACTTTCAATTATGAGACAGCAAAGCTAGCATATAAAAATAAATTTGTCTTAACCTAACATACCTACCTAGTTACCTACTAATTAAAACACAAATAATCGTGCGTACAAACGGTGTCTGTGATGCGCCCGCGCCGCTCGGCCGCGCGCCATCGCTCTGCTACGCTCGCGTGCTACGACGCTGCGTGACCGGCCAAGTGCTACGAAAATACTATGGGTAATTATAGCTCTTTTTGTTGAGGTACAAATACAATGCTACGGAATTCGTACTTGAACTTTTGTTGCCATAATGAAAAAAATATGTTTGTTCGTTGTTGGAAATATGAATATATTTGTAACTTTATCATTGTCACATTGTCGTGTTAAGGTGACGAACGAATTAACATAAACCTTTCAACATTATATAAGTTTTAGCATTTTTGTAAATAAGTTTTAATCAAGGCAAAAGAACTACAGTGAAAAGCACGTCAGGTTGACATAAATAATTGATCATCCAAAGAGTTAAAATGGGTATTTTGCTCTGATGTCTGAACAACTCACCGATATTATATGGCACAACACTACTCAATTCGGCTTCCTTTTATTTATTATCTACTAAGCAAGACATAGATTTATACTTTTCAAGGTTTTCTGGAGATTCAGTGTTAGTCCTGGCTGAAATTAACACCACGACTTTTTAAAGCTCGAAGCTCGGTCACTAAATAGGCCATCGCGCCAGTCTAAACTCGAAAATGAAACTCAATAAATCGGTCAATAATGAGGAGTTTTCCAATGACATTAGTCAGTCAGTTTCTCTAAAGTGATAACAATACCTGTGAGAGAGTATCATTTACGTCGTCAATGGATTCTTTATATCTATCAACCTTAAAAATCAAGGAAGTGTCGTCAGCAAGTAACACTATCTCACATAGATCTTTCGTAAAGTATGGAAGGTCATTTACGTATATTAAGAACAACAAAGGCCCCAATATTGAGCCTTGGGGTACACCCAATAATAGAGGCGCGCCATAAGAGTCGATTCCATTAACATTAACCCTTTGAATTCTATCAGACTATAAAATAGTAACTAGGTATGCAGTTGAACGTAGAACCTCCTCCTTTATGGAGTTGGTAAGAAGAAAAATGAAATTCGAAACGTTCACAGAAGCAGCCACTACAATTTAAATAAGAAACAGTAGCTATGAAACATAACGCGGCGCCTGCGCATGTGGGTGCGCGCGCGCATATGGTGACAGTCAAGACTAAGACAACAGCGGTAACACTGCATCGGTAGATATCTTGTACTCAGTGGAGATTTTGGAGAATCAGCACTCTTCAGAGGCAAGCCGTGATTGTAGGTTGAGCATAAGGCTAAAACCAGCCTTGGTTTTGCCCCATGGTTAATCTGTCCCAGACGACCGGACGGATCACCTGTTAGCATCACCAGTAGAGTCAAAAGTGCACTGCCAATCTTTAGACACCCCTCTCTCTCGTACTTAGCTAAACACAGCAAAGGCGAAGCTTCACGCCAGTTTTCTGTGGAAGGCCGTGGTATACGTGCGGGCTCCAGCCAAGCCGATCCATTCATGCCGAAACATAACTGTCCTACGCTGTCGGTGAGTCGCTTTAACTACTATTACCTGCTCAAAGACTCGCGGCAGATGGTAAAGTATTTCATTCATTAATAATGAATGATATGACAGTTAAGTTATTCAAAATGGTCAGTCAGTATAATAAAAAGGAAGAAATTATTTTACTCGATCAAAAGACTCGTGGTAGTCGGCATCACATTTCATTCATAATAATATCCTCCTACCGATTGAGGCTACGGCGGCCAATCTCAACGATCAGTCACGTACGCAGGATATAATATTGTGCTCAAGTGTGTGCGCAAACACAAGTGCACTATCTATTCCCTTACACTCATAATCCGATGGGACACCAGCGTGACACGACAGGTGAGCTATTTGGCGCAGGACCAACGGGTTAGCGTGTTTTCAGAGGCACGTCTTGTACCCCACAAGACCGAATTAATCTTATGCATACATTTAAATGGAGCTATTCTAGAACACAGCGGCGAGTCAGCGGCACGGGTCTACGTTGTTCACCCAGCTCCCGCGCCGCCGCCGCTCCCGCCCTGCTGCCCGCAAAATTCGAATTTCTTACCGAAAGCCTAGGTACAATTTTTTGTCCCGACCCGGGGATCGAACTCTTGCGCAGCCGTCGCTTTAAAGTGCGACCCTGCGTCACCGAGGCAGTCATTTCATTCATAATACCTGGAGCACGCGCAGATCAGTCTCAGCGACGTCATTACAACGATACCTAGGTCGACCAACTGAGCGTCTGCCCACAATTTACGAGTAACATTATTTATCTACGTATTCTCGAGCGTTTCAGTATTGGTGCGCCCGCGCAGCGTGTGAAGCGCGGCCCCTTTGATACCGACACCGCGTCACGCTGTCACTCCGGCGGCGGGGCAGCCGGGTCGGGCTAATTTGTTTGCACCAAATACCGGGAGCTACTGACAAGAGGGAGGTAATCTTGTGTTGGTTACTTTGTTGTTGTTATTATTATTTATTTTTTTATGTAATAGGTAGGCAGATGAACAGATCACTTGATGGTAAGCAATTGCCGCCGCCCATGGACACCCACGACACCAGTGGGGTCACAAGTGCGCTGCCAACCTTTATACCTCTACTATCCCCCGGATTGGGCCTCCGGTACCCTCACTCACGCAGCGAAACACAGCACAGTGCTGTTTCACGCCGGCTTTCTGTGAGGCCGTGGTATCACTCTGGTCTAGGCGGCCCATTCATGCCGAAGCTTGGCTCTCCCACGGTAAATAACTGTTGTTATAATGTAGCGAACATCAAAATATCATTACATGCAGGCCGCGCCAAATGAGTCTATGCAACCTGTACATCATAGTAGTTATGAAACAAAGTCGCTTTCGCTGTCTGTCTGCCCCTATGTTTTTTTATGCTACAGGCGACAAACGGGCAAGCGAGTCACTTGATGGAAAGTAATCAACGCCGCCCTTGAACATCCGCGAAATCAGAGAGATCGCTAAAGTGTTGCCGGCCTTTATAAAAAAGAGTACGCACTTCTCTTGAAGATCCCTAAGTGGTAGCCTACGGAAATACTCCTGCAGCCAAATCGCTCCACAGAACTGAGTTACGTTGTAGAAAGTTCCGCGAGAAACGCACAGTATTAGACTGCCGTCCATCGAGATGGTGGGTATTTAATGTATCTTTAGATCTTTAATACTACGCAACGGATTTTGATGCGGTTTATTTTTAATATATAGAGTAATTCAAGAGAAAGGTTTATATGTAATTAAATAGCTGCTGACCATATCATTACTTACCCTCCTCTACTATCAAATGTCCTTTGCCTGAAGGTTGTCTGGTAGAAATCGCTTCCAGCGATAAGACCGCCGAAATTGTACAATTAAGTTTCTGTAATGCCTAGATTTTAAAGTTGTGTTTTTTTTGTGCAATAAAGTATATCTATCTATCTATCTACTTCTTATTCTTAAAAAGTTATCAGATCTCATGTTCATCCAAGCCAATACGTACAAACTCTACACCTTAGTCATAATGTGTGGCTTGGTCGTCTCGATCGATATGATCAATTGTTTATCAGAAAAATAATACCCATCATGGCCATGTGAATGTAGAGAAAAGGCCAAAACAAATATTATGACTGAGGTGTACATATTTTTTTTAATAATACAACAGACAAGCATTTGACCTTAATCACACCTGATGTTAAGTGAAGAGGAGGTCCAAGGTGGGCCATGTTTGCCCGTAAAGTATATTCACGCTAGCCTTAAAGAGGCCCAGGTTATATTGTTCAGGAAATACATCGGCAGGTTTTCACGACGAGTTCCACTCTTTGGCTGTTCACATCGAAAGGAGTTTGCGTAGCGCTTAGAACGGTCTTAGTATGACGACCCGTTTGGAACAGTGGTAGTGAACGCTACCTTTGGTCCAAGGGTTGCGGGTTTGATCCCTGCACAGTACAAACATTTGTGTGCATGAACATGTGTGTTTGTATTGGTCTGGGTGTTTCCTATGTATTATAAGTATGTATTTACAAAAGAAAAAGTATTATATGTATATATTTGTAATCCCACTGTTGATTCTGATATCCGTAACACAGGTGCTTGAGCTACCTATCTCGGAGTCAGATCAATGTACGTGATGTTGTGAAATATTTATTATTATTTATATAGTATTTTTTTTAAATAGTGTTAGCGCTATCTTGTTGTAAACGGTACCAATTTGATCTGATAGTGAATCTAATCTAGAACTTTCCATATTAATAATATCCTGTGTGCACTCTCTATTCCCTTGCCCTCATAATCTGATGGGACACCAGTGATGACACGACCGGAGAGGGATCGGGCGCAGAACCAACGGCTTAACGTGCTTTCCTAGGCACGGGGTACAAGACCGCCAACTTCCAGACTCCGGGCTGAGACTGAGAATTTCTCAACAGAAAAACTCAGGTACAAATTTTGGCCCGATCCGTTGAGGACCCGAGAACCCGGGACCCCAAGCGCAGCCGTCACTTTAAAGTGCGATGCACTATCCACTGTCATATTATGGTTAGTATGTAGAGAGGTATGTAGTTAATATGGGAGATAAAATCATTTTTTGTTACTTTTACCTAATTGTCTTCGGAATGTTTGTGGATGTTTTGACAGTAATCAAAGACACAAATACACTTCTCCAGAAACTCTACAAATAGCATGTTTCCAATTTTCCTTCGCGATAGACGTCTTCAAATTAATGAGGCAATTATCGCTTCGGATAACTCGCATTTCTTAATTAAACCGACTAATTAAAGACGTAGATACCATCGGTGCAGTACCGCTTCCGTTGTTAACCGCCCTTTGTCTCAATCCCAATGCATTTTGAATCTTCACGTCTCAAAAAATAAGCCTCAAATTTCGTTACCGTTTGATACAGTTCACAGTTACATTGAAGACTGTGTCAAGGTTTACGCGAAAGACAACCGTATGTGTTGTACGTATAAGGGAGATAGTTGGTTGTTGAGTTGGAGGAAAAGAGTAGGGTAGGCGTTGCAGTGATGTTCGGCGGTGGCGCGTGACGCCCGCCGCTGAGATCTGAGGGCTTGCGGTATTTATAGGGAGATAACAGGCGCACTCACCTCTCTGTGCCATAACGCCCTTTATTGTCATTGAGCGGTGGTCCTTAGTTATAGTTCCAGAAATCTAGGAAATATACAACCTAGCCTAAACGTCACGGTGTGTGTCCTTATGGGACACAGTCAGATAACTCATAAAACTGTAAGCAGTGGTTGAGTGAATCCTATCACGTTACCTACTCATATAGTCATTATAAGGTTTTTTTATTTTGTTTTTTTTTTAATTAAAGAGAGCTAATACACCGTTATATTTTATCGTTTACATCCCGAAAACCACATAATAGTTCGCTCATCTAGTACTATAAAGACGCATCTGTCAAAAATGAGTTAATGATACCTAAATGTTCCAAAATGGTCAATACGTATGGTGCTACAAAGTCATTTTTATTGTTCAACAAATGAGCGTAAGATGGCGCCAATGTGTTTTTTTGCAACCGTAAACAAGTATACTCGCCCTGAGTGCAACAACGCCATAACGGTCAGTTACGCGGGACGCCCCGCGACTATGCTGGACGAAAGGACACAAAAAATCACTGATTAGGACACCACCTGTGATTTATGATTTATTGTTAATAATTCATTATTTTATATTACTGTATGTAATAAATAAGTACTTACCGCAAATTAAGTGTTTTAAGCTAACAAAATTAACTACCATTTTAATGCCACAACTTACAAATTCTCACAACATCTCATACATTGACTTGATTCCGCACTATGTAGCGTAAGCACTTGTGTTACAGATATCAGACAACAGAGGAACACTAATATATACTTAAATACATATATTACACCCAGACACTGAACACGAATGCTTGTCCAGGGTGGGGATCGAACCCACGACCTTTGGCGTAAGAGGCAGGGTCACTACCAATTGCGCCACCCGGTCAGTCAACACTCAATTAACACATTTTCAATGCAACAATGACACATATGTAGGACTTAAGTCACTTATGTGTTTTTTTTTATGTAATAGGTAGGCAGACGAACAGACGGATCACCTGATGGTAAGCAATAGCCGCCGCCCATGGACACCAGTAGAGTCACAAGTGCGCTGCCGACTTCTAAACCCACCCTATCCCCCGGATTGGGCCTCCGGTACCCTCACTCACGCAGCGAAATACAGCACAGTGCTGCTTCACGCCGATTTTTTTAATAGTTACCCTTGAGATTTTTACATATTTGTGATATACTCTAGTTATACAAACATCCAAAATGTCCTTATTCGCAGTTACAAATAATATAAATTGAAATAATAAAACCAAAAAGAACTGTAAAAAAAATTAAAACGCCATCGTGTAAAATATGCAAAATGACAGTTACGTCTTTGTAGTAGATGAGCGAGATACTTATCGTGAATGAAGCTCATTTGCCATGTTAGATCAACTAAAACTGCTTTTCCTATTTTGCCTATTTTGTTTGGAACTGGATTCCTATTTGTATGGAATAGCAGTCATTTTTTTTTTATTTTATTTATTAGGTCTATCAACTATTGTTACAATGTCTCTTAAGTCTAGCGGACACATGTTTGTAGGAATCAAGTGTAGTATGTGACGCACCTCGCCCCTAAGTTAGGCTAGTATATAAGTTAATTAGTAGGTAATAAACAAACAGTCATAACGCATCACTTGTTTCCTTTACACGTCCCGAACGCTCCTTCATTGCATGGCGACCCGGCCAGTGCTGCCTATGGCGGCGCTGCGCACGGGCACATGTCAGGTTTTTTTTTTGTTTTTGTGGAAAATAGAACTTTGATTGATTTAACAAACTTTTATGTGACTTTTTTGTGAAAAATGATTATATGGTGAATAAAATAAAGACAATACGGTCGTGCGTGCTGTAATACCATCGTGAGGAGTGCTGGGCGCAGGGCGCAGATGGAGCCAGAGGACGAAGTGTTTGCAGGCTGCCGGAGATGTTGGTGTCCGATGTGGTATGATTGCCGGCAGCCGGGCGATGATGGAGTCCGATGTTTTGGAGTGGAGACGCAGGGCGCCGGTGAGATGTTGGGAGACAATGGACGTCGCATGGTCTCAAGGATTGGAACAGCCGCCGTCGAAGATTTTTTATTATACTTTTTATTTTTGTTACTTCTTTATATTTAAATTTTTAAATGTTGGGCAACCAGTATATTTTTCAGTAGATTTCATTTCAGGTTTCTTGTCATAATATTTGTTTTATTTATTAGTATTATCGTTTTACAGAATTTTACACTTTTAGAATAATATTGATTGTCACTAATAACTTGGGTGTAGCTCGATTTTTTTTTATTATTAAATTTGATTTTATTTTGACGAAAAAAAACTTAGTATTCCTATAAGGTCGATATAATTATCAATTATAAATTTCAGTAATTTCAATAGGTATGATTTGTGAAAGCGCACATATCTAAACGCTGACTTAGCAACACGTGTGGCGTTCGTTACCATGCAGCCTTGAAGCGTAGGCATCGATTCGGGTTGGTATTTATTTTAAATCTGAACGAATTTTATTTTATCAACCTAATGTTATTTATTTATCACGGAGTATTGTTTTTTTTAATTGTCAGATTGCGATTACCATATTTTTAAAATTCATCGTTAAAATTCAGATTTCATCATCATCAGCCCATTTGGGCTGATGATGGGGTAATTGCAATGGATTGAGGGGTAATTGCCATACTCACCACGCTTGGCAGACGGGTTGGCGAGGGTTTTGATATAAATGCAGAGTTTTCCTTCTCTGGGTGCTGATGATCATCAGAGTTCAAGTGTGATCATCAGAGTTCAGATTTATCAGAGTTCTTTCATATAATTATAAGGATTGGATTCAACATTGAATTCATTACAAGATAAACAAGATAATTCTATACCATTTATGTGCAGGTTTGTATTTCTTTCTTTAGCGGTAATGATTTGAGCCGTACAATAACAAGTTGCATCATACATTTAGGTAAAGCGGTAACATGACGCTTGACGAACAATGCCACACGCGTTAGCTGGTTTTGCTGATTATGCTGATTCTTGGAACTTTCCATATAATTTTAAAGTAGGTCGTTCAGATTTGAAGCATTTTTGCATTGAATGATTAGTGAGCACACAGTATAATGAAGGACAGTGATTGAGGATAGAAAGATTAAGTTATAGGTTGAAAGAATTAATTTGTAAGCTGTTAAAAAATGTCTTTTGGAACTGTTTAGAGGTATTCAATTAGAACAGAATGAATGAGTTTGAACATGGTAGAAAGATGCCTGTATTAAAAAATCTTTTGATACTTTGGTTCATTAGTACAGCTGGATGAGGTACTGGCAAAGGAATATGACGTTCAATATGGAAGGTTTTGGAACGGATGATAGTTTTTTCTAATAAAAGAAGATAGTGAATTATTGGTTATGAAAGCCTACGCATGCATTTGGATTGAGCACCCAAAAGCTTTTATGAACTAAATTTTCAAATAAGGAATGATTATGATTGACTTCAAAGAAGGATTATGAAGTATATGTATAAGTATTTATTGTGAGTATGCGGTACACAATTATTATGGTACATTGGAGGGGCGGATCCTTCCATCGATCATGGTGTGTGCGAAAAACGAGTTTCCGCTGTGAGATGTGTTGGAGTTCCAAGTAGGCTTAAAAAATACGGACCCCCTAATGCACTACATAAGGACCATTTTATAAGTATGAAGTGAAATGTTTCATAACAATGTATAATAATGCCGGGCCCAGTCAAATGAAGCAAATAGGCCAAAAACAAATATTATGATGAGGTGTACAATTTTTTTACTAAATACAACAGAATAAGCATTTGACCTTAATCACACATGAGGTTAAGTGAATGAGGAGGTCCAAGGTGGGCCATGTTTGCCCGTAAAAGTATATTACGCTAGCCTTAAAGAGGCCCGGTTATATGGTTCCAGGAAAACACATCGGCAGTTTTCACGACGAGTTCCACTCTTTGGCTGTTACATCGAAAGGAGTTTGCGAGCGCTTAGAACAACGGTCTTAGTATGACGACCCTTGTTTGGACAGTGGTAGTGAAACGCTACTTGGTCCAAGGGTTTGCGGGGTTGATCCCTGCACAGTACAAACATTTGGGTTTGTTTTTTTTGCATGAACATGTGTGTTTGTATTGGTCTGGGTGTTTCCTATGTATTATAAGTATGTATTTACAAAAGAAAAAGTATTATATGTATATATTGTAATCCCAATGTTGATTCTGATATCCGTAACACAGGTGCTTGAAGCTTACATATCTTGGAGTAGATCATGTAGTGATGTTGGAACTATTTATATTTATTATTATTATTTATAGTATTTTTTTCCTAGCTTCTTTGAGCGATTTGAACCGGTGGACTGTCCAAGCCGTGAGTGTCCACGTCTCGGCACCGTAAGTCATGACCGGTTTTAAGGACGCCACTGGTCGAAGACTTTCGATTAAGACTTTGAGGGAGGGGTGACCGAGAAGACTTGACGGACGTTTAACAAATGTGCAAGCCTAGCGGGAATCTTCGATTGGCTTGTCTCCTCGAAGTTGTTTCTGCCTAATTGGAGCGCTTGGGCTAGATAGACATATTCGAACAACTTCGAGGAGGTAATCCATTAAACAGCGACGGTACCGATTCAACGAGCTCGATTGGAACATGACCTTGTTTTAATCCAAGTCATACGAAAGACGATTGGTGTTTGGAAGATTCAGCAGGCTGCTCACCATTCCTGTAGGGTCTTGTAAGGGTTCGAAAGATGGACGATGTCGTCTGCGAATCGTAGGTGTGACATGTACTCGCCATTAATATTGATTCCGCGCTCAGTTCCAGTTAGTGTTCCAAAACATGTCCTGCAGCGCAGCGGAGAAAGTTCGGAGATATAACATCTCCTTGCTTCACACCACGTCGCAGCAGGACAGGCTCAGTTGGCCATTTTGGATTACTACGCCTCGAAAGGGGCTCGAAATTAAAGGGCTAATGCTCGGAGTTAGTCTCTCTGAAGGACCGCATCAGAAATGATGTAATCCGACCATCGAGAACCAGAGTCACCGACATATAGCCCCCGAATTAGCGAACTGAAGTGGCAGTGGGGTGGTCATATTAGCCGCGAACTGACAGCCGTTGTAGCCGTTAAAGTCTTGAGTGGAGACCGCGACTCGGGAAGCGTAGTATAGGACGCCCCTGCGACAAGATGGGATTGATGACATAGAGAGAGAGAGAAGGCTGGCTGTTTGGGCTGGATGGGGTGGCCGAAAATCGGGAGAAGTGGCGTTGCATTAGGGGGAGAACCTATGTCCAGCAGTGGACGAGTGTGGGTTGTGATTGATGATGAGGATGATTATTTTTTTTAAATAGTGTTACCGCTATCTTGTTGTAAACGGTAGGTACCAATTTGATCTGATAGTGAATCTAATCTAGAACTTTCCATATTAATAATATCCTGTGTGCACTCTCTATTCCCTTGCCCTCATAATCTGATGGGACACCAGGAGTGACACGACGAGAGGGATCGGGCGCAGAACCAACGGCTTAACGTGCTTTCCTAGGCACGGGGTACAAGACCGCCAACTTCCAGACTCGGGCTGAGGACTGAGAATTTCTCAACAGAAAAACTCAGGTACAAATTTTGGCCCCGATCCGTTGAGCACCCGAGAACCCGGGACCCCAAGCGCAGGCGTCACTTTTAAGTGCGATGCACTATCCACTGTCAAATTATGGTTAGTATGTAGAGGGGTATGTAGTTAATATGGGAGATAAAATCATTTTTGGTGTACTTTTACCTACATTGTCTTCGGAATGTTTGTGGATGTTTTTGACAGTAATCAAAGACACAATACACTTCTCCAGAAAACTCTACAAATAGCATGTTTCCAATTTTCCTTCGCGATAGACGTCTTCAAACTAATGAGGCAATTATCGCTTCGGATAACTCGCATTTTCTTAATTAAACCGACTAATTAAAGACGTAGATACCATCGGTGCAGTACCGCTTCCGTTGTTAACCGCCCTTTGTCTCAATCCCAATGCATTTTGAATCTTCACGCTCAAAAAATAAGCCTCAAATTTGGTTACCGTTTGATACACTTAACAGTTACATTGAAGACTGTGTCAAGGTTTACGCAAAAGACAACCGTATGTGTTGTACGTATAAGGGAGATAGTTGGTTGTTGAGTTGGAGGAAAAGAGTAGGGTAGGCGTTGCAGTGATGTTCGGCGGTGGCGCGTGACGCCCGCCGCTGAGATCTGAGGGCTTGCGGTATTTATAGGGAGATAACAGGCGCACTCACCTCTCTGTGCCATAACGCCCTTTATTGTCATTGAGTCGGTGGTCCTTAGTTATAGTTCCAGAAATCTAGGAAACTATACAACCTAGCCTTAACGTCACGGTATGTGTACTTATGGGACACAGTCAGATATACTCATAAAACTGTAAGCAGTGGTTGAGTGAATCCTGACATATTCACTAAACCACTGCTTACAGTTTTACGACTCATATAGTCATTATAAGGTTTTTTTATTTTTGGTTTTTTTTTGATTAAAGAGAGCTAATACACCGTTATATTTTATCGTTTACATCCCGAAAACCACCTAATAGTTCGCTCATCTAGTACTATAAAGACGCATCTGTCAAAAATGAGTTAATGATACCTAATGTTCCAAAATGGTCAATACGTATGGTGCTACAAAGTCATTTTATTGTTCAACAAATGAGCGTAAGATGGCGCCAATGTGTTTTTTTGCAACTGTAAACAAATATACTGGCCCTGAGTGCAACAACGCCATTACGGTAAGTTACGCGGGACGCCCCGCGACTATGCCGGACGAAAGGACACAAAAAATCACTGATTAGGACACCACCTGTGATTTATTGTTAATAATTCATTATTTTATATTACTGTATGTAATAAATAAGTACTTACCGCAAATTAAGTGTTTTAAGCTAACAAAATTAACTACCATTTTAATGCCACAACTTACAAATTCTCACAACATCTCATACATAGACTTGATTCCATACTAAGTAGCGTAAGCACTTGAGTTACGATATCAGACAACAGAGGAACACTAATATATACTTAAATACATATATTACACCCAGACACTGAACACGAATGCTTGTCCAGGGTGGGGATCGAACCCACGACCTTTGGCGTAAGAGGCAGGGTCACTGCCAATTGCGCCACCCGGTCAGTCAACACTCAATTAACACATTTTCAATACAACAATGACACATATGTAGGACTTAAGTCACTTTTATGTGTTTTTTTTTATGTAATAGGTAGGCAGACGAACAGACGGATCACCTGATGGTAAGCAATTGCCGCCGCCCATGGACACCAGTGGAGTCACAAGTGCGCTACCGACTTCAAAACCCACCCTATCCCCCGGATTGGGCATCCGGTACCCTCACTCACGCAGCGAAATTTAGCACAGTGCTGCCTCACGCCGATTTTTTTTTTATAGTTACCCTTGAGATTTTTACATATTTGTGATATACTCTAGTTATACAAACATCCAAAATGTCCTTATTCGCAGTTACAAATAATATAAATTGAAATAATAAAACCAAAAAGAACTGTAAAAAGAAATTAAAATGACAGTTACGTCTTTGTAGCACTATTTAAGTACTTTGAAGCCCATTTGCCATGTTAGATCAACTAAAACTGCTTTTCCATACAATATTGCCTATTTTGTTTGGACATGGATTCCTATTTTTATGCAATAGCAGATTTTTTTTTGATCTGAATTTTACCAATAAAAAAAAATCAGCTGTGGACTTCATTCGCGATTGGATTGATTTATGAGGTTTTCTGGATGTAAACGATTAAAATAACGCTGTATAATGCTAATACAATCTAATAGCAAGCTAACTTTTTTTTATGTGATGGGTGGCAGACGAGTAGACGGACCTACATGTATTACGGCTAAGCCACAGATTTTATACGGTCCAGAGTTTGTGAATTAGTAAAATTGATGAGATGGTAGGTCAATGAATACCTTAGCGAGATCCTAGATATCGCTGGATAGACCAGGTCGAAAAAGGTCTCGGTCACCTACAAAGGCCGGATTGGCGACAGGTGGCTGAGAACAGAAAGAATGTCGAATACTCATGTTGGAGGCCAAGATCTACTTCAAGTCGCTGAGCCAGCGTAGTGAGTAGTAAGTATACCTTAGTGAGAGAAAATAAATAAATATTTAATTTAATAATGCGCTGTGTTTCGCTGCGTGAGTGAGGGTACCGGAGGCCCAATCCAGGGGAAGGGGGGTTAAAAGGTAAGCAGCGCGCTTGTGACACCACTGGTATTGCAGGCGTCCATGGGCGGCGGTAATCGCTTCCCATCAGGTGATCCGTCTGCTCGTCTGCCACCTATATTATAAAAAAGAAAAAAATTGAAGAAGAGCTTGCGCTTTCTAAATTGAAATTGGAGGTCGTAGTTTTAAATACGTGAACGATTATATAATTTTAACTTAAAACGAAGTATTACAAGATATGTCCAATGCACCTCTAGATTTTTACTATTCGCTCGGCGCGGTGGAGGAAGAAACCGTAATACTCGGAAACCTGTCTCGGATAGTTTCTCAAACCATGGTTACGTGGGTCTACTTATTGGTTTGGTTCCCCCGTCTAAAGATTGCAAAAGTGTCAGTCGATTCATTCTATTACCTACTTACCAGACTCACTAAATCCTGGATCATGGGCCAAGCATACCGCAGATTTCAAAGTGCCAGCTTCGGGTGCAACTGGGAATAGGCTATACGATGCATGCTTTATGAGATCTAAAATTTTGAAGCCATATGGTCTTGTTCTGGAAACATCTTTTTTTTTTTTCATTTATTTTGTCACAAACAGTCATTAAGAAGCAATACATATAAAATTTTGACATACAGAAAGACAAACAGTGCCGAAACTTAACAATATAAATAACGTTACTTAACTTGAGCTTGTTTACAGAATACTACTATTAGGTACATAATGGTAATGGTAAAACATTTGTTTTTTTTTTGCAAATGTTAAGAGAAAATAAGCGACGGAATTGGCTAGTCTGTAAAGTTAACGCTAACGGCTGCACTCAGAGACGTCAAATTAACTTTAATTGGTACTTAAGAGAAAAAAAAATATTGGCACTTATTTCAATTAGCATGAACACTCTTACATAAAACCATTTGAATAAGCTCTTTTCTTGAAGATCACCAGATCGTATCTGTTCGGAAATACTAAATTTTGGATTATCTTTGAAGATTATTCTCTATTCCATCATAATAAGCCTGTCAGAAAGAGTTCAGACAATTCTTCACGCAACAACGATGATGGATTCGCCAATGAATATGAGCTCATAAATCCTTAAGTTCCCTCGACATTAATAGTATCTTTGTTCACGTAAATGTCATACGTGTTTAGCGTTTCATCTATCAGTCAGGAATAGCCGCGTAGCCGCGTGGTCGCGCTCGGCGGCGCGTGGCCACGGGCTGCGCGGCTATGATTGTCACTGCGGATGTACTCTTAAATGGTATTTTGGGATGCAAGACGAATTAGGGCTTGTGAACTGCAATAATGATTTCTTGTGAAGATGAGTATAATTATATTCTAATTATGACCAGCCATGCATTTTGGTAGATAAACTGATGGACCACAATGTCTCTAATTTCGTCAAACGATATTGAATCAAACGTGTTTGAACAATTTTTACAGATTTGTATACTTTGATGTGAGGTTCCGTACGTATGCCAATTATGGCAAAAATCCAGATTTAAAAGAGCTTATGATCGAACTACACTTAATTGTAAGAATCAATTATTGCTTCAGTCAAAATTGTACCCTGAATAATATATTTGCAATGATATGTCTCTTTGTGACACATTGAGAACATTATTCCAGACGACTTTTACTTCATGACATTAGTTCCACTTTATACCAACAGATGGCGCTTGGTGTCGATTACATTGCGCAAGCATTTCTTGTTTTCGGATAACCTATAAGCGTTGCCGCTGTCTTCAAGATTTATGCTACTATTACACATACTCATTTGTAGTAGTATGCTTTTTAAGCATGCTAAATATGAGAATGCTTAAGAAACTGTCAACATTTGCTATCAATAAGCATGCTATTACCCATATTTTAGCATGCTTAAAAATAAGCAAACCTGTTTACACGTGCTAAAGCACTTCGTCACACTCCCTCTTCTCCACCCCGCACTACAGGTAGCATGCTTAAAAATCGACCAGCGTGCGATTTTTGAGCTCAAAGTTAGCATGCTTATTTGTAACACGTCCGCCCACACATGTTACTAAGTAGCACTTGCTCAAAAGTAGCTGAAAATAAGCATGTGTTACTACTTCCTAAAAATAAGCATGTGTACCTTTACTACTATATTAAATAGTTTAGATTAGAATTTTGCTGAACTTGAGATAATTAATGCTGAATGTGGGACAAGTGCCAGGCAAACGAAAAGGACCTTTTTCAATTACATCGACCACCTTGATGGCAGTAAGATAGATACCAAAATGACGAAAAATCATATCCGTGGTCAAGTTTCAATCAGATCGCTAAACTCCGACCCAGCGCACTACCTAATATGCCCATTTAAATACATGGCTCCGAGATTGGCTGAGAGCCTGGCTATCATCAGCTCGTACTTATACTCCAGGGGTTGTCCTAGTTTAATATATGATAGTATGATGAGGGTGAATTGTCATTTACTTGTTTATTGAAACTTTAAGGTACGTTTTAAAAATTACCAACACAAAATTCGATAAACGTGCGCGCAATAAAATTTCAATTATCAAGCGAACCACCGCAATAATGAAACGATATGAAATTATTTTGTTTTCCACAAAAGTGTCGTATTAACGACACCCATAAATCGCCATACAAAAGATAAAAGTGTATGGAACAATGCCGCGCAGTCCAATCTGCTGCGCCCGCGCACAATGGGGCCTAAACCACGGCCTGAGCGAGAACAATGCCTTTATAGCTTATTTATTAACATTATTGCGCTGGGAGCGAGGCAAGACTTGTAAATATTTCACGAAATTATTCCTACAAACGAGCCTGTTATTGATATTTTATTTCCGCACCAAATCCCGAGTTTGCGCTAATGTTGCATGTTACTAGCTTCTCACGGTCCGTGACCTCTCGCTCGCCGTGACCGTGGCGGATGATTCAGTCTATGACATAACTACCAATCTACTTACTAGTAAAAAGAAAAACCTTATTTTGGAATCAGGACGATGTAGGTACCTCTGTAATGTTGTCCTCAAAAGTTAGGTAAATAAATAAAATCAAAATTTACATTTACCTAAGTCTGGTGTGGATTATATTTCCGTTCGATTTATGATGAAATTGGAGTTTATATTTGTTTAATTAGACTACAGAGGCGGCTTAAAACTAAAGCATCGTCTCATTCATCCGTCGCGATGAGATGCGCAGGCGCACCGCACAAATTATCGCGCAGCAAATGGCGCAGAACGCATACGTGCTGCCGGGGATGGTCGATGCTTATAGTCAACATTGTGCCGCCATTTTTTTAAGTGATAAATATGTGGTAGACGAGTAGATGGTACCTGCTGATGTAGATAAATGCTTGTCACTGTTTATAGTCACCCGGAACACCAATTGATTCACAAGCGGGGAACAATGTTTGTTCGGAGTGGGAATCAAACAGATCCTTAAACTAAAGCATCAGGAAGAGGTACCATCGAGTGCGCTACAACTAGACTTTCTAGTTTTTGAAAGTGTTCAAAAAATGCGGTGACTAAATTCAGGGCATGAGTGAAAAGGCATCTTCTAGGATAGGAATGTTGATTTCATCGATGCTTTCCATTAGGTGCGCCTGTGGTCAAGCGTTACTTACTCACTTACTACACTGGCTCAGCGACCCGAAGTGGATATCGGCCTCCGACACGAGAATTCGCTATTCTGTTCTGTTCTCAGCCACCTGTCGCCAACCCGGCTTATGTAGGTGACCGAGATCTTTCTCAAGCGTTAACTTAAAACTTAAGTAAAAAAAACTGTATATCCTGCGAATCTAGCCCGTTTCGCGTGGATGAGGAAACTTTACTCTTCATTATTTTTCCTAAAACAGTCCTATGGTAGCAAAACTCCATCTTGGAAATCGCATGCGCACGCGGCGCAGAGCAAATGACCGCGCGCAAATGACGCGCGACGCGCACCAGACTCAAACGCGCCGCCTGCGCCGACGATTACAACGCTCATGAGAACTGAAATATCAAAGGAACAGAATGGGTAACTTATTACATTAGGGCTAGATTTGTAACTGCTTGCGCCAGTATAGGCGGAATAAGGAATAAGCTCCCTTCTTGAAGACCTCCAGGTCGTCTCTATTCGGAAACTTCATCGCTGGCAAGTTTCCACAGTTTTAATGTGCACGGTAAGGTGGCGTGGGACACGCAGTGTGGTGGAATATAATCCATCCATGATATGTAAGTGGAATTCGGAGTTCTTTCGTGATGTACGATGGTGAAAATTTGCAGGTGGAATTAGGCCAAACAGCTCTACAGAATACTCCGCAGTAGAAGACACAAAGCGATGCTACATGTCTACGCGGTGACAGAGCATGTCTGAAACAGCCTGGTCGTCGACCATTCTGATTGCTCTTCGCATACTTAATAGACCTTAGGGCTTGATTTGTATCTATACGTATATACCTACAGTAATGTTGCACTCGACGACTCAAAAGAGCAGCCTGTGCCAGCTTTCGAAATGCACAAATTGGATCTCGTCTTCTCTTAACATCAGATCAAATGCTTTTTTGTCGTAGCATAAAAAAAGAAATCTGAGTTACGTGCTCGGGTTTGAACCTTTGACTTACCGGGAGGTCTTCGTTCTGGTACTGCGTTACCATCACCTTGAAAAGTTAGGTGAAATATTGTAGTTTACACACAGTCAGCAATTTGGATTCACAAAAGGGAAATCCACTACTGATGCTAGAGTTTCGCTTATCAAACATGTATTTGATGCATGGGAAAAAAAGCGAGATGCTATTGGAATATTCTGTGATTTGTCTAAAGCATTCGATTGCGTCAATCATGAAACATTGCTAATGAAGTTACAGCATTACGGTCTCATAGACACCTCACTAAGTATAATCAAATCTTACTTATCAGATAGGATTCAGAAGGTCAATGTCAATGGAACTAACTCTTCTGGCTCTCCTCTAACCATGGGTGTGCCCCAGGGCTCTATATTGAGGCCCTTACTCTTTTTAATCTATTTAAATGACCTTCCTTATTATACCAAAGATCTATGTGAGATAGTCTTATTTGCTGACGATACATCCTTGATTTTTGAGGTTGATAGACAAAAGGAAAATGTTGACGATGTAAATAACACACTCTCTCAAGTATTACAGTGGTTCACTTATAATAACTTGGTTCTTAATTCAAAGAAAACTAAATGTCTTAAGTTCACAATGCCTAATGTAAGGCAGCTCAATAATGAACCTATCGAAGTCATAAACTCCACAGCTTTTCTAGGTATCACTCTGGATACCAAATTGCAATGGAGCCCTCATATTGCTGTCTTGGCAGGAAGACTTAGTTCAGCTGCATATGCAGTTAGAAAGATAAGGAATCTGACTGATATCGGGACAGCGAGACTGGTTTATTTTAGCTATTTTCATAGTCTGATGTCATATGGTCTACTACTGTGGGGATCCGGTGCTGACTTACAAGCCATCTTCATTTTGCAGAAGAGGGCCATCCGTGCCATCGACGGTCTTAGATCACGTGACTCACTCAGAGAAGTATTCAAGGAAATCAATATTTTAACCGTATCATTTCAATACATTTTTGATTGTATTATGTTTGTACGCAAGAACTTGCACCTTTACTCGCAAAAATCAGATATTCATAGCTTTAACACGCGAAATAAACATAGGCTTGCTGTCCCAAATCTAAGACTTCATAAAATTGGAAATTCATTTGTAGGAATGAGCATTAGAATGTTTAATAAGTTACCTCAAAATATTATTGATTTACCGATACATAAGTTTAAGTTGCATGTAAAAAACTGCCTAATGCAGAAAGGCTACTATAAAGTACATGATTATTTGAATGATCTCTTCGCCTTGCCTCTATTGTATAATTCATTTCATAATTTTTCTTTGACGATTTATCTAAACGATATTGATTATAAGCATTGTATATCATACTGTCACTGTAATCATAATTTGTATAAGAATGAAAATTGTAATTACCATATTATTTGAAAAGAAATGGACATTCCGAATCAGCGGTAGATTACATAATATTTGACATTCATAAATGTTCTGTATGGACTTAAATTTAATAAAGATATTTTTGATTTTGATTCTGACTGTATAAAAATTGATTTATATTGATAATTCAATAATTGACAAGATGCTAACCACCTACTATTGTACACCTCGTCCTGCAGTTTATTAGTATTGGATTAAGTAACTACTACTCTTTGTGACCTATGAGGGGAACCTAAGTAGTCATGCTCACTCAAATGTCTCTGAGGTGGTGGCGCTATGTGTCGGGTCATTACATTCCCTCTAATTTGGTAGAGTGAAATGATGGCTGACACATACGTCATACTTGTGAACAGGTGCCACCTTTGGGGACTGGTCTGCTTCGGTTTACTTCATAATATTTATTTTATTATTATTTCCTTTATTTTATTTTGTGTAACAATTAAACTGTATGGCTTGGTATGATGATGACACAACAAGTTTGGCGATTAAAAAGAGTAACTGGCGAGTTTCTTGCCGGATCTTCTCGACCAGAAACAACTTTTTCGAGCCGGTGGTAGAATCGCATTATGTTTATTTATTTCTTTAGTATATTTTATGTATCAACATATATATGTATTAACATATAAATTATACATAAGTACTTATAAATAGTTTTAAGTCATTCAAATGTATGACGATTTGTAAGTGCTGTGTACAAGCCTATGCAAATAAAGAATTATTTGATATTGATATTGATTTTACCTAAGTCACCAAGTCACTCAACCTTCCTATATAATATGCCAATAAACTCCCTAACCGCCCAATCCTCTGCCGCGGCTCTTCAAAGCCGCCCTACAATCTTTTTACACAAATAGTCGACATATTTGGGGTAATTAACAGAAAGACGCCCCCGGCGGGGCGACTGAAACCTTTTTACGTCACTATTCAGTTTTAATTACCATCTTAAAGACATCGCTTTATTTGTCTCATATGTGACAGCGGCTTCCGAAAAGGGCTTGGTTACAGGAATGACAAATAAATGTCGCGGTGATGAGCTTTTTATGGAGTAAGGTTTCAGGATAATCAGTACAGGATGGTTATGTTTCGGGTTGGAATTTTAAATTCTTATTGGAATGTTTCAGCTGCCACCTATATGTGTACACCCTGTTATTCTTCATAAACATTGTAGGTACAGTTGCACGCGTTAAGGCACTGCAAAACATAAAGAATCTTTTGTACTTAATTACTATCTTAAAGGGTTTTTAAAGCCAATGCTATCTCTGACTATTAGAACATAGCATTGGCTACAAACACCTTTACTGTTTTATTATAGTTGCTTAAAACAGTGGAATGGTTTTTATAGCCAATGCTATGTCCCACGATTAGGACATAGCATTGGCTATAAATATCTATCTATACATTCTAGGTACCGACTGCCCTCTAACCAAGTAGGTACTAAGGGTAACTAAAAGTTTTGCAGACCTGACCAGACTCCTCAATCAGATGAGGAGCTGTCCGAGCGCGAGTCGCTTGTGCTGTGGTGTTGTTGTGGTTACGTTGGAGAAGTGACATTGAGATGGGACAAAAAAAAGCTTTGTAGGTAGTGAAGAAACGCACCGGGTAAAGGCCATTAGCATTGTTCGGGGTTAGCCGAAACAATATGATTTGAGAAATGATAGGTAGAGTTCTTAAACCTGCGATTGCGTTGAAGCGACGAGGTTTCGGCAGAAATCCGTAGATTGATAAAACGCAAAACACCACCTTTTGTTCAGTGACTGCGACTCTGACTGACTTCGACAATTGACAAACATTTATCTATAAATAATAGGTATCTAACTAACTACTTATTTGACATTGGCAAACGAACTAACCTCACACTAGAAAAGTAGAGTTCATTATACCCGTTTTAAAAAAGGAAAAAATTACAGTGGCAGATAACTGACCAATACTTACCTACCTAATGGTACAACAATAATATTTTTATTACCTCTACAGTAGAGGCAAGTAGGTAGGTAGGTACTAAGATACAGTCTACTTCAATGAATAAGTCCTATTAGGTGTTTAAAACGTCAATATTAGTTTCTAGCTACATTTGTGCAAGGAAATTAAGTAACTAAAACGATTTTATTAAAAAGTGGAAATGTTAGATACTTAAATAGTTAGCTATTAAATATCTAATCAAAAAGAAAACGCTTTCCGTTCCGCTACGTTTAATGTAGTAATAACATTGCCTTATTTAATAAAAACACATTAAATAATGTAATATTAGTTATTCAGCAAGTACATCTTTTCAATTCCATTCAAACTAAAACTAAATAAAACAATCCAACATCAATTCAATTAATACAGAGCCATAAGAAAAGATTAAAAAATTCAATTCTCACATTGTACTACGTTAGTTTATCGCTCCACAATCAATGCACATAAAAATATCAATTACAATGGCCCGTTACATAGAGTGCGCCCGCGCAACTCGAACAGCCACATACATACACACGCACATAAACAATCACATACGGCCCCAGCGGCTTTGGCTAGAGCGGAACGCGCCCTACCCGCACACCCGTACATTTTCCCTCGTCGCGCTCACTGCTCGTGCGCAACCGACCGAATGGGAAAACAGACATATTACCCCAAATATCTTAACCAAAAAACATCTCTATGGTAATTGTTTGGAGCTCAAAATTGACTGGCAAAATCAGCAGATGCATCAGCACGCTTCAAATAGAACGCGACATGGAAAAAGGAAAGCGTTTGAAATGAAGCGCAGCGATTGGCGGACGGGGGCCAATGGCGGCGGGGGGCGGGGCCGGCGGCGCGCGCGCACAGCGCCCGGCGCCCGCGTCAGTTGCGCGCGGCGGACGTCGGCGGCAGGTGTGGTGTTCATGTGTTGTGTGTGCCATGATGCTGGGCGGCATGGACGGAAAGGAGTACGGCGCCCTGCACGCGGCCGCTGCCGCTGCAGGGTACCCCATGGATGCTGGTAAGTCTTCTATATTATTTCCCATAAGAGGAAGATGATTTTCTTTGGATCAGAAACTTACCAACGCAAGCTAAATACCAGCGTATAAAACAGCAGACAATGATGTTTATAATGGAAGTGGTAGTAATTACTATCAATCCCAATAATCAAATAAACAAAACAAAAATCTAAATCAATTATAAAACGACATAAATCTGATACAAGATGTAGAAAATACAATTGCGCGAAAATATCTAGCAACTAGTTAGTTGCTAAAATATTCAGGTCAGATGAAAAGGGACAAAAATAATTGCAAATTTATCTTAGATCAATCTTGAAAAAAAAATGTGATAAATTCGAAGCAGATGAAATGGAAAGAAATACTCTTACATCAGACAATTCATAAAATACAATTATTAATGAGTCAAAAGTGTCAAGATTTACAGTTAGATAGTTCAATAGGGAAAAAACAGACTAAAAATTTACCTATTTCAAAGATTCATTTCTCACAAACTTGGAGGACTAAACATATTAATCAATTAGAGAATGCCTATATAGGTTCTTGTTTAGGTTTAGTTCAACAATTTTAGAAATCTGCCTGGAAAATCCTGAAGATTTTTATTGTCTATTTGCCCAGTTTATCCTTGTAAAACAGTTCGGCGAACGTCCAGAAAACTTGATCTGATGAACTTCCAACCATAATTTCGATTCATAAATTCATGCCGAAAGTAGTTACATGTACAAAAACCAAAGTTTTACAAAGTCTAAATAATGGGACTTCTGAATGTTATGATTTGCATGCTTTTAAAAGCCAGTTATTGGTATCAAACTCATGTCTGATCCGGGTACCGGTTTCTTCGCAATTTCTTTCCTTTATATTAGTTTTAGGAGGCTATAGGTAAATGTGAGAGGGTGATGACGTAAGATACTGCACCTACATGTGGTGAGTCTATGTGGAGCGCCACGAAGCCTTTTCCATTCGGGTTGTCGTGGTTCCCCTCCCCGGTGGACATATCCCTGTTCACCGGACATAACAGTTCCCAAAAGGCAGCAGACGAAGTTGTTAAAGAAATTGAGAGACACCAACGAACATTATCCACGGTCGGCCATTTTCCATCAGTTGAGATAAAAGTAAAATACCCTCCCTGTGCTTCTGTGTCCATGAGCAGCGATAATCACATAAAATATATAATATTATGATGAATCTTAAGTGCTATGCTATATTAAATAGCTATTCCCTCAATATCAACTCTGAGGACCTGAACCTCATCAGCAAAATCCAATTACAGATCACGGCTCGAGTAATGAATGGTTCTGGTATTTCTTGTTATACAATCGCTTGCCATAACAACCAGAACGGAAAGTGATAAAAATACCATTAGCTGGTCAAGATTAATCAGAAAAATGAATCAAAAGCGCAAGATTATCCCTTTTACGAGAGAACCAGTTGTTGAAATGTTTTAATTAAGTAAATATGCAAATGTTTTTGATTTTAACTAAGCCATTACATTCTCTGGCACTAAAATTACAATATAAAGAAGTCTAAGCTTGCTATGGAAAAAAATGTGCGTGGGTATCCCATCAGGTTCCCATGAATCCTAAAAAAATGCGCCGAATCCGAAACGAATTTGAAAAGATGATCTGACCACTAATCAAGTCAGAGACAATTTCTCCGAATATCTACCGACTTGATTCGCGGAGCTAAAATCATAAAAGACACTGGAAATCTCGAAATATTATGTTATAACTGAGGAGTTTATCTTGTAATGTTTATGAAATTGTCCAAACAAATCGTTAATTGTGTAACGCACTGGTAATGTATTGTGAGATACAATAGTGGCCTCAAGCGATGATAAACCTTTATCTGTGCCCCTCAGGGTTGCCCAAATAAAACGTCCAAATTTGATGAACACATTTTTTTAGGATGATAAGTGATAGATAGAGATAGAGTCTCCCTGCGTGATCGTATCAGAAATTATGAGATCCGCAGGAGGACTAAGATCACAGACATAGCCCAAAGGAATTGCATGCCTCAAGTGGCAATGGGCAGGGCACATAGCGAGGAGAACAGACGGCTGTTTGGGCGGAAAGGTCCTCGAGAGGAGGCCACGTACAGGAAGTCGCAGCCGTGGCAGGCCTCCCACTACATAGGTAGACCGACGATCTGGTGAAGATCGCGGGAATCCATTGGATGCGGGCGGCACAGGACCGATGTGTGTGGAGAACATTGGGGAGGCCTATGTCCAGCAGTGGACGTCTATTGGCTGAAATGATGAAGTGGTAGAAACATGCTGAAGCAGAGAGTCCTATTATCAACAACGCCATAGCGACGGTGGTAATTAAATGCATCATTAAACAAGCAGCCCAAGCTTCTTTTAATATCTGATCAAGCTTCTTTTATAATCTGATCCTGTAATTAAAATTGGAGACAGCTCTGTGGAACAAAGGGATGAAGTTCGAAACCTGGGAGTGCTAATGGACGGGAGATTGAAATTTGAGAACCACGTTTTAGAGGTAATGCGGAATTGTTACTACAGGTTGAAGGTCTTGTATAAGATAAGGCAGTATTTAAGCACAGAGCTTAGAGTGTATTTCTGTGAGTCTCTGATACTGTCCAAGTTAAACTACGCAGATACAGTTTTTGGTAGCTGTCTATTAGCTCGCACGAAAAAACTAATCCAACGAGTGCAGAACGCCTGTGCGCGCTTCTGTTTTCCGATCCCCCGTAGAGCTCATGTCAGTCCATATATTAATCGAGGTGGACTCTTGAATATGGACTCTCGATATAACTACCATTTTGCCAGCCTTCTCTTCGGCATTATAAAAAATCGAAAGCCTTGTTACCTTTTTCAAAAGTTAAAGTTTTCTCAGAGACCTGTTCGAACTGCCTACAAGTTAATGTACACTCAGCACACCACAGCCGCATTTCGGGGCAGCTTTCGCCACGCAGCCACGAAATGCTGGAATAACATCCCACCACCAATCAGAAATTCTCAATCTAGGCATTGTTTCAAGATTCATTTAAAAGCTTATCTTCTAGAATTACAAAAAAATAGTGTGCTATGTGTTGCTCCCTCTTTATTTACTTATTATAATAAATAATGTATTAAATTACTTGCGTGCCATGCTATTGTATTGGGTTTTGTAACTCGGTGTATAGGAGTGTTGTTTGTTTTAGTTTGTGTCTGTCAGTTTATTGCAGTTTTCATTATTTATTAATTGTAAATACTTAATATACCATCGCTGTGCCATACCTAATTTGTTTTAGTTTAATGTATAAAATTTGTTCTTCATGGTGACCACTGAAAATCAGCGTCGAGGTTGCCTGCTCCGGTAACCGCGACATTATGCTGAGTGGGAACCTTTTTAGCACATTTAAGTTGTACTTATAAGTCTAGTTTTAAGCATTGTGTTATATTCTTTGTGTGCTAAATAAATAATTTCTATTTCTATCTATTTCTATAATATGATATTACATAAATGGGATCCAGCACTTTAAATTTAATTGTACCACCAGATGAAAACTTTAAACACAATCTTAGATGCGTATATTGCATCAACGATAGTATAACTTTGTGTAGATTTTTGAGTGGTCTACAATAAATCTGCATTCATCATGATATCCTATTGCCTCAACGTCTGTATACCTCATTGATGGATTTTGTACTTCAATCTGATTTCTCGTTTTCATTTGGCACATATCGGTGTAATTCAAAAATAATAGGTATGGGATGATTTGAATTCTGACCTACTGGTATTCGAATACAAGCCAACCCTGCCCGAGATGTGTAGCCTACACCAAGAATAATGAACGAGACTACTCTGGCACGCATTCCTTATCGCGTTATTAATAATGATTTTGTTGATGTACGAACGTTTTTATGCGATTATAGCGATGTAAACATCCCTGACCCGGAGTGAACTGAAGTTGAATTGAATATTTGACGACTCATCTTAGTAGGTAGGTACTCGTAATTGCGACGTGGTGTACGAAATCCTTTTGCGCTACTCTTTGTTGCCTTCCATCATCCAAGGACTTGCGGTCTGAAAAAAAATGTATGAAGCATATGTTAAGTGTTACGTATTTCTTGAGTGAACCCATAATTATATGACTATTTAATCTCCATGTGACAAGATAGTGCAAGGTACAATATACCATGGTTATACTCTGCCCGCAAAGATTAAAACCGTATATACATTTGGTAACTCATTTGGAAATATTGTACATGATCAGACCAACGTCCAAGTGTTCAAGATAATAGAAGAACTATATTTTTCAAGTGAAGCTGCTTAAGAAGCTGTTTATAATAGTAATGATGTACCAGTCCATGATTTTACTAATAATAAAAAGACATTGTAACATTCCGTCTAGGATCATTAGCATCAAATGACGACTAGCCAGGTTACATTGTGCAACATTTTGTCAGTTATGTACTTCAACAGCTGATTGCTTTGCACTTTGAAGAGAAATCGATATTGCAATAAATAATTATTTATGTTTGTCAACGAATTCAGGTGAAGCCAGTTTTATCTTTTTCTCTACCGAGCACCTTCAGATCATCACTTTATATTTGATGAGCTGGCTCTGAAACGTAGAATTGAAGATAACCGTACGGTAAAGCAAGTTTACCTAGAAGTAGTCAATTCATTCTCTCTCTATTATTTATTGGGTTGAAAGTAGTTATTGGGGAAAACTAACGCAGCAAGGGCATTCTTTTCTTTTCCACTGCTCATTACAAAGGAGAAAGAAAGCGCTATACCTTCACACTTAACCTTTTGATTTCTCACTGAGTTATTCTCTTTTGCTTCTATTCAGCTGTTTACCACACGTCTTATAGCCAAGTGTGAGTCGGGGGAACCACTAGCATCATCATCATCATCATCATCAGCCTATCGCAGTCCACTGCTGTACGTAATAATAATCAAATGTAATCAAATAATCAAATCTTTATTCGCCTTAAAACATGGTATTTAAAGGTATAATAATAACATAAGTGCATACATGTTTTGCTTAAAAAGCACGCAAATTTACAATCACATTTATTTATAAAAAATAATAGAATAATACGTTGAGATTATAGTACACCTACGTAGAAGTTAAAATCTTTAATGTCATACACTTTTTATTCAAGCAGCCATTTATGAAGTTTTGATTTAAATAAATTATATTCTTGATATCATTAGGAATTTTATTAAATAGGTAGTAGTAGGCCTCTCCAATTGTTCGCCACCCTGATCTATCCATGGCTTCTCGCATCCAGCTCTTGCCAGCCATCCTGCGCAGATCGTCCCCCCACCTAGCCAGAGGGCGCCCTACATTACGTTTGCCAAGACGCGGTCTCCACTCTCTAACTCGTTTACCCCATCGGTTGTCGGTTTTGCGGCTAATATGGCCAGCCCACTGCCACTTAAGCTTGCTAATCCGGTGAGCAATGTCGATGACTTTTTTCTCTGCCGGATCACCTCATTTCGGATTCGATCTCGGAGAGAGACGCCGACCATTGCTCGTTCCATAGCCCGCTGGGCTAGTGGTGTGAAGTGGAGACTAAAATGATTTGATTTAGTCCGCATTGCTAGACAGTATGGCTGCCAACACGCTTCCTTCTTTCGTCAAATACGTTTGTTACTCGGTTAATTGCTGCACGTCGTCGGTTCATACGAGTATTGCATAATCTCGCTGTGATATTATTGGCCATAGATACGTTCACAAATCCTACGGTTGCGTTTTGAGTGGGTCAGATCTGCGAGTTTATCTCGATGAATTCATTATTATCGGTGTACAGGTTTCAACAAAGTGCCCACGCGCAGAAAAGTTTTGTGCATTGTGGACTTTTTTTAATCTAAGTTTTTAGGGGTTTGTAAATGTTAACTACATAGTACAATATATTTCCCAACTTGAAGATAGGTGTTGATTGATTTTATGTTATTATGACATACTTGGTACGTGTTGCATCATATTCTTCATACGGTCTACCTATTGAGCGAACAGTTTTATAATATGAGTTACAAAATTATTTGATTTTGTCAGGATTGTATACTTTTTATGTGTTTGTTCGAACCTCAAAAATAAACAAACGATGAAGTTTTGAAACGCCTCTCTGTTCCACCATATTTTTAAAATAGACTTCTGGTCTGGTCACTACCTTTTATGGGTCAACAAGAAATTACTCTTATCGCTATGGGCTTTATGGTACCATAATTATAATGTGGCAATAACAGCAGGAATTACCGAAATCGATAACCGCAAGTTTATCGATCCCATCGCGTATCGCAGCGCTCATTACCTGTTTGCGCTGCGCTGCGGTGCGGTGCGCTGCGGAGCGGTTATCGCGGTCAGAGGGCGGGGTTATCGCGCCGATACGCCGCGTCACATCACTACGACGTACAACTAGTTTGAGTCGTATTTGACGCCTCAATCAGGCGTAAAAAGGTTCAAGAGCGGATTATAGGTTTGAAAGAGTGTTATACAGATTATCATCACTTACTTTTTCTTGAGGTGCCGCTTTATTACTGAAGATTGACAATCAGTTCTTTAAATTGTGGCTTATCCATGACAAGCCAAGAGAAGAGAGGAACGTACTCTTTTTTAATAAGGCCGGCAACACATTAGCGATCTCTCTGATTTCGCGGATGTTCATGGGCGGCGCTGATTACTTTCTATCGGGTGACTCGCTTGCTCGTTTGTCCGCTTCTAGCATAAAAAAGCCCAAAAAGTTTTTCGGTGTATTTGTTGCCAGTCCAATGTCTATGTTCCAGAGCCGTGACATTTTTTACCATCCAATTCTACGCCTTCCAGCGATCCTTCCTATTACGATAGTCTTGACAAGATGGTATTGTGGATATCTTAAGATGTGATCAAGATAGTGACTTTTCTTATTTTATCACCACCTTAAGATATTGCAATGCTAGAAGCAGTAAACAAGCAAGCGATTCAATGGATGTAATGTGATCACCGCCACCCATGAACATCTGCGAGTTCCGAGAAGTAACTGGCCTTTTAAGTAGACCTGGCAAAAATGTATCTTTTAAAAGATTGGAACACATGCAATAGGTAAGTGCAGAGATACGAAACAGTGATGCGCTTCATTTGGAACATCGACTCTCAGATAGCTCCGTGGTTCTTCCGTTCATTCGGATCATTCGGATCAATTGGCTCATCGGATCATTCGGCTCATTCGGCTCACTCGGATCATTCATCTCATTCGGATCATTCTGCTCATCGAGTCATTCAGTTTATTCGGATCATTCGGTTCACTCGGATTCGAGATCCATTTGAGTCGAATGGCACATTCAGAGCGAACATTAGAGATTCGGAACAGTATCTGGAAGACAGTAGTCTCATATTATCTCAGCATGTAACTCCCTGTTCCATCGAAAGTCATCGTTTTGAACCCCAGGATACGCTTGGAACATGGATCGAGATTTTGAAACACTTTCAACATCAGTATTCACAGTTTGAGAATAGAGCGTCAATTCTCAGTTTACGTAATAGTACCTACCTACCTAAGAGGGTAATCAAACTCATAAATTATTAATAGAGGCAAATACCTATACTCGAAAATTTTGATTTAATAATTTATTAAACGCATCTGTATTTTTTAGCAACGGGAAAACCGATATTTGCCTCTAGCCAGCATATATCGATGGGTTTTTTTGTTAAATAGGTTAAATAGGTATCGGGAAATTTAAGTTTTTGCAAAAGTCCTTGTTGATAATGTAATATTGGATGAATTATTTATTCTGTTAATCGATAGGTTCGACTGACCGGATGGCGCAATTGGTAGTGACCCTGCCTCTTACGCCAAAGGTCGTGGGTTCGATCCCCACCCTGGACAAACATTCGTGCGATGAACACTTGTGTTTGTTCGGTGTCTGGGTGTAATATATGTATTTAAGTATATATTTGTGTTCCTCTGTTATCTGATATCTGTAACACAAGTGCTTAAGCTACTTAGTACGGAATCAGGTCAACGTATGAGATGTTGTGAGAATTATTATTATTATATTATTATATAGGTTTAAAAAAGTTCTGGAGTGGAAACCGCGTCTCTGTAAATATAATGAAGTAAGTGCTGGCAGCAAGAGGCGAATATTTACAGGACAGGTGCCGCAGAGGTGGTTTAAGTCCAACGCTAGTTTTTTTTTACGTGATAGGTGGCAGAGACGGATCGCATGATGGTAAGCTATTGCCGCCACCCATAGACCACCCGAGACCAGAGGAGTCACAAGTGCGCTGCCAATCTTTGAACCACCCTGTCCTCCGGATTGGGCCTCCGGTACCCTCACTCACGCAGCGAAATACAGCACAGTGCTGTTTCAGGCCGGTTTTCTGTGAAGCCGTGTTATCACTCCGGTCGAGCCGGCCCATTCAAGCCAAAGCGTGGCTCCCCCACGGTTTAAATGGATGAATGCCCTAGTTTGAGATTATCTGATCAGGTGTAAATTGCACGTTTATTTACTAATCTCCCGTTCCGTTCATGTTGTATGAAAAAATATGCCTCATCAGTGAGTTCATTGACCTCGCAAAAATGTCATGACCAACGGGATGATCATCACCTAACAAGAAGTTGTTCCTAGTTAAGTATAATATAAAATAAATTTGCTTACGTTTGACAACAGTCGCATCAGATGGAAAGCAAAGATGCGGTCTAGGACGGTACTCTTTACACGTTGCCTTAAAGATATCCAGATTAATAATATATCCTCCAACCGATTACAGCTACGGCGGCTAATCTCAACGATCAGCCACGTATTCAGGATATTTATAGTGCTCAAGTGTCAAACACAAGTGCACTCTCTATTCCTTTACCCTCATATTCCGACGGGACACTACTGTGACACGACCGAAGAGGGATCGGACGCAGAACCAATAGCTTAACGTGATTTCCGTGGCACGGAGGTACAAGACCGCCAACTTCCAGACTCCGGGCTGCCACTAAAAATTTCTTACCGAAAACTTAGGTACAAATTTTTGGCTCGAACAGGGGACCTCTTGCGCAGTCGTCGCTTTATAGTGCGACCCACTAACGACTGCGCCACCGAGGCAGTCCAGATCCATCCATATAGATTATCATAACAACACAGATTTTAAATAATTTAATGTTATCTTAATAATTTCCATGATTCGGAATATAACGTACGATAAAATTCATATATCGGGGCTAAACGCGATGCAAGATATTCGTCGCGTTTAGCCCGGTATATTAATTTTAGTATAATGCTACGCGAATGTTTAAAATCGTATATTACGTACGGTGTTAGTGTAAATGTATCGTGCGATAGCCGTCGCGTGTCGTGGGGGCATCGGCGCGCGCGCAGATTATCGCGGTCAGCGCGGGTTATCCGGCGCGCGTCAGCGCACGAGACGCGAACGAACATTTTAATTATTACTTTATAGGTACTTGATTTTTTTGGGTATAGCAACTTTTTCCAATTTAATCTTAAGCAATATAACGCGCTTAAAATTTTTTCGACAGTCTTCGGGTGGGACTATCGTCGGCTCACGATGAAGCAAAAAGCACTTACAAAATTCGTGTCCCACCTGAAGACTGTCGAAAAATCTTTATGCATTATTTACTTTATACATTAAACTTACCTAGGCGTGGTCATGGCAGGTGGAGTAAAGTCCTGATCGATTGGTATCCTAGAACGGGCAGACGAAATCCAGATCGTCCAGTGTTTCGATAGGTCGACGCCATCACCAAAATCGTGGGTACTACATGGATCCGAGCAGTTTAGGACAGGGTTTATTCGCGTGAAGGAAAGGAGGCCTACACTCAGCAGGAGGTACTTCAAGTTCAATACCATGGCTTGTGCCTTAAAGAAATACAATTAAGTTTATGTAATGCCTAGTTTTTTTAAGTTGTGTTTTTTTGTGCAATAAAGTAAATCTATATATCTTTACCCTCAAACTGTATTTAATACCTACAGTTATAAGCAATGAAGATTTTGCAATGAAGATTTTGCAAGCAAGGCAATAAAACCGAATAATGTGGAGATGCCAAATAGGTACATCGAATACCTAATGAATATTCGGTGCATAATTAATGGTTAAACATTTTTTATCCTGAGTTTAGGGACTCAGAGGAACTACAACGAAACGTTCCCGACCCTTTAAACCGTGTTGTGCGTCCCTTTAGTTTGGGTGCGATAGGTATTTCTTATTCGTTACCGGTTAGTTTCGTTGTAGTCCCTTGGCTCTGTCATAAAAAACTATATCTAAAACAATTCCTAATCAAACTATCCCAAAACCCAGATTGAATTCCTAATCAAACTATCCCAAAACCGACTGAGGATTTATGGGGCATCTCGGTAGATATAATCAAAAATATAATACATTCTATCGCACCCCACTTAGCAATAATATTTAATAAATGTGTTGACGACGGTCAATTTCCCGATATGATGAAATACACTAAAATAATACCGTTATTCAAGTCGGGTGAGAAAAGTGACCCGTCTAACTTCAGACCTATTTCTATACTGCCTGCTCTCAGCAAAATTTTTGAAAAAGTAATATTTACTCAGTTATTGTCTCATTTAAACCTGAATAAATTATTGCACAGTAAGCAATTTGGATTCACAAAAGGGAAATCCACTACTGATGCTGGAGTGGCGCTTATCAAACATGTATTTGATGCGTGGGAGAAAAAGCGAGATGCTATTGGAATATTCTGTGATTTGTCTAAAGCATTCGATTGCGTCAATCATGAAACATTGCTAATGAAGTTACAGCATTACGGTGTCATAGACACCTCACTAAGTCTAATCAAATCTTACTTATCAGATAGGATTCAGAAGGTCAATGTCAATGGAACTAACTCTTCTGGCGCCCCTCTAACCATGGGTGTGCCCCAGGGCTCTATATTGGGGCCCTTGCTCTTTTTAGTCTATATAAATGACCTTCCTTATATACCAATGATCTATGTGAGATAGTGTTATTTGCTGACGATACATCCTTGATTTTTGAGGTTGATAGGCAAAAGAAAAATGTTGACGAAGTAAATAACACACTCTCACTAACACAAGTACTACAGTGGTTTACTTATAATAACTTGGTTCTTAATTCAAAGAAAACAAAATGTGTTAAGTTCACAATGCCTAATGTAAGGCAGGTCAAAATGAATATTGTCATGAATAACGAACCTATCGAAGTCATAAACTCCACAGTTTTTCTAGGTATCACTCTGGATACAAAATTGCAATGGAGCCCTCATATTGCTGTCTTGGCAGGAAGACTTAGTTCAGCTGCATATGCAGTTAGAAAGATAAGGAATCTGACTGATATCGCGACAGCGAGACTGGTTTATTTTAGCTATTTTCATAGTCTGATGTCATATGGTCTACTACTGTGGGGATCCGGTGCTGACTTACAAGCCATCTTCATTTTGCAGAAGAGGGCCATCCGTGCCATCTACGGTCTTAGATCACGTGACTCACTTAGAGAAGTATTCAAGGAAATCAATATTTTAACCGTATCATCTCAATACATTTTTGATTGTATTATGTTTGTACCCAAGAACTTGCACCTTTACTCGCAAAAATCTGATTTTCATAGCTTTAACACGCAAAATAAACATAGGCTTGCTGTCCCAAATCTAAGACTTCATAAAATTGGAAGTTCATTTGTAGGATTGAGCATTAGAATGTTTAATAAGTTACCTCAAAATATTATTGATTTACCGGTACATAAGTTTAAGTTGCATGTAAAAAACTGCCTAATGCAGAAAGGCTACTATAAAGTAGAGGATTATTTGAATGATAAGGATTCCTGGACATGTTGATCTCTTCGCCTGTCCTCTAATGTATAATTCATTTCATAATTTTTCATTGACAATTTATCTAAACGATATTGATTATAAGCATTGTATATCATACTGTCACTGTAATCATAATTTGTATAAGAATGAAAATTGTAATTACCATAATATTTGACATTCATAAATGTTCTTTATTGAATAAAGACATTTTTGATTTTGAATGTATAAAAATTGATTTATATTGATTATTCAATAATTGACAAGATGCTAACCACCTACTATTGTACACCTCGTCCTGCAGTTTATTAGTCTGGATTAAGTAACTACTACTCTTTGTGACCTATGAGGGGAACCTAAGTAGTCATGCTCACTCAAATGTCTCTGAGGTGGTGGCGCTATGTGGCGGGTCATTACATTCCCTCTAATATGGTTGAGTGAAATGATGGCTGACACGTACGTCATACTTGTGAACAGGTGCCACCTTTGGGGACTGGTCTGCTTCGGTTTACCTCATAATATTTATTTTATTATTATTTCCTTTATTTTATTTTGTGTAACAATTAAACTGTATGGCTTGGTATGATGATGACACAACATTGTATGAAAGTTTGGCGATTAAAAAGAGTAACTGGCGAGTTTCTTGCCGGATCTTCTCGAATAGAAACAACTTTCCGAGCCGGTGGTAGAATCGCATTATGTTTATTTATTTCTTTAGTATATTTTATGTATCAACATATATATGTATTAACATGTAAATTATACATAAGTACTTATAAATAGTTTTAAGTCATTAAAATGTATGACGATTTGTAAGTGCTGTATACAAGCCTATGCAAATAAAGAATTATTTGATTGATTGATTGATTGATTGAGATTTGCTCTCATTCGAAATACAGAAATACAACATTATGCACTTATTAGTTTAGTATACGGAGAAAGACCGCCGTACTGCGCGGGAGTCGAGCGCGCAAACATGGCGACATGGCTAGTACTCACTCGCTACCGAAAAACAACAAACAGAGATTTCTGAGAGTATATTCGCTTAAAATATTGGTTACGGCCAGAGCTGTTTGGGGAGATTAGCTGTCTCATCGTTGTTACTCGTCTATCAAGGACTAATTATGTATAATTTTATAGGCTTTAATAAAACAATTGAGTGTTTTTTTACCAATTAAAAATAATTCCAAGCGACAAACTATAAAACTTATATTGACTTAGGTTTTTCTCATCTTCGGGGAAGAAAGCCTACGGTGCAGTAAGTTTACCCAGAAGCAGCCTATTCATTTTTATAGGTACAGAAAGCCACACCTCAGGTTACCTACTACAATCTGTCAAAATTCCTCAATAGAAATTGAACCGAACGTGTTTGAAACTAAAGTGAAAATGGACTAAATAAATTTTTCATTTTTGTATACTTTGATGTGTGACTGTACGTACATTTTCGGGTTGTTGACATTTGAATAAAAAAGGCGTTCGGCGTTCCACTCTTTAAGAATGCCTACTTATTAAAATTGACTTAAAACTAAACAAATTTTCCAGGCAAACTTTCCTATGCGATCGTCTCAATTTATTATTTTATTGATTTACAATTTCACTGAAATATCATCTAAGCGTGTGATTCTTGCAACCACTCTGGAGCTCGGGGTACGCTTAGACCATGATTCAGGATTTGGAGAGTCCAGTAGTTACAATGTAGCGACTGCCGTCTGACCTTCGCAACCCTCGGAACCAGACCAACTGAATCATGATTACACATTTCATAAACTCTCCGAAACGTGCAGGTTTTCTTACGATTTTCTTCTTCCCCGCCGAACTAATGCTAGAAATACGCACATAGATTTAAAAAATCAAGAGGTGCAGGCTCGGATTTGAACCGCGACCCACCGTATGGAAGGCGAGTCCTGAACCTCTGAGCTACCATCTCTCAATTTCGCCGTAACATCGCCAGTTAGCTTCGAACTAAAATAATATTTCTCTATATGATTTACGAGGCTATGACAAGATCCTATCACAATATTTATAGAACAAAATATTCCGCCAAGCCAAGCTCTCATCTGATAAATGTTCAAAGATTTATGCTGTATAATTCAAAGAATTGTTTTTTGAACTATGGTAGAGAAACTTTCGATTTTATTTGAATTAAATTGAATTGAATTATTTTGCTAAGAAAATACGCTTTAATAGTTCACATTGATAATGGAAGTAACACACACACGCACACACGCACGCACACAAACACACATAGTTTTTAGATTCCAAAAATGTTTTGTTCTTTTCATATAAATATCAGCCCTTTAGTTAGATTTCCTTCTTGTACCCAGTTTTATGTTATACATTGTTCCTTTTGTTTTGTAATTTAAATTTAAATTCACCTTAAATATTGAGTAGGTACCGTGCGTTCGTACAATAATAGGTTAAAAATAAAAAGTATAGTATATTTTAGGATAAATATAGGTTTAGGAAATGCTTATTGGCCGCTGCAAGACAAGCGAAAGCAAAAGACAGATAGACCCACTTTATTGAAGAACATACAGGGCGTAAGAACTACGCTGGCATTACAGACATATCTAGACTTTGTTCAATAATGATCAATAAACCTTTGTTAGCTAAAATGACGTTATAGAGCAGTTTTGCCGTTTGAAACAGAATAAAATCATACAAAATTTTAGAGAACTGAATGAAAACTACTTTGTAACACCGTTTTAGTTAACAAAGGTTTCATGGACGTTTATGAATAATACCATGGACTAAATTAGTCCATTATAATACTTATGTAGTTATCCATAGTGTAATCCAAGTTTACATATTAATATGTAGAAACAAATGACGCTCGTGGTTTTTATACAGAACCGCATTTTACAAGAGATTTTTCAATGTAATTCAACGCCAGCTCTAAGTACATAAGTAAACAAAGAATTATGTTACAATATCCTGTCAATTAACCATGTTTGCCAAAGAGGGTGCTGTGTTTGCAAACAGGGATTTTGACTGAGTTTTTCTATATTGACTTCTGGGACTGAGGATATAAGGAAGCTTTTGAGCTTTGATTTATAAGCTTTGGTTAAACAATTGTGTCGCCTATTTGTAAGCGTCTCTACTAATAGTATTTGGATTTTTTATTGTTGTCTGGCTGCCTGTGCTAATTTCTCTGTATATATTTAAGTATTGCATACGAGTGAAACTTAAGATATATTTAAAAATAAGTACATAGCCAATTCGGTATTGTTTTGTTAGTTTATTCACAGTATATTTGGTTTTGTTTTATTTGTCCCATAAATTTTTTTATGCTAGAGGCGGACAAACGAGCAAGCGAGTCACCTGATGGAAAGTAATCATCGCCGCCCATAAACATCCGCGAAATCAGAGAGATCGCTAATGTGTTGCCGGCCTTTTTAAAAAAGAGTACGAATGTTTTTCGGTTTCTTTTTCAACATATATGAACTTTATTTTCCGACTTGCACATTTTGTATTGCCTAAGTTGTATCCGCTTGTAACTTATAAATAAAAACATATAATTTTATTTATTGAGTAATGTATGATGCATTACAACAATACTAGTACAATGTCAACAGATCTATGAATGAAATGGTAAGTAGGTTTTTTTTTTATAATCAAAAGACCTCTCAATGATAGAAACATCGTTGAAAGAATTACTTGATTCTCATTTAACTACCTGAGATATCATAACTTAAAATCACATTATTTTGGGCAAACCCAAAACGCTTATGTCAAATGTTTCGTTTATGTCAATGGCTATATTAAAATAGTTGGTAGGTTATTCAATGGTATAATTATTTTTTAACAATTTCATACTTTTAAAATGGACATGCCCATGAATCTTTGAATGGCCATACAACCGGCTAGACGTTATATTTTTAATTGAGAACTTTTGCTATTGGCACATCATCGTCGTCATCGTCAGCCGATTTAAGTCCCCACTGCTGGGGCACGGGCCTCCCTCAATCACATGAGACATAAATGCAGAGTTTTCCTTCTCTAGGTGCTGATGATCATGTCAGCAGCTTTACCTTAGTCGCCTTTTACGACACCTCGGTAAGAGTGAGGGTGGCCTATTCTACTCTGCCGGGAACCACACGGCTTTATTGGCACATATTTACGTATATTTTGATAAAATATTTATAATTTGCAAAATCTCGAGCTTAGTCAAATACCCTATTGCAATTTTTGTTCCCTGGATATAAACTGTCAAATCTTTGTAATAAATATAATGTCATAGGGAGTTATTGGATAGTAGTAGGTAGTACCTACATAAATTATTTTCTACGTTACACATTTTTGCCTTACAGCGTCTAAAGCGTCAGACCTACCTATTAGGCTGAGACCCAATCTTTGATACATTTGTCGGACGAATATTATATTAAAAATAAAACTAATTTCGCCCATATCAATGTTTAGTTCGAGATCAATCACACGAGAATAGGTACGCTGCCGTTCACTAGTCCTTTCACTAAACAATATAAAAAATGTTAAACCAATATCTACTCTTACATGCAACCATATTCAAATTTCACCAAACTTTCCCGACCACAACCAGTAAGTAGGTTGTTTATGTCCTCAGTGGGTCTCCAGACGCTAAGCAAACACTTGTCCGCCGGCGCTCTTGAGCTCGCCTTCTTTACATTAACTCGGGCCGACGCCACTGATCGGAGTGTTGGTGACGGCGACAAACAACTCCGGACTTATACAAATAAACAATTCTTGCCTCAGATTTCTTTTCTGTCCTTTACTACAACACACAGAAGATCTGCTGCCTACATCGCAAGCTAAAGAGGCAGTTGTACCTACTATTAAGGTAGTAGCTAGGGTAAACTTAATTTTGGATTGGATTTTACTGTCCACCCTCAGCTGTTAATTTGTTTATTAAATCCGCGGTTTAGTCAAACGATAACTAAATAGTTATCGTCGCTCGCATGCCACCATCAATGTCCGGCAAGCCTGGAGCTGAACGGCGTTTCACATGATGATAGCAAGAGACCAGACGAAATGTCTCTCATCTTCATGTTCTTAGAAGATGGGACGTGCTCTCGTGTGGGATGCTGCCTGCGTCGACACGCTGGCACCTCATTTTCCCGGGACTACGTGGAGTGCCGGAGGTGCGGCCAACGTGGCAGAGAGACAGAAATAGTTTGTAATCTATGTTAGCATCTATCCGGTTTGTAACCACTTTGTATCTTTCGGCGTGGAAACACTGGGCCCGTGGGTTTTCGATGCTCTTCCTTTCTTCCGTTACTTAGCTAAGCGTTTAGTCGAAGTCACGGGAGAGCCAAAGGCTGGCAACTACCTCGCAAAATACACTTCCACCTAGAAGTATACTCACGCGATGGTCCGCTAATTATGTATATATTATGTCGGAGCGTTATCACTGTGGCGCCCTCTATCATGTTTGTCTACAATCTATCACCTGTATCTTTGTGTTCTATCACCTCTGTCATGTTACTTAGGTGAAGTCGATATAGCGATGATGGCATTCTTTTTAGTTATTTCCATCGCCATTTAATGTGATTTTAGCGAGCTGTCAGTTTGACATTTGGACTGGAGACACGCGGGAATCGCTGAATGGATTTAGAGTGTGTTTTTCTAGTTTGTATTAGTGTTTGCTTTGGTTTTGTGATAGGATTCGACCGTGCTCATACCAGAACTAACTGTGGGACCACGCACTCGCAGTGAAAAAATGCAGACGATTGTACAATAGCCATCGCTATGTCGAACCTGCCGCGTTTCCTTGTGTTAACATTGATAGTTTGTAAAATAGACCCTTGTGACTGTCAGAGTGAGCTTTATGATTTGTGGTCTCTAATTTCAATATTGTCATCTTGCGCAACCCCCCTGATACAAACTAAGTAGCTTCCTGGTAACGAGAGCTCGGACCAGCCTCCGTTATATATATTGGTAAAAAAAAAGTCTGAGAAAGTTATCTATTGCTCGTATGTAGAAGCATATATTATGTAGTAGCTCACACTCTCTTGTCTACTGATCGGTTTCTTTTTATGTGATAGGTGGCAGATGAGCAGACAGATCACCTGATGGTAAGCGATTGCTGCCGCTCATGGATACCCGCGACACCAGTGGAGTCAAAAGTGCGCTGCCAACCTTTAAACCGATTTCCTTTGGGCCTTTGGCCTCCGGTACCCTCAATCACGCAGCGAAACACAGAACAGTGCTCGAGCCCTTTCATGTCAAAGCGTGGTTCTCCCACGGTTATATAGTCCCATTTGTATACAGACTTACTCGTACCAAAGCCTAGATGATGGTCCCGGACCGACGGCTTTGGACTTTGAACAATACTTAGACAAGACTTATAAACTACAGTTAAATATGACTCCTGACTTAGATTAATTTAATTCCCCGTTTCACTTTATGAATGAGATTTGTCCAAACAAAGGGTTAGTACAGACGCCAACATCTCCAACTCATGAGCATTAAAAGCCTCGCCGGCGACGCGCAGGGCTGTTTGCGCACGCATTAGCCGCGGCCTTCTGTCAACAGCGTAATGGCCGCAAACAGAGGACCCCCCTGCGCCCGCGCACGCTACTGTTTTGAGGTGCGCAAGCAACGGGATTTTAATAAAATATTGTTATTCGGATTATGCATTTTCTATTCCAGTCCACCGCAATTTAACAAACAAAGGAGTGAAGAAATTATTATAAAAGGCTAGCTTTCGCCCGCGGTGTTGCCCGTACCTATAGTTTTCGTTTATGTTAATCTCGCAGGAACCTGGCATTTTCGGGACGAATCCCATGTCCGTCTTCTGATACTATGTTACCCTTCCACCAATAATAAATCCAGTTATTCTTGAGTAATAAATAGTGTCACGACTTTCTTTTGTAAAATATAGGTTTCGGGTGCCATTTCCTCTAGTTAGACCTATAAAATTTGTGATTGAGAAGTCCATACCATATTTTTGCGACAGTTGAACGGGCCGAAAGCTTTCAACATCATAGCCAAACCGATGTCTATGTGAGTTGACTATATTTCCAATATTTACAAGAATGGACTTATCTTTCGAAACTCACCTTACTATACTTACTGAAAATTGTATAAATCTTTCAGCTTATGTATCTAAAGTATTCTGTCTTAGACGGTTACACGTTTACCAAATCTGCTAATAAATTTTGGACAGATTACTCACAAACTAAACTGACACAGTGAAAAACTGAATTTCACCCAAGGTGCTACGTAGTTATTTCCCCATTCACATTCTAGCGGCGGCCAAAATCGCTGGTCCATCTGGTTCGCTGTCACCCGCGCGGATATCCCGAAATAGCGCCAACAAATCAAAATCACCTCCACCCCATAAATCTGCCACAGACTAACAAATTGCGGGTAGTTGCACACGCTGCACCACCAGGACAGGGCGACAGGGGGCTCGCTTCCCAGTGGCTAGTGATGTACAAGGCTCGAGGCATCTGAGTCGTTTGTCTTGAGTCGGTGCCATTTCAGATCTCGCTCTCTAGTTCATTTCGACGTCGATGACTCGGGAGTGTTTTTCAGAGTTCGAGTCCTATTCAGAGCCTCAAGTTTCTTAAGAGCTTGAAGTTTATTCATCGCTCCAATCTTTTAATCATCATCAAACTTAAGAATCAGAAAAAAGGCTACTTTAATCAAATTGAAACACAATTACGAATTTGATTTCATCCAATCAGATTATAATTTATCTGATTAGCAAAGTAGTTGTTAGATTACGCCCAACTGCTTCAGAAATAATAATATTGTAATCATCAAGATTCCCTTAAGCTTGCATGCTCGTGTTCATTAAAATCATCATCTAGGTTACATCCTAGACCTCATCGTCACTTTCCATCAGCTGAGATTGTGGTTAAGCGTTGAACTATAGTTCATAAAAAAATCACCTGCCCCAATGTTTGTTTTTTAAAAATCTTTTTATGGCTCAACTCCTGAAATCTCAAAGCGTGGCTCAGAGTGCTCGCGTCTTGGCTAGGCTCCGAATTCACTGTGTCCTGCTAGTCCGCCACGAGGCTTCTCGGACTACTCGACACTATACATATATCTGTGGCGCGTGCGCAGCAATTAGCCCCGTTTGAGTAATGGCTTGTGAATAGTTCGACGTGGTTACAGAGGTTAATAGGGGCAGCTGAACTGAGGGCGCAAATGTGGAGCCGTCCATTTTTCATAATTGGGACGTGGAGTGTGGGGTCGAGATGACATGTTTGGATGTACAAAATCATTTGTTATTCATTTAAACGTCATAAAGAGACAAGAAAAATGATTCAATAAGTGACTTTCTCATTAATTAACGTGTATATTTATGCAAACATTGAAAAATAACAATGAGTTTGGAATATTGAAAAATAAATTTTTGCAATATTGTCACAGAATGAATCTGGTGACCTTCAAGAAAAATATTATTCTTTCTTTAAGAGCTGGCATTGCGTTTGATATCCCTGGGTGCTGTAGCAGATATCCATTGGACTATACACTGCCCGTTTGCTCGCTAGTATGTATAAAGAAAATATACTTTCAGACATTTCTCATCTCCGGTTGGATTTCGACTTTTCTGTTCGAATCTGCTGTTGCTAAAGTCCCACATCCCGGAAAACTTCGCCAAAGTGTACAAAGGACAAATTGCCTCTGTCATATCCAAACGTGGCATATCACCTGATAAGTCTCATCTCAACCAAAAAACCATCGCCAACATTTCCAAAAACAAATAAACCTCTGTAGGCAGCACGGGTGCAGTTATGCAGACGACAAAACACTCGAGCTAAGGCTTTTACCGGGCCCTCGAAGCGCGGCCACACACGGAGGCGAGCGAGCCGACAAACGCTCCGCTACGCAAACAGCTACCGCTCGAGCACGTAGGGACTGCCGCAAGAGGGAATACTCTGACCAGTTAGATTCAACGTTCGGGTCAGGCAAGGGGTCAACTGGTCTACAGCAGGGCAAAGGCTTCCCTGCGCCATTCATCATCATCATCATCATCCGCCCATTTAAGTCCCCACTGCTGGGGCACGGGCCTACCTCAATCACATGAGGGGTAATTGCCATACTCACCACGCTTGGAGTTTTCCTTCTCTGGGCGCTGTTTACTATGCCATATTATATATGCCTGCGCCATTATTATGCCATAAATAGTTTTTTAGATTTTCGCGTTGCATTATTACTATAATGTATCAAAACGGGAATTAACACGATATTTATTATGTGAAACAACATTGTGTACACTCACATATTTGGCTCGACGTTTCGGCTACGTTACAGCAGCCGTGGTCACGAGCGGACTGGCGGAGCACGGCGTTGTCTGCTGGGGCCGGACTGTGAAACTTCGGACACCCTCACATTTTTTGATATTAATTCGCCACTAGATGAATTGTCAGTGAAGCTACTTCGACACACTACACTAACAGTATCGGTGTTTGTTTGCGTTAGTAAACACACACCGATACTTTGTGTTGTTTCACATACTAAATATCGTATTATTCCCGTTTTGATACATTATAGTTATTATTATGCCATGTTCTCCAGCCAGTCTCTTCTCTATTTTAGGTGGTAGGGTAAGCTCATCTTTAATTTTCTTTATCTATTACATCAGTTACAGGGTGTACACGACGTTGTGCAGTAAGAGCACGTAGACTCTGCCACAACTCTGCAACGTTTGCATGGAAGGATCACCTAGTTTTTATATTTAAGATTAGGGCACATTAATTTAAGATAGGTAGGGCACACTAGCGACGCCATTTGATTTTAATTTTTAGCTACTAAACCGGATCTATTTTAAACAATTGAGGGGTTAAAATCTTTCGGCAAACACTTATACTATTTATTAAATATCCATGCACAAATGTTGGGTCTGTTTTTGTATGCGAAAAATTGTTTCATGCCAAAAGTGGCCGCTAAAAAATTAAAATCGATTGGCGTCGCTAGTGTGCCCTACCCGTCACCTTAACTAGAGCGTATCTCTCTTTTTATAATAGGTAAGTAAATACACTGCTAATAAGGAAGCTGAGTTTATAAAGATGGAGGAATATTTGATCGTTGCTAAATGAAAAGCCTGCAAAACAAAGGTCAGCAAACACAAGTATGTCATGTCAATACATAAATCAAATTGAAGTGAAAACGTTAGCGAACACAAAGTCGTTAATAAATCCGTATGGTCAAAGTTTGTTTACCTCTGGGCGGGATCAACGTCAGCGCGCGTCGATTGGCCCGTCTGCGAGTGTGCGTGCGCGTTTACACACAAGCAGTGATACGCAACATTTGGCTCCGTTTGTAATTTTATTAACGCGGTAGTAATATCTCATATTCATTGTGCAGTTTCGTAGTAAAATATAATATTTTGATGTTTTTATTAGTGAACGAAATATGGGTCATAAAATTAAATGAATTGTCTCTACGAGTATTACGGTAATAAAAAAATCCCAATCTGTATTTATTTATAACATGATCACTGTTATAGCAATGTTTAATTAAAGTATTATAGTTTTCCTTTCGTTTTCAAAAATACTTTCTTAATCATAAATGATCTTGTTAGTTTCAAACACATCTACGTAGGTAATAGGTTACGTATAGGACGTAGGTAATAGGTTACGTATAATACGTAACCTACTTATTACCTACGTGCTTACTTAGTGCAAGTCAGTAAGCTAACCTCTTTATTACATACCTACTTACAAATAAAAAAATGAATGACCACTGAACTTCGATCTTGGCTTCCGACATAATAAGACGCCTCCTCCCATTTCGGGTCACGGCTTAATCGACAATTTGTAGACCACGCTAGTCCTTCCACACTCCAATGATACCAAGAACGTTGAACCGAGCGCTGTTCGATTGACTATCCCATGTATGCTCTCTACATCGCTCAATCTACATTTTCTCCAGATCCAAAACAGTCTAGCAGATATGCAGTTTTTTGTTCCCAGTTTATCAAAAGGAGCCAAAGCTTCGCAAAAGGAGCAAAAGCGTTACAACAGTCAATAAAAAACAAATGGCGTCGGACTGGACCGAACAAATATTTAGTCCAACATTTTAGCAAAAGTTTGAATGGTTAAGATCACATTAGTTTGTTTGGTTGAAGTTAACAGTAGTTTAATGATCAAATTCAAATATTTGCTTTAGAGTAAACACCATTTGGTACTAAGCACTGGTGGTTTTATTTGCATTTATTTTACAAACGCATTGCACAAATACCTAGGTATCTATATGGATCTTTCTGCTTTTTTATAAATTAGTCCCTTCCCGTAACTCCGGCGTTGTTGCGGCCATCTCCCGACAACGGGCAGTACAGGTGAAGTTAAAAATATATATATTTTTTAATCAGCCTATAAACTGTCCCGCTGCAGGGCAAAAGCCTCCATCATAGAAATCAAGTTATCGCTACTATGATGGGATTAGGCTTAATTACCATGCTTGCCAAATGCGGATTGGTGATCACAAACCCGAGCTATGTGTGAAAAATTCGAAACATACTTTTTCACTCGACCCGAGAATCGAACCCCGGACCCTGAGATCACGGCTAGTTACTTAAACCACTAGACCAATATAGGACAAAATATTTATGCGATCATTATTTAAGCGGGTCATTCTCAATTGGACAGGGAAAGCAGATCGGTTGGATCATTATCACTCGTTTAGAATCGTTATTTATTTAGGACAAACAACAACACATACATACACCTTACAAACTTATGTTACATTTTGTAGGTTACGTGTGACATAGTGCTGTCTTTCTTATAGTCAGCCACGTAAAGTATAATACAGAAAGTAGTAGTTGGGAGCAAAAAATATACAGAACACATTGGTAGTGAATAATTGATTTACAAACTAACAAAAAAAACAAAAACTAAGTTTTCTAACTAATGTTATCATATTTTTAATCTAAATATTTAATTTATTAATTATTTTTTTAATCAATTTAGAAGTAAGGATCTTATCTCAGTAATTGTGGATAATTATTTAAACTTTAAAAAACTATAGATATTTAGTCTCATACATTCATTAATAAATGTTAGCTTTATCAACAAAGCATGTAATATTTTGGTGAAAAAAAAAACATTTTTTTTATTTATTTATCCGATAAGTGTACTTTTCGTCACCGCCGACCTTTATAGAAAGAAATAAGGGTTACACATAGACATACCATAACAACAATATTAAGATGCATAATCTTACCTACGACCTTCCGGTCACAAAGCATACGTTTTTATCCACTGAGCTACCCTTCTTAAAACCTACATCATGTAGCTTTTATTATTCGAAGTTCTGGGGAGCTTTTCGTTGCCGAGTGGTCACTGCGACCATATTAGACTTATTGTGGCCTCCGCTTTCACTTATAGATCGTCTCCGGGCAGATGTGGTAGCTGCCCAGATGGCGTTTGGCGGCGTGGGCACAGCTTATCGCGCGTTTTGGAACGGGAAAACGAGAGATTGCGTAAATCAAACATGTAATTACCCCGTATCAGCTACAAATAACGAGAAATAATAATAATTGTTAAAAATTTTGTTGCTTTTGAAAGTCAATACCTATTATTACCAATGCCTTATTGTACTGTCTGTTACTGTTGTATCATGCTTGTATTTTATTTTGTGCAATAAAGAATATCTATCTATCTATCTATTATAGTTCGATCAATGAATGCTCACAAGGGAAGTGTGGATGGAAAAGTCGAAAGCAGAAACTTTGAGTTAGGTACTTTGTTTATTATAGTTAGGAGATAAACACACTAAAAGTCCTTACCCCTCTGAGGTGAGCCCGAGGGGGCGGCACAAAGAAGGTCTCGTTTTTTGGTTTTTTGCTTACTTCTCGAAAACGGTGCTTCGTACGAAATTTTGTTGTACTGCATAATAAAATCCAATTAAATTCTCTACAACTTTGTCTTTTGCATTTTGTATCTATCTTCTATGATTACCAAGCTATGAGCTTCTCGAGAAATAAGCAAAAAACCAAAAAACGGGACCTTCTTTGTGCCGTCCCCTCGGGTTCACCTCAGAGGGGTAAGGACTTATAGTATGTTTATCTCCTAACTAGTCCAGACAAAGTTCCTAACTACCACACTCAGAGTTGTTGATTAACTTAGTTGGCTACTTAAGAAAAAATATTGACACTTATTTTGATACGCATAAAGACTAACGAACTAAGATAATAAACATTAGCTTAAATGACGTCTCTGAGTGCGGCCGTTAGTCAAAGTTTCTGCTTTCGACTTTTCCATCCACAAATTATTCCTTGACTAGGCTATTAGGAGTGAAATGAATTGGTAGTACATTTCGCACATGACAATCAATATAATTATGTAGAAATAACTCTTTATAGCCGTCTTCGAAAAAAGGAGGATGTTCTATGTTCGACTGTATGTCTGTTTTTTTTCTTTTTTTTTATGTATGTTTATCGATTTCTTCACCAATTATTGTCCGATTTGCAGAATTTTTTTTGAAGCGCGTTGGTCCTGTCATGACGGGATCTAATGATGGGATCCCAGAGAAATCGTGGGCTACACTCAAATTTACCTATATTATTCGATTTTGTACTTTTTAAGTGATTTTTGAATGGAAGTTTTTGATAAATTTGCTAATGTCAAGTTTTTGCCTGATTTAAAGCTAAGTATTAAACACATTTACTTTCATGCTCGTAACTCATCTACCACAGAAAATATTGCCAAATAATTGATCTCACCCGGACTCAGTAGAAAAAAAAATGAAAATGACCGCCATTTTTATTTAGGTAAAGAAAAAAAAAAATGACAGTGAATTTGTCGATAAAATTGGTTATATTTACTCGCCTTTACGGATCGGACACCGATCACCGGACCCACAGAACTCGTACCTATGTATAATTATATGGCATGGTAATATGGTAATTTAATTATATGAATTTGGTCCTGATTCTGATTCATTTTTTGGCGTCAAATACTATAACCACTCACATAATTAACTTCTTAATCCTTGAATTCAGCTACCGACGTTTTAACACTGGAAAAGATCCTACTTAACATCTCAAGGAACATATTAACAAATATCTCAAAGAAATTCAAAGAAAGCTTCAAACACACGGATTAATACTGCAGTTTCGCCACAAAAGCTGCGCTCGCGTCTTTAACGAACCATTACGCCCTTTGTTCTACGGGCGGAACTCAGATACTGCGTTTGCGCATAGTAGCTAGGGTTGCTTGATATTTATTGTTTTTTTTGTTACATCGACTTAAAATGTCTCAGGTTCGGGGACGTCTTTATAAAGTACCGAGTGCCGACCCATTCCCTGGCGACCATTATGGAGAACTTCTGGCCGCTGGGAGTCGTCTTTCGGAAGTTTCGAGAACGGCTACCAGCTGTTTATTTATTTATTTGGAAAACATACAATTACATTTGGCTTAAAGTTAAAACAAATACAAATAACACAGAAATCAGTAAAGTTTCCACAGTACATACCTACATCACAAAATATGAGGCAAGCAAAGTAAAACACATTTAAATGTTAAACTGTCAGATATTTATTATATAGGCCAATGAAATATTTTTGAATGTATCTTGATGCCTGAAATAAATTTATTATTATTATTTTATTATAAAATCAGTTGTGCGTTTAGACTGTTTTTTATTACGTGATTACTTGTTTATGCACCTTTTTTTATCGTTTGCATACAGAAAACCATATAATAGGTATCGTGAATAAAGACCATTTAGCATGTTAGATCAACAAAGTAAGTGAAAAATAAATGAATTTCCGCCCGGCGATAATGTATACCTAACCTAGGGGCGAGTTGAGTAAGGACCAACTGTCTTTCTTCAACTCAGTTGAGTCGACTTTAATGTTAAACACATTAGGTCCAATTTTAACTGAACAAAATTAACTGATTGTTGTAACCCAGCATGTGGCTCTTTATGAGAGAGCAATTTTGCCAGTATAAAAATCCTAAATGGCTTGCATACTTCTACACTCCAACGTTATTTTGTTCTCTCACCTGTTTCCGAAAAAATATAAGAAACCGCTTGACAACTGTCAATGGAACTTTCCGCTTGAAGTACAAACAACCAAGTTGGTATTTTGACAAATAATGGTTTTGTTCTTGATGTAAATAAAGCGGTTTGGGTAATGCGTCCACCCGAACCGAGCCGTCTTGGCACATCTCTCTTATTTGTTTGATCTGTACTGGCAACGGTGGCAACCCTAATATGAGACGATATTATTTGTGATGTCTTCCGAATTAACGAATGCTCCATTCGAAGAAAACACTAGTAACTGTCAACGGGCGACGTCAAAGACGCTCGTAAATTACCCGCAAAGAAAGATGTATCTCTGCTTCCCGCCCTGCCGCCGTCCCCGTCCCACTTGCAACATCATGCGTGATGCTGTCTCCCTCACCGGCCAATTAGGCACTCAAAGAAAGTACACGATTAATCGGTAGAGACGCTGAGCATTTCATCGATAAATTCAATTCAATTAAAAATATCTTTATTTGCATAGGCTTGTATACATACAACAGTTTCAAATCGTCATACATAAAACATTATAACTATTTATTTGTAAGTATAATATACCTTCAAGAAACCTTCAAGAAAAGATCGTATTCCTTTTTAAAAGGTCGGCAGCGCACTTGTGACTCCTCTGGTGTTGCAGGTGTTCATGGGCGGCGGTAATCGCTTACCATCACTCATTCATCGGTGATCCGTCTGCTCGTCTGCCCCCTATCCAATAAAAAAAAAATACATGTAATTACACATATTTCGATACATAAAATATACTAAGAAATGAATAAACATAATGTGATTCTACCAATTGTCGCTATAACATAGACCTTATCAGATCGAATATACGCCAATAATTTTACGCATGGTTAATTTGAATAATCATCTGACATAATGTAATCCGCTTATCTTTGAAGTCAGTTGTAAAAATAGTGAAAACATTTTTAGAATAGGTATCTATCATATCAGATAATGTCTTATTTAATACAAGGACGAATACTTTTACATACATTATTTAATCGACTTACGCTTTTATCTCAGATTGATTGATTTTAGTACTGTAAACTGTAATCATACTTAAGTAATAAAGTGTAAATTTAGGTTTTTTTACAATACAATATCTTTATTTGCATAAAACATTGTAAGCATACAGATGTTGATTTTAAAAAATATCACACGTTTTGCAATATGTATATTGCGTGCAAATATATTACGAGTAGGTATGTATGACACAAATTATATTATATTTTAAATTTATAGGAACAAACATGCTTGCTTAGTTTTGTTATACAAAAGTATTAAAATATTTAATTAATATAATATAAATTCAGTTCGTGTACATTAAAGATTATTTATTTTATATAACAATGTTTTTGTGGATACCTAAGCAATATATTTTTTTGATATTGTCTATTTGCGTATCTCTTTTTAGTTCCACTGATATACCAATATTTTATTACTTTATTAAAGGACTGTTCTCTATGTTGGAATAAAACCTGACATTTATTTGTTTAATTAAATAATATAATATAATAATAATAATTCTAGATCGAACTTATCAATAGGAAGATTTTCAATCGTAAAATTAAAGAGCCCCATTATGATGATACTAGCAGTCGCCCGCAGCTTCGCTCGTGTGGGATTCAGTTTGCCTAAAAGTAACCTATGTCGCTCTCCATTCCTTCAACTATATCTACGTTTTGTCGTGAAAGACGAAAAAACAGACAGACACGTACACTTACCCATTTATAATATTACGGTTACGAACATTTTTATCGATATCGATAAAACTAAAGCTTTTCTCTAGCAATAAGTTGTCGCTAATGTGTTGATCGGGTTATATCTCGCGACGTGACAAATTCGCGTTTTACACTATTTTACTTTTATTGCAGCTCACACTTATTAAACCACACAATAAACCACGAATATATGACTTTTATGAGTCATGGAGCGATGCGACTCATTTGTAAAACAATTTAAAAATTTACGGTAACAAACTAAGACATCAAATCGTAACACGAAAGGTTCATTCTGAAATGTAACTGAAGGGCTAGCTCAAACTTTTCGTTGACATTTTTGCTAAAAATGATGCTCGTTTGTAGTATGATCTTAAAAATCATGCCAAATATGAGCATGCTTAATGAACTGTCCACATTAGTAATTAAGTAATTTAATAGCATGCAAGCATGACAACAAAAAAAAAGGAAAAAAAAACATCCTAACAATAGTTAAAGAATTCAAAGAATTAAAGAAAGCAAAGAAAAATTCTAACAAACCATATAGTAACATAACAAATAAAAAAAAAAGTAATAAAAATACAAAAAAAATACTACAATAAATAAAACTTCATAATGAAAAAAAAACAATTTTTAGACATAGAATAGCATTAAGACTGTCTTAGAAATTTAAGGAACTTTTAGGCACATAATCAAAATTTTGTTACGCGGAGCAATGTTACTATTTAACACAATAAAAAACTAGCATAAAAAAGGCACAGACCAAGAGACAGTGGAAAATTTTTTTCATTAAAAAAAAACTGTCCACATTTGCTATCAATAAGCATGATATTATCCATCTATTAGCATGCTTAAAAATAAGCAAACCTGTTTACACGTGCTAAATAACACTCCCCAACACTTCCTCTTCCACCCGCACTGCAGGAAGCATGCTCAAAAAACGACCGCGTGCGATTTTTGAGCATACTCAAAATTAGCATGCTTATTAGTAGCACGTCTGTCCACACATGCTACATAGTAGCACTTGCTCAAAAGTAGCATGCTTTGAGCATGAAAATAAGCATGCGTAACAGTACTTATGTGATCGTAAGCAATTTGTACGAAAGCTGAAGATCTCCCTCTATCGTTTGTATGCATACCATGTTCTCTCTCAGTTGGAATTAAAAGATAACAAAGTATGGTGTAGGCACGCTACGATTACGTTACAAATTCCTGAGCGATGGTAGCTAGCACAGTGACTTAAAACGGAGCCTTAGCGAAGTGTGAGGTTGCAGATTCAATTTCGAGCATGCAATTCTGGATATTTCAAATCGTGAGCGGAGTGATACCACGGCCTAACAGAAAACCGGCGTGAAACAGCACTGTGCTGTGTTTCGCTATGTGAGTGGGGGCACCGGAGGCCTAACCCGGGGGAAAAGAGGGTTTAAAAGTTGGCAGCGCGCTTGTGACTCCACTGGTGTCGCGGGTGTCTATGGGCGGCGGTAACCGCTTACCATCAGGAGATCTACTCGTCTGCCATCTATCACAAATAAAACCTGTTTTAATTTTGTTCACTTTGCTTGAGTAATTAACGAAATGTGGAGATTTACTCACCATCGAGCTGGTTTAAGAAAATACACAAATACCAAATATGTTTGATAAATCCAGAGGTGCGTGCTGGTAATCGAACTTACAACCACCCGTTTACTAACACGTTGGAACCTCCACTGAGCTACCATCATCAGTCAGATCGTAAATATCGTCCTATTCCTTTGTGCCATGCGCGGTCGCACGCCCAGCTGATCGCCCGCGCGGGCGCACGTGTGCACACTTTTTGCCTTCCCCGAACACCGTGCTTCAAAGTTGTCACCCACATCAAAGGGTTGCGGCGCGTGAGTCGCGTTCCTGAAAACTGTTTGGATCAAGTTTCCACTAAAAATTGGCGTGTGGGATTGCACAGTAATAACTTTTTTTTATTGAGTGAATGTTACAACCACAGACACTGGTCCGTGCCTTTTTTGCTAGTCTTATAAGATAAATTGTAGTAAAAGTAGTACCTAACTTTAATCTTTTGCACTTTTATGATTATTGGTGTTTAACGTTTTCTTTGCGTACGATTGATCGACACTTTGGTCGATACCGTTAACGTAGAAAGTGTAAATGAAAGTCAATTTATATGAGAAGGTTAGTTTTTACAATTTACCTTATATTACTTAGGCCGGATTCGACCAATCTTTATCCGTGGATAAATCTATGATATAACGAATCGGTCCTTAGAGGAAAAATCTTGTTTTCAGGAGTATAATGACCTGGATAAGTTTCTAAGGCGGTTAAAAATGCACTCTGTATATTTATGTATTGCCAACACAGATAATATAATGTAACTAAAGTCAATGTCGATTCAATATTATGCCACGTTGCCATTTCGATTAAAATGTTTTGGCTAAAGGGCCTACAACGAAATGGAATTCAGGAATAAATTTTTATCCTGATCCCTTTCACACGCGTTGTGCGTCTTTTGTTTGAATGCGACAGGTATATTCTCAGTCGTTACAAGACGGTTTTGTTTTAGGCCCTCTGTTTAGGAAACATTACAAGTAATAGATCTCTTTCGCAGTCAACCATTTGAGTATACTATGACAAAAAACTCGTGTGTCAAACGGAAGCGGTTCGCAAGTCCCTCCCGCGGTCACGCAGATGCGCTGGCGCCGCCCACCGCGCCACAAACGCGCCGACAGACAGGGACAAAAAACGCGGGGTCATTAGGGACTCTTCTGATGGCGATCATGTGATTGTCACATTTGACCAATTTTGAATGTCATCTTCATAGTGTTTAAGGTGACGGGTAGGGTACACTAGCGACGCCAATCGATCGAATAACTGATTACGGCCAAAAGCGGCCATTTTTAGCGTGAATCAATTTTTCGCGTACAAAAACGGACCAAACATTTATGCATGATTATTTAATAAATAGTATAATTGTTTGCCGAGAGGTTGTAACCCCGAAATTGTTTAAAATAGATCCGGTTTAGTAGCTAAAAATTAAAATCGATTGGCGTCGCTAGTGTGCCCTACCCGTAACCTTAACGTGGAGTGAGCGATGGTAGGTCAGTCAATGGGTATGAAGGAGTGAATTCCTCTTTCCGCACTTTGATGCTTTGTTAGTCCAGTGTGCGTCTTCAGAACGTATTTCTACAACTAACACTCCGGTGAGGAAAAACATCTTGAGGAAACCTGCACTTTTCTAATAGTTTCATAGATCTGTGGATACCAATTTGTTAAAATACCTTACTTTAACCAAGATGGTCTGGTTCCTCTTTCTATGGGTAGCGTAGGTCAGACGGCAGTCGCTTCATGACCTCTCCTCCCTCCCTCATTCCCGCTGAACTCCAAAGTGATTACGATGTGTGGGCATACTGTATAATTTAAACTCTACAATGCAAATGACTACTGTCAATGACCAATTTTAGAATTCCCATTGCATATTCCTCTAGAAGATCTTCCGGTCTACTCATCCATTTAGTCTCCGCCCGTCACCTGTTAATAGGAGCAGATGCTATCATTGTAACCTTTTCAGTTAATCTGCCCATTCTGTTTGGAGAACGTTGGCTGCAGATGAGGAAACCGACCGTTGAGTCACACACAGTAACCACGTTTAAGTTAATATGTACCAGAACTACCCATATTCCTGATCGGTACCTACTATTTAAGAATAATCAAGCCTCTTCTAAGCCTAATATCTCAGTGATAGAAACCACTGTGCGCAGGCAGAATAAGCTTATTCGCATCACGGGACGCACTGAACTCGTAAAAGTGAATCTACCCGTGTCCCTATTTTTCCCGAAATTCTCATTACGGGTGTCAGAGAGTCATTGGGTAGACGTTCACGTCACGAATGTTTGTAAGTGCTTGTGTGTTGTTTGTGAGTGTCACGTCGATCTAAGCGGACACTCACAAACATTTTGACATAGAGAGCTATGCCACTTTTTCAAAACTGCAAGTTAACAAGCAATAAGACCTAACAATACGTTAGTCTGACTGTACTATATTTAGGTGCAACTCCTCAGGTTGCGCGCGCATCCATCACGCGATGCAATTTGCACCCGCACTCCTGCGCATTCGTTTTGCGAGTGACAGCCGACGAGCGGGGAGTGACGCGGGACATACATCAAACCCTTACTGGCCGAGGCCATTAGTAAAACAGGTGAAAATGATTATTTAGCCTTCAAAAGTTAAGGCTGCAATAAGCCATTTTTTTGTTTTAACCTGGTCGATGGCAATCCGCTTTTTAATGTAGTACTTATCAATCGATTTGAAAACTATGGCCTAAGTGACATACCTAAATAAGCTAATTTGATTTTTTTTTATTTAGCCTGCGTCGTCCCACTTCTTGGCAAAGTCGATTTCTATGATGGAGACCTTTGCCCTTTGCAGTGGGACAGTATACATACTATTGATACTTTACTATACTTTACAAGAAAAAAATATGGAGGATTTTTTATGTGACAGGTGGCTGACGAGCAGATGGATCACCTGATGGTAAGCGATTGCCGCCGCTCATGGACACCCGCGACACCAGTGGAGTCGCAAGCGCGCTGCTAACCCTTAAACCCCCTTTCGCCCGAATTGGGCCTCTGTTACCTTCACTCACGCAGCGAAACACAGCACAGTGCTGCTTCACGCCACTTTTCTGTGGGGCTGTGGTATCATTCCGGTTGAGCCGGACCATTCACGCCAAAGCGTAGTTTTCCCACGGCTATAGGATGGGTTCCAAAAAATGTTGAGCTTGAAAGTGGAAAATAATTACTCACATGTGTAAACCTATTACTGAATATAGGTACAAAGGTAGTACCTAGTATGGTAATAGTATGGTAATTAAATAATAAAGTATGGTAACTATTAGCACAACAGAGATGTAGAGCGATGGTAGACATTAGATAAAATTGTACCTATTCAGAACGAAAAGTCTAGATTTTTTCTAGCGTTGTGGGAATACATCTGCATCGCGAGGAAACCAACACCATCTATAGTATAAAAATGAATCGCAAAATGTGTTGGTAAGCGCATAACTCAACAACGCCTGGACCAATTTGGCTAATTCTTTTTTTTTTAAATGTTCGTTGAAGTCCAAGGATGGTTCTTACGGCGAGAAAAAATCGAATTAATTGTCTGGAAAACCCTAAAAACAGCCCTTTTCTTTTTCACATACAAACATTTTCTAACTAAAACGTAGAATCAATTTGAGTTTTATTGCTATTATATAAAGTTCACATTAATTGCCACATTACAAATTTTTAGGACAGGACGAAGTCTGTCGGGTCAGCTAGTAGACAATATAAATAAGACAAGTCCGGCACGTTTCGAATATTTTCTCAAACTCTGTAGATATAACCACAACGGTTGAGATAATGATTTCAGAATCATTCAGAAGACTCGTTCAGACGAGTAACTATGATCTTGATAAAAAACTCTGAAGAAATACAATGAAATGAAATTCCTTCTTTCAAACATCAACCTGACTTAGACCTGTCAACTGACCTTAAAGTTGTCGAATCAACGAAGAAAATACTAAAATACCTACTTAAGTAGATATTATAACACCCAGACACTAAACAAATACAAGTGCTCAACACTCAGAGCATCACCATCAATCTGCTTTCGTTAATTGGTAATCAACGTCAATATCGCAACGTTCGATCGCAATTAACATTTAGCTCGGTTTAGCGAACGTTTAGCGAGTCTGAGACGACGCGGGCCAAGACAAATAGTGCGTTTGGCTGCCGATCTGGACCAACTACGAGTAGTCTTTATTAAGGTGACAGGTCAATAGTCTCTAGACCAGAGGTTCCCAAACTTATTTGTATATTGCCCATTTTGCTATTATTTTTAGCGTCGTCAATTTTTAGTTTCAATTTTTACGGGATTTCTACCATGTACTAATGATTACTTAGGAAGAGCGAGGCATTCCCAACACAGGTGTCTTATGACTACCTTCTGGGAAGCCCCGACAACTTGTTTGTTAATAATTTACTGCAAATAAAAATATATTTTATTATTTATTTTATTTCATTTATGTACCTTATTTTAGAGTTTCCGATATTTCGGCACTGTTGCAAGCGCCATGGTCATGGAGTAACTGAAGATTTTGCGGGTAAGCTGTTACTGGCAGACAAATCGGTCTACCCTCCTTCGCAGTCTTTTATTACGCGCACCTTCAATTCAAGCAATTTCAATCGTGAGGATGGGTTTAAATTGTCAAATGTCTGGAATCCAGTGATTCGAAAATGTAAAAACCGGAAACTAAACAAATTGTCATGTCGCGGCCAGAAACACAACACCACAGTATCTGGCCGCGACATGACAATTTGTTTGTTCTCGACAGAGAACAGGTGCGAGAAAATAGTGAGTGAACAGTGGTACCGCAGGTGCGCGTAGTAAAAGACTGCGAAGGAGGGTAGACCGATTTGTCTGCCAGTTACAATAAGCAGCTTAAAACTTCAGTTACTCCGTGACCATTTTCGCTTGCAACAGTACCGACATATCGGAAACTCAAAATAAGGTACATGGTAGAAATCTCGTAAATAACTTTTCTAATGTTAGTGACCATGAAAGTTTAAAACAATATATGAAACGTCCCTGTTCCGAATTCGATTCCAGGGTGGAAGAGAAGGTAAGTTTTGGATTTTTCGAACATAGCTCGGATTTGTGATCACCAATTCGCATTAGGGAAGCGTTGTGTTAAGCTTAATCCCATAGTAGCGATGACTTCATTTCTGTGATGGAGGCCTATGCCTTGCAGTGGGACAAATATACAGGCTGATACTTTACTTTTTAATTTACTACCTGAGAGATATTAGATACCTTCGTCCGTCTGCTCGTCTGCCACCTATCACATTAAAAAAAGATGCGTTCTAGACATATAAGCCACAGATACACTTTGGTACGCAGTGACAGGGATAATTGGAAAATTGCTGCCAAATGTATTTATCACTGTGATGGGCGAAAAGCGCGGTGATGATGATAAAATGACATCGTTCATCAAATCCTCACACGGGACGTTGCGCATTTATATCGACGATGTAATAAATGGGCTAAGGAATACCTACTTATGAGTACCTATAATAAACTTCTAAGTGTACATAATTGAAAAAGGAAAACGTGCTGGTGTGATTGACATTGCATTGAACGGACATAACGCACGTCGGCACCCACCTACCCCGCCATTGCAAAAGGCAACTGCATCTATGCGAATTTTGTTTAGGATATGAGGGAGCGGAGTCACAAATGCGCTGCCAACCTTCAAACCCCCGTTTTACCCCGGATTAGGCCTCCGGTACCTTCACTCACGCAGCGAAACACAGCACAGTTCTGCTTCACTTTTTTTTTAAATGTCTCATATTTTTTACAATTAATACGAATCTATTGACGGCGACTGTTTCATCGATGCGTCACCTAGAGAAGGACTTAAAATGTTAAAATTAATACATGAAGTACCTATCGGTAAAGTTTTTATACAAAGTCTGCAATCGGTCGGTCATTTTGTATAGGGCGTGAAAATGTTCGAATTTCGCACAGTAAAATTGTAAAAAACCTTTTTTTAAGTTCAGCGAGTAAAATAAGTGTTTATATTGATGAAACTGTTCACCGATATTCCTTGAATTAATGTAATTATTATATTAGAGATGTTTCATAGAGAGAAATTCAAGTAGTTGAAGCTATTTAAAATATAAAGGGGTATGAGAGGCTTGGACTCTAACTTTAAAAGAAGAGCAGAAACTCCTCGTAGCAGAAAAGGAAGTTCTACGTAAAATTCTGGACCCACTAAAAGCAGACAACGATGGCTGGAGGATCTGCACAAATGCCGACATAGAAGAGATTGTGAACACACCCAACATCATTGGCGAACCAGGCGCATCGCCTACGCTGGCTTAGCCATCTCGAGAGGTTGGACGAAGATCCCCTGGGCCGAGTGGACCGACCTAGGTATTGGAAGGACGTCGTCGAGACTGATCTGCGAGAACTTCTGATCAAGAACTGGCAAGAAGCAGCGCAGGATTAGTACAGCAGGAAGTGGTGATCTCTTGTTTCGGAGGCTAAGGCTATATTTGGGTCGCTAAGCTAGCAGAGTAAGTAAGTATGTGTAATAAGGCATAGTCCTTCACCTGCATAAGGAATAGTCCTGTATATGGCATAGACCTACACTTAGGTATGGTCCTTCAGATACACTTCGAGAGGGCCGCATTTCACCAGCGAAATAAAAAAAGAAAACCACGATATTAGGCCAAATAATCGATGATTAGTTATACTGCGTTAAATGTGTGTGTGGTGTGTGTATGTGCATAGGGACACATTTTGTCAAACTATAGCTCTAATAAAAATAATCCCTTTAAATAGTGTCCAAAATATCAGACAAGTGAAAACCCAAAAAACGCTTGGCTTGACGTCGTATGTATGCCAATAGCCTCACCACTATGAATGCCTAGGACCGTGCAAAGTAGAGAAAGTGTAACACTTATTATGTTAGTGATATCTGGTATGAAACATACTCATCTAAATTAGAATGCATGTGTCAAATAACATGTCGCATCGAGTCACTATGTGGAAGCACCGCCGCAAATGTCACGTTGACGTTTATTGGACGGATGCAACGCGAGCTGCGCGCGCGCATGACAACTCCCGTGTCAGCTGTCACTCGTAATGGCGATAGGGCATTTGTTACAGATTACAAAACGATATTTAAGAAACACGCTTTTTATATTTTATTAGGATTCTGTCTTAATTTAGTAGCCAAGTTTGGGGTTTTTGTTGTGCAAACTATTTTATTATTTATTTGGTTTTATATACTCAATACTCAATATTTTTATTGTGACCATGGTGGACAGTGAGGTTATATATGATAACATAATAACTACCACTATAGGCCCTATAAAACACTGCAATATGATAAGTATTGTGTTTTAAAATAATGATATAAATAGTCAAAGAGAACAAATCCAATCCGACCGAGAACGATGGTGGCTCAGTGGTTCAGAACGCGCCTTCCACACGGAAGGACCGGGTTCGAATCCAAACATGTATCTCTTGATTTTTTAAATCTATGTGCGTATTTCTACCATTAGCCTCAGCGGCGAGGGAAACCATCGTGAATAACGGAATAACACGTTCCGAATAGTTTCCTAATTCATCCATGATTCAGTTGGTCTGATTCCCCTGGTTGCGAAGGTCAGACGGCAGTCGCTTTACTGTAATTACCAGACTCCCCAATCCTGAATTATGGTCTAAACGTACCCCGAGCTCCAGAGCGACAGCTTTGGACGCAACCGGGAATTACACGCTAAGATGAGGTGAGGAACAAATCCAATCTAACATAATATTGGTCAAATAAATTAAAGAAAATATATATTTCCTATCGTCTTAATTTTTATGTTATTTTATGGAGTTTTTTTATTCTTAAAATCTTCCGCATAGCGTTTAAATCAATTTTATACTTCGATAAAACTAAAATGGTATTTTTATATATAGATAGCATTAAAATGGTAACATTTTACACTTACTTTTGAGTGTTAGGTCACGGATCGGATATTTTTTTATGTGATAGGTGGCAGACGAGCAGACGGATCACCTGATGGTAAGCAATTGCCGCCGCCAGTGGATTCACAAGTGCGCTGCCAATCTTTAAACCCCCTTCCCCGGGATTGGGCCTCTGGTGCTCTCACTCACGCACAGTGCTGCTTCACGCCGGTTTTCTGTGAGGATATTTATTTATCAATTAACTTATTAATATTAATAAATGGACTGCCTCGTTAGCGCAGTGGGTAGTGCGTCGAACTTTAAAGCGACTGTTGGCGCTTGGGGTCCCGGGTTCGATTCCCGGGCCAGGCCAAAATTTGTACCTTAGTTTTTCTGCTAAGAAATTCTCAGTGTCAGCCCGGAGTCTGGAAGTTGGTGGTCTTGTACCTCCCGTGCCTCGGAAAGCACATTAAGCCGTTAGACCTGCGCCCGATTTCTCCCGGTCGTGTCACACAGGTGTCCGATCGGAATAAGAGGGCACAGGAATAGAGAGTATAATTGTGTATGCAATCAAATAATTCTTTATTTGCATAGGCTTGTACACAGCACTTACAAATCGTCATACATTTTAATGACTTAAAACTATTTATAAGTAATTTTTTATGTATAATTTACATGTTAATACATATATATGTTGATACATAAAATATACTAAAGAAATAAATAAACATAATGCGATTCTACCACCGGCTCGGAAAGTTGTTTCTGGTCGAGAAGATCCGGCAAGAAACTCGCCAGTTACTCTTTTTAATTGCCAAACTTTCATACAATGTTGTGTCATCATCATACCAAGCCATACAGTTTAATTGTTACACAAAATAAAAAAAAGGAAATAATAATAAAATAAATATTATGAGGTAAACCGAAGCAGACCAGTCCCCAAAGGCGGCACCTGTTCACAAGTATGACGTACGTGTCAGCCATCATTTCACTCAACCATATTAGAGGGAATGTAATGACCCGCCACATAACGCCACCACCTCAGAGACATTTGAGTGAGCATGACTACTTAGGTTCCCCTCATAGGTCACAAAGAGTAGTAGTTACTTAATCCAGACTTATAAACTGCAGGACGAGGTGTACAATAGTAGGTGGTTAGCATCTTGTCAATTATTGAATAATCAATATAAATCATTTTTTATACAGTCAAAATCAAAAATGTCTTTATTCAATAAAGAACATGTATGAATGTCAAATATTATGTAATCTACCGCTGATTCGGAATGTCAATTTCTACCGAGAAGAATCAGCAAAAAACTCAGTAGTTACTTTTTCCAAATAATATGGTAATTACAATTTTCATTCTTATACAAACACACTTAAGCACTATATAAATATATCCTGCGTAAGTGGTTGTTCGTTGATATTGGCCGCCCTAGCCGAAATCGGTTGGAGGATATTATTATTATTAAAAATGAATACCCACTGTAATACTCGTAATTTTTCTAATTTATCAATAATAAAATATCTTTTATTGGCTGTAAGAAATATATGTAATACCGAAATTAATTTAAGAGCCGTGGATATTACATAACTTTTTTTAACAACAAATATTTTATTCAATGTCGATTGCACAAGAATCGCCCGTCAGGAGCCCAATTCTCGTGCTTGTGATGTTCATCGAAAAACGATATTTATCACAAAAACATAGTTTTAATGTATGGTTTTCTTGCGACATTCGCCATGATTTTTCAAGGTTCCTTATAATAATAGGGTAGACAATAGACATCCGCTAAGAACTGATTTTGCGAATATCCACCCCTAAAAGATATAACAGGGGTTACATTCATATATATCCTTAACGGGGCTAGATCTAGCTATCCCTTTTTATGCTTAATCAGCCCTTAAAATAATGATCTAGCTCCTAGCCCAATTTATGACCCCTAAATATATTTTAATGAAATTTATATTTTTATAATTGTATTGACAATGGCTGTCCTTGATGAAATACCGTCATGAAATGAAATGAAATGAAAATTGTTTATTCAATTTAGGTCCATACAGAACACTTATGAATGTCAACATGCTTACCACTGGTTCGGAATGTAGTTTTCTGCCAAGAAGACACCAGCAAGAAACTCAGCAGTTACTCTTTTAAAAAGAAATGTCACCATTAACTTAAAAATATAGTACAATTTTTGTGTTACTAATATGTCCCTAAATTATTGTCATTCAAAAAATCGTCTATTTTAGTTTTTTATATACAATTTAAACTTATGTGTGGGCAAGTCAATAACAATCTGAGGTAACTTATTAAACATTTTTATGCTCAATCCTATAAATGAACTGCCAACTTTATGGAGCCTGATATTTGGAACGGCCAGTCTGTCACAACCATCAACTTCGTACAACAAAGTGAAAGTAAACAAAAGCCAAGAAGTGATAGTTGAATTAAAATTTTATGTGGCGAAGAATCTTCTGATGAGCATTACACATTTAAGCTGTTTTTTTATTAGGTGCGTTCGATTATTCAATTTCCTATTAAGAATAGTTAAACATGAAAACTTTTGAAAATATGACAACACTGATCTTTAAATCATTAGTTAGTTCTATTTGATGCATAAAATACTGTTTCTTGTTTCTAAACAAAGTTTATCAAAACAAGCATTTATAATCTCGGTTTGGTTTTTTGAAATAACAAAACGAATGCGATAGCCGAAAATATGGCAGTTCTGATAACCGCGCAGAAGCATAATTTGTCACCGGGCGCGGCGCACATGCGCGCGAGTCGCGTGACGTCAGCGCCTGCGCCGGCGCCGCTGTAACCACAAGTCTATGTAAACTAGGATAACTTAGAGAACTCAAAGCAAAAAAATGTCTTGAAAAATATGTACGAAATTGTTAACTAAAATTATACTTCTAAATTTATCGTCGCGCCAATAATAACAGACGGATCACCTGATGTTAAGCAATTGCCGCCGCCCATGGACACCCGCGACACCAGTGGAGTCACAAGTGCGCTGCCAACCTTTAAACCAGCACGCAGCGAAACACAGCAAAGTGCTGCTTCACTATATAGTTCAAACAAAATAATAATATTCTCCAACCGATTTCGGCTAATCTCAACGATCAGCCACTCACTTAATCCAGCCATCGGGTGTTAAGGTCAGTCGGCCATATTTGTTCACATCTTTTTTTTAATGAGAATAACCAGACATTTACAGACAGAATCTCACCTAAGAATAAGTTCAGATCATAGCGTTCAGGGAACACATCTTCCGGCAGAGAGTTTTATTCCTTAGCCGCACTCAACATGAATGTAACATTTGAACCGTTTGGACATCTTTTTACATTTTTGTTTAAAACTGATAATAGTCGAGCGATACACGATTGCTTAACTGTTTATATTCTTATATGCATCAAAATAAAATACATGTATATTAAATTGGCGCCCAACGTGGGACCTAACATTTTGTAAATCATAGTACCTATAAACATTTAAATAAGGTTTTACAGTCCTACTAAGCTATGATGATAGCCTCAGCGTGTAATTCCTAGTTGCGTACTGGGTATTCGCTTCGGAGCCTGGGGTACGCTTGGATCATTATCCAGGATTTGGGAAGTCTGGTAATTACAATGAAACGACTATCTGACACTTGCAATTCTAAGAAGGACATAATAATGGAGCTACCATATGTAACGATATATAAGAAAACAGTGTACAAACAACTTTAATAAAAATAATTATTAAATACTGGTAGAGAATGCCTCTGGGCAAGTTCGCTTATTGTATCGTTTTGTGCAATAAAGTTTTAAATAATATCTGACTTTGAGATAGGTAGCTCAAGCACCTAGCGTTACAGATATCAGAACCAACAGTGGAATTACAAATATATAATACACTTTTGTAAATGCATACTAATAATACATAGAAAACCCCCAGACCACTACAAACAGACATTTTCATGCACAGAAATGTTTGTACTGTGCGGGGATCGACCATTGCACCAGAGGCAGCTTTCACTACCATTGATCCAAACGGGTCGCCAATAAGTATTTAGTATGTCCGGAAAGCTTGCGCACGCGTGGCCGCAGCCATGCGCGGGCGCAGCGGACCGTGTGTCACCGAACACCGCGTTTGATGTCGTCGCCTGAAACCGCACCCGCTCGTCGTAAACCGCTTATTGTTCCCTTTTATTAGTATAATTGGATCGAACTTTGTCGAGGCCCAGCCGTTAGAAGGTGACACTGGATTCCAAGGGTCCACTTTCATCTTCATAATTTATTTCAGCAGTTTTCAAAATGAGAAATATTTTTAAAACTGTTGAAACATTCAAGACACTGTAAAACAAAAGACATGCCTTCGCAGTAAAAAAAATGTTCTGTAGATGTAAGTGTTAGGTTTTGGAAATTTTATAACCGATTTGTATCTTTTCCTAAATAGTTTTATCGATTAAAGAGTCTTTGGTTTAAAAATGTAAGTTAAAAATAATTAAGAAAAAGAAATGCCACGAACAAAAAAATGGCGGGTCGCGAGGGAGGCTTAAAAGGAGACGGCGGACAAGAAATTACTGTTGTAAAAATATGATTGAGAAAAGGATGTTATGAGAGGAAGGGGGGCACACATTTTACCACTTTGGGAGCGTCTCTTGCGCAAAGTATTAAGTTTACAATTTTTTTTATTAGCAACCTCAACATCATTTTTAAGACCTATCCATAGATACCCCACACGTATGGGTTTGATGAAAGAAAAAATTAAGAGTTTCAGTTGTAAGTATGGGGACCTCCCAAAAAATATTTTTTTCCCTATTTTTGTGTAAAAATCGTAATGCAGTTAACAAAATTCATATACTTATTTACCAAGTTTCAATAGTATAGTTCTTATACTTTCGGAAAACAAGTGGCTGTGACATACGGACGGACAGACGGACCGACAGACAGACATGACAATTCTACATATAAGGGTTCCGTTTTTTGCCATTTGGCTAACCCTAAAAACATATCGGGTAGGTACTGACAGTTCCGTACCAATTTGTAAATAAAATTAATAAATATCTGTAACGCACAGCAGACCTTTAAAAAAATACTCACGTGACTCGTCACTGATTTTAATAGTTTTGTTATCTTTCGCCAATTATTTAACAAGTAAATTGCCAAATATTTAAATCTGACAGTGATAAAGAATAATCGTATAGGTATAAATGAGATTATACAGATAATGAATGTGGATACTTTTATAGCACTCAAAGTACGGTACGAAAACTTAAAGTGACGGGTAGGGCACACTAGCGACGCCAATCGATTTTAATTTTTAGCTACTAAACCGGATCTATTTTAAACTATTTCGGGGTTACAACCTCGTGGAAAACACTTATACTATTTATTAAATAACCATGCACAGAGGTTGGGTCCAACGCGTACGCGAAAAAAGCGGCCACTTTTGGCGTGAATCAATTTTTCGCTTACAAAAACGGACCCAACATTTGTGCATGGTTATTTAATAAATAGTATAAATTTATTAAATAACCTGGAACCTCTTGCGCAGCCGTCGCTCTAAAGTGCGACCAACTACTGCGCAATCGAGGCAATCAAATGCAAAAAAAGGCAGTAAAATTGTGGTAATTAAAGAACCCACATCACTCAATACTCAATCATTTATTGCAAAACCATAATGTACAATAAGATGTTACAATAGTAATGGAACAATGTTATGGACTGTCGAGCACGCCAAATTAGGTTTAGGAGAGAGGAAGCGCTTTTATAATAAACTTTAATTTGAAATAAATCATTTGGAGAAACCTATATATGTATGATCAGCAAAATATTCATTACTGTTGTAGTCTTCCTAAGCGTCCTTCCGCCGCTAAACGTAGGCCTCCCTTCTTCATGCTGCGGGACAGATTTCTACCCGGCTGTTTTCATCCAGTCACTAGCTAACTAGTATTTTTTATGTGATAGGTGGCAGCCGGCAGATGAGCCGGCGTATTATCTGAAAAGCAATTCCGCCGCCCATTAAGATGGCAAACCCATTGCATTGCGCTGTTAACCTTTTCCGCTTCCCCCGAATAGGCCTCAGGTGTCTTTACTCAGTCAGTGAAATACTTTAAGGATGGATATCACGGTCGAACCGGCTCCATTCACGCCGAAGCGTGGCTCTCTAAGGATTGCCCACACTGGCGGATGACGAGCGTTTTCAAAGCCATTCCGCCAATAGTGGCAACTCCCTAATAGTTAGACCTTGTGTTCTGCAATGGACCTTGAAACCGTCTAATAGATGAGTTGTTAACCAGTTTCCTCTATTCCAGATCCCAGCGGCGGAGGTATGGGCAACCCTGGCGTGGGAGGAGGGGGACAGCAGTACGGAGAAGGTGAACCAGCTCGGCGGAGTGTTCGTCAATGGTAGACCTTTGCCCAATGCCGTGCGGTTACGGATAGTGGAGCTAGCACAGTTAGGAATAAGGTAAGCTATGTTTTTTTTTTCAAGGGAAAAAGAGATCGGTAAACGTTAAAGATCAGGTGGACATCCGTTACACCAGAAACAATGCTGATGCGTTGTTGGCTCTTTAGGAAACTATCTTTAGGTTCTTTATTGCCTGAAATTTAAAGTGGTCAAAAAGATTCGACTATTTGTGTTGCTCAACGTTGAAAACGTTCAAAAGGGAGGATCTGTTCATATTATAATCAGTCAAAATCAAAATCAAAAATGTCTTTATTCAATTTAAGTTCATACAGAACATTTATGAATGTCAAATATTATGTAATCTACCGCTGATTCGGAATGTCAATTTCTACCGAGAAAAATCAGCAAGAAACTCAGTAGTTACTCTTTTCAAATAATATGGTAATTATAATATTCATCATATACAAATTATGATTACAGTGACAGTATGATATACAATGCTTATAATCAATATCGTTTAGATAAATCGTCAAAGAAAAATTATGAAATGTAATATACATTAGAGGACAGGCGAAGAGATCAACATGTCCAGGAATCCTTATCATTCAAACAATCATCTACTTTATAGTAGCCTTTCTGCATTAGGCAGTTTTTTACATGCAACTTAAACTTATGTACGGGTTAATCAATGATATTTTGAGGTAACTTATTAAACATTCTAATGCTCAATCATACAAATGAATTTCCAGTTTTATGAAGTCTTAGATTTGGGACAGCAAGCCTATGTTTATTTCGCGTGTTAAAGCTATGAAAATCTGATTTTTGCGAGTAAAGGTCAATCAATCAAGTATATTAATGATTGTCTACTGACGGAGTTATTGCCTTTCTGTATGATAATAAAGGTGAAAAGCACCCTCGGAGATCAAACAGGGAGACGGTAGAAAATAAGAGATCAGTTCCGTCTTGACTTGTGGCGTTTTATTTTGAACTGAGGTCATTGTCCCGGTGACACGGTTTGCTTGTGCGATGCAAATATGCATAGTGCCATCTACCGGAACAACGACAAACCACCTGCTTGTTTACTTTGTACAAAAGGAGACCTAAGTAACAAGGATAATTGAATCAGCTCCACAGAGTCTTACCAATATTTTACTTTGTTTCCTTTTTTCGATGTTCGCATTTGAACAAAAAAAAACAGATTGTTTAGACTTCCCTTCATGACGGTGTTCATCCACCAGGCCATGTGACATCAGCCGGCAGCTGAGGGTGTCCCACGGTTGCGTGTCCAAGATCCTGGCGCGCTACCACGAGACCGGCTCCATCCTGCCCGGAGCCATTGGAGGAAGTAAACCCAGGGTCACCACGCCAAAAGGTGAGTAGATTCATCAGTTTGATCCTCTTATCCTAGTCGACACAAAGGGATTAGCAGTCAACAAAGAATCGTTTGTGGTGTGGGCTGGATGAGAGTGGCCGAAAATCGGGAGCAGTGGCGTGCATTAGGGGAGACCTATGTCCAGCAGTCGAGGAGTGTGGGTTGCTGATGATGATGATGATGAAAGAATCGTTGTGTTTGTCCATACTTGGTAGATCATTTTGATCATACTGGTGAACGCTTGTGTGTGTGTGTGTGTTTTTTTTATTATTGTTTCTTCAGTTCCTCCTTGTCTTTCAAATATCTTTCTCCTGAATACAAAGTATCCGATCTATTAGCGGTTCCCGCGATTAACTGCTGTTTGACCGCAAATGGAGCATAACTTATAGTTATCTTTAGACTGGTTACCTTCCCAGAATTAGAATTTAAGCGTGGCCTTTTAGCTAAAATTGAGGAAGTAAAATAATAATATAATAAAAAAAGAACAATTTTAGCAATGAAACAATTGCAGACTTCATAAGGACCAGATTAAGAGTTGAGAAAAAAATAGTAACCTATCATCTCTCCAATATCTATTAGTGTAGATATAGAAGTAAAGAAGAATGATTTTCCAGGTGGTGTCCTATATCAAACAGTTGAAAGCGAAGGACCCCGGCATCTTCGCGTGGGAGATCCGCGACCGGCTGCTGGCAGACGGCGTGTGCGACAAGTACAACGTGCCTTCCGTGTCCAGCATTAGCAGGATATTGAGGAATAAGCTGGGCGGTGGGGCTCTGTACCCCGTGCCGCCACTGTACCCTGTCCCGCCGCAGCGGTGCTGGCCGTTGCACCAGCCGTACGACTACTATGTGTATCTACAGGTGAGTTGAGTTCAATGCTCCGTGTCAAATATCAGCAGGATATTGAGGAACAAGCTGGATAGAGACCTGCATCCCGTCCCGCCGCAGCAATGATGGTCCATTGAACCAGCTGTATGACTAATATGTGTATCTACAGGTGAGTTGAGTCTAATGCTCCGTGTCCAGCATCAGTAGGAAATTGAATAACAAGCTGTGCGGCAGGACCCTGTACCCCGTGCCACCGCTGTTCCCTGTCTCGCTACAGCGGTACTAGCCGTTACACCAGCGGCACGACTAATATGTGTATCTACAGGTAAGTTGAGTCCAATGCTCCGTGTCTAGCATCAGCAGGATATTGAGGAACAAGCTGGGAGGCGGGGACCTGTACCCCGTGCCACCGCTGTTCCCTGTCTCGTTACAGAGGTACTGGCCGTTACATCAGCGGCACGACTAATACGAGTATGTGTATCTACAGGTGAGTTGAGCTCAGTACTCCGTGTCAAACAATAGCAGGATGCTGCGCAAAAAGCTGGGCGGTGGCCTGTACCCCGTGCTAGCCGTTGTACCACTCCTACTAATACTTTATATCTAAAGGTGAGTGCAAGCAAGTGTGTCCACCTCAAAACAAGATATTAGCAAGATATTACTGCGCAAGAAGCTTGGCGGACGACGCCCTTTAAACGTCTTTACTTTACCGTGTCGCTGTACCCTGTCCCACCTCACAGACTTATCAGGCAGACTGTCGATAAAAAAATAGTGCAATATTTACTTATCAGACAGGTTCACTACTGTTGAATCTTCTTCCATTAGATCGACAGTTAGAGAAAACATTTGTAAAAAATCTGCACGTTTCCTGGGATACTTAAAATTTGAGATAATGTTTCTGAACGTAAGAACCAGGTGGACTCAGTCTGTTTTTTTTTAATGTGATAGGTGGCAGACGAGCAGACGGATCGATGATGAGCGATAGGCGCCGCCCATAGACATCCTCGACACCAGTGGAGTCACAAGTGTCAACCTTTAAACCCCCCTTTCCCCCGAATTAGGCCTTCGGTAACCTCACTCACGCAGTGAAACGCAGCGCGCTGCTTCACGCGCCAGTTTTCTGTGAGGCCGTGGTATCACTCCTTCGAGACGGCCTATTCATACCGAAGCGTGTCTCTCAAACGGTTCGTTCTGAACAAGACAACTTATGACAAGACTGACAAGTTCTGTTCTTTCTGTACCTAAGAACAATGTTCCCAGCAGGTTCTCAAGTGATCTCTCCCCTCAGGGCCGGCAGCACGCGGCGGGCAACCCGCACGCGCTCCCACACCCGCACCAGCAGCCGCCCCCGCACCATGCGCACGCGCTCTGACGCGCGTGACTGCGCCCGCGCTTCCGGTAGTGACGAGTTGTGCAAACTGACGGGGACACTGAGCTCGTGTGGAAGTTGTGGTTGCAGACGGGAAGTGCATTTTCGATTGAAAAAAAAAGAAAACACATTTGTTGCATATTTGTTATGAATATTCATTTGGCTGCAATCTCACCTGATTAGGAAGCCGAAGGTAGTACTATTTGTATAGGAAGGTAGGTTTAATAATAATCTTACGACTTTATTCTCTACTATAAAGGGAGCAACACTTTTTTTTCCAAATTTGAATCTACCACTTAGTGGTCGTGACAATTAGTATGATCATGCCAAATTAAAGCCTTCTACTACTCAGAGTCTCTGAGCTTAGCTGCAGATAGATGGATGGACATGGTCTATAAGGACTATAGGTAAGGGTTCCTCGTGGAGAACGGAACTCTAAAAAAGACGATAAAAGCTTTACGTCGAATTGAAAACAAACAACATTTACCTACGTCTTTTGGCAAGTTCGCTTTTCAAACGATAGCGAACTTGGGCGGTGTTCGGTGGCCTAAGATAAATAAATGCTTTTTCTTTATTAGCAAAACCATATTCCCCATCCTCTATACATTTTAGTCGCATTGAGAGATTTTCTATGAATACGAAAGTGTACTAGCCATAGCAACAAACTTCCACCGATGAGAGAACCGTATCGTCAGTATGACACTCGGACTGTGGTGCAGTGATATAGACTTTATAGATATAGTGTTAACGGTGATTTTCAGTTAAATGATTAACTGATCAGCGTAGGTATACGATTGATAACAAAGTATTAAACCATTAGTGTAAATACTTAGTGACGGTGTAAGATAATAGAGAATTGATTAGAATACATGAATAGACTCGGATATTATGTAATAATAGTGCATCTACACAATATTATCCTTTATGGTAGGTAGAACGCCGACTAGATTCGAATAATCGAAAATTCGGATAATCGGACATAGACTGGTAATAAAGAAAAGGTGACACATAGAATTACAACATGCCAATATGCAAGGCGTCGAAAAATACATGTCATTGAAAATAAGGAGATTAAGTAAGGAGTCAAGGAGCCATACATAATTGAGGAGCTTCGGAACAAAAGCCGATAAATCCACTTTATGCCATATTTTTTGTTATCTGTTATCCCTCAGTACTCTTACATCAAATCTCGTTAAAAAGTACTAATTTATTTTCTAAAGTTGGACAGCTGGACCAAAACCAGACAAATACACGTATTTTTAAGTTACAATCATTGCATTTTTAATTTTCGGGACTATTACCGATAAATCCTTTACAAATTCTTACTACATGTTTAATGTTAATTTACGTTATATTATTAAAAACAAAAAAAAATGCAATCCAACTTAAATCATTCTTTTTTGTTTCCTATAAAAGTACTAAAAGTGTATTTATCGGGTTTTGTTCCGGAGCTCCTCAATAAAGAATTTTATGATTTAAAAGCTTTCGCTTTTAACATTTTGTAAATTTATTGAACTTTTTCTACAATACAGTCCGATCACGGTTATTTGTCACGTGGCAAAAGTCGGAACTAACGCTGTTTTCTTTTACAAGTGTCAGTGCTATTGACATTTTCAATAGAAAAATATTGCACAGCGCCCCCATGTCAATGTCACTGAAGTGCCTTATGATCTTGGTCGATCTGTAACCTTACTCAACTAATCTTTATCCGTGGAAAAATCTATGATATAACGTCAGATTGTTTATAATGACAGCGCTCTACCATAGATTTATTATCGGAATAAGTTTCTCGAATCGGCCCTAGTAAGTTACATTACAACCCAGCGAACGAAAATATTGCAGGCATATCAATACTTATGTCCCCAGAAAACATGTTTTATAGAAATAATACTTATATTTTTTTTACTATGCTTAGGCCTGATTGACAGACCGGATGGCGCAATTGGTAGTGACCCTGCCTCTTACGCCAAAGGTCGTGGGTTTGCTCCCCACCCTGGACAAACATTCGTGCGATGAACACTTGTGTTTGTTCGGTGTCTGGGTGTAATATATGTATTTAAGTATATATTTGTGTTCCTCTGTTGTCTGATATCTGTAACACAAGTGCTTAAGCTACTTAGTACGGAATCAGGTTAACGTATGAGATGTTGTGAGAATTATTATTATTATTATTACTATAGATTATTGGCGAATCAGATGATCGGCGTTCTACTCATTATGCAACTTCAATGTTACCAAACATTAGGTGACATGAAATAACGTTCTGTTTGTAAATGTTGCTCAGCTCTCGAGCCAGCGGAAGCCGGACCCACCCTAACTATTAATGTACTACCACTGTAGCCCAGTCAATAAAGGGTTTGTAGAGTGCGGGACCTTCATAGGGGATTTGTTGCTTAGAGTATGCCCTCTAGAAATTAAAGGTGCCTAATAAACAGTTATCTTATCTTATCTCTAAGCACCCTGAACAAATCCCCAGAGAAATTGCGTAGGTCTCAGTTCACGCACTCTACAGCCCCTTTTATTTAGACTATTGTACATATAGATCAGGTTACTACGATCTGTCAAAATTCCTCAATCGATATTGAACGTATCGTGTTTGACATAAAGGAGAGAATGGACTGAAGATATTTGACAGTTTTGTATACTTTGATGTTGTAAAAAGTAGCACCATGTCGAAGTAACATTCTGTACCTACGTACCCCATAGAACCTGACTTTAATAGGCAGAATGGTTACTTTGACATGGTACTAAAGTGTTAATTTGATGCTGATGTTACATAATATACAATTTAGGCGAACTTCGCATACATACGTAGTTCGCGTACATTCGCAACAAGTTGTCAAAGGTACGCATAGGTAGCTACGACAACTTGTTTGCTACGACAACGACGCGTACCTTTGACAACTTGTTAACAGTTTAGAAAATGTCAAGAAATGTATCGTTTGAGTGGGTCCGCTATCCTCGGGTTCGAATCGACCTATGTTTTGTTTTAGATTTAACACGACAGTGATATCTTACATTATAATTATTTCAGAAATCTATTTAAATTTATGAATGTTTTGTAAATGTGACACGAAATGTATTATATTTGGCCTTTTAATATCGATAATATTATGTAAACTGATAACAATAAGCCTACACAATCAAAAGGATAAAATGATTAGTTAGATCCATAGATCATAATAATATGATTTGTGATTAGATCGAATTAATTACGAAAGGATTATAATGTTTTCAGTTTGTAATATACATACAAATCAGATCGTTGAGATTAGCTGCCGTGACTGTAATCGTTTGGAGGTGACGGGTAGGGCACACTAGCGACTCCAATCGATTTTAATGTTTAGCTACTAAATCGGATATATTTTAAACATTTCGGGGTTTCAATCTCTCGGTAAACACTTATCCTATTTATTAAATAACCATTCACAAATGTTGGGTCCAACGCGTACGCGAAAAATTGATTCACGCCAAATGCGGCCACTTTTGGCGTGAATAAATTTTTCGCGTGCAAAAACGGACCCAAAATTTGTGCATGGTTAATTAATAAATAGTATAAGTGTTTGCCGAGAGGTTGTAACCCCGAAATTGTTTAAAATTGATCCATACACACACACATTGTCGTAATCTACCGCTGTGGTTCGGAATGTAGTCTTCTGCTGTGAAGACACTATTGAATATCTCAGGTCAATTCATGACAGGACGAAATCATGTTAATTTAAAAATATCTACTTCAAAATCTTTTTTATTGTAAGTCTGTATTTATTTTATTGAAAAAAAGTAATAAATAAGAGGCTTTGGGAATACCTAAGTATAAAGTTCCAACTTAATTATTATGCATTTGTGTAAACGAATTGAATTCAAGAAAATCATTACGTAACGATCAATAAAATAAATCATGAGTTACGTAACAGACAATAAAATAAAATCAAAATACAAGTCTACAATTCTAACTTTTTACCAACTTGCTGCCCTTGATTATGAATCGGTGTCTCCATCTATTGGTACGAATAGAAGGTACAGTTTGGAACTAACGTCCCTCATTTTGTTTCGGGATATTATTTCCAAAGTGTATCAATAGATGGCGCTGGGCGTTGATTCCATCGCGCAAGTCGCCCACTCCCGGAAGAGCATGCGCCAAGACTGGCGCGAGAAGCAGCCCGGGCAAAGGGTTTAGCCTACATAAGACCGGCGTGAAGCAGCGACTGCGCTGTGTTTCGCCGTGTGAGTAAGGTTACCGGAGGCCCAATCGGGTGGGAAGGGGAAAAGGTTGGCAGCGCACTTGTGACTCCACTGGTGTTGCGGGTGTTCATGGGCGGCGGAATTGCTTACCATCAGGTGATCCGTCTGCTCGTCTGCCACCTCTAATATAAAAAAAAAAAAAACATGCCCGATCCCGAACCAAAGGCGAAGTAAACTTACGTTACGTCAGTTCCGTTACGCCCAAATGTTTTTTCGGTTTGCCTATGAGCCTTATTTTGCCTCTTTATAAATAGATGTATTAAATTGTATGCCATTTTTTTTTTCAGTTGAGTTTTTTTTTCAATACTGTGTTTCCCAAGGCCTAAAACCTGTCTCGGACCAGATGTTATAGATTTGAATGTTTGTCTAATTTAAGTGGGGTGCAATCATGTAAATATGTACTTTAGTTGCTTAGGATATTGGTACTTAATGCGAACCTATAGATTAAGGACACCATTCTCTTAAGATAAGATGTTGAGGACTGTACAAATATTTATATTTTACCAACTAACTCCTAGATTTAAGGATAAACCTAATTGAACATATCGTCGAAATAAATTGATTTGTTCTTGCAATTTTATTTTTATTATTACAATTATATCCATCTAGCCTTTAAAGAAATAAATCGCGAGAAGCCTGTGGCCTAATACTTGGGGATCGCACCCATGACCTTTGGGGTTTTAGGGTTCCCTCTGTCACTAAGTGTACTTATTTATTTATTTATTTATTACCTATGGCATACACTATAGGTTACAATCTTAACTTATATTAAATAGTAACATAAAAAAAAATGGTACTAGATATAAACCCAAAAGCGTGTACACACAGCATGAATTATAATTAGCACGTAAACAACGAAAGAAAAACTAGAAAACAAAATCAAATTAAGTACCTGGGTTAGTTCAGTGGAGAATATTTTTCAGTGTACCTAAATGCAACATATTTATTTATAAAAATATCCAGCTCATCGTGGTCGAGTAACAACTCTATTGAAACACACTATTCTTCGAAAATTGATACGTCGATAACATTTCACCGAAGCCTTCAATGCCTTCATACTGCAAAGGCTTTTTTTCTGTGACAGTATGTTAGTTCGAAGTTTCATTAGGTGTACTTACATCGATGCCTTATTATTTTATATAATATGGCTCTACCCGAAGATATCTTGCCAATGTCAAGTAACTTATTGAGAATAAGTAGGTAGTCAACAGTCGTAGTCAGTCAAAGTCACAGTCACTTAATAAAACGCAACGTTTTGCGTTTTATCGACTTCCGAATTCTCCCGATACCACCCTAAACACAATCGCGGGTTTAAAGACTGTTAGGTCCAAGCAAGTTGTCCGGGACCATTCACTGGACACCCAATAGCAGTGTTAAAACGATCAACGATTCTTATTATTAGGATCACCTAACGGCACTTTACTGTACAGAATTAGTTCACTAAAAACCACTAGAAACTAATTTACAACCTTTGAATTGCATCACCCCACGCGGACTGTTTTAGTTCTACCGCCCAGAATCATAAATGCCTTATCTCTTCGACCTTTGCTGTGCGATGTAATATTACTTCGAAAAATATGGTGTAATCCACCCTCATTATTCCGATGGGCCGCTAATATCATCGTCATCATCATCGTCAGCCCATTTAAGTCTGCTGGGGCACGGGCCTCCCTCAATCGCATGAGGGGTAATTGCCATACTCACCACGCTTGGCAGACGGGTTGGCGAGGGTTTTGATATTCATCATCAGCCCACTAAGTCCCCATTGCTAGGGCAAGGGCCTCCCTCAATCACTTGAGGGGTAATTGGCATACTCACCACGCTTGGCCGACGGGTTGGCTAGGGTTTTGATATAAATGCAGAGTTTTCCTTCTCTAGGTGCTGATGATCATGCCAGCAGCTTTACCTTAGTCGCCTTTTACGACACCTCGGTAAGAGTGAGGGTGGCCTATACTACTCTGCCGGGGACCACACGGCCGCTAATATGACACGATACAAATACTACCCACATTTCAATTGAGAATATGGGTAAGTCTGCGCCACGAAAGAAGTCCCGCGGAAAAACACGGAACTAAAATTTGAGATTCCTTGTGTCTATGAACATAAAGTTCAAATTTGAATGTTGATGGCGACTCAAGGTCGCGGGAATCCATTGGATGCGCGCGGCACAGGATTGAACTGTGTGGAAAACGTTGGGGGAGGCCCATGTACAGCAGTGGACGTTTCTTGGCTGAAATGATGATGATGATGAAGTATAAAAGTGTGTGGTTTTTAAGCTGTTATTAAGATTAGGTAATAATACAATTAAATAACTTCACGTCACGTCAAGTTACCCTTGTTGGACAAGTCTGGGCCACTAGTGCTATTTTTCCACTGCAGGGAGGTAACTTGATCTGACGCTGACTGTACATAACGTTTTCGCTTTGTCATTATTTCGCTAAAATTAAGTAATTTTGATAGGAAAAGTTTTTTTTTAATATTTCATATGTAAGCTACATATATAAAAATGTTTAAATTGTTTAATGTTATGTTGTTTATGTGATAAAAATGTAGTCCTATTTACAATGTTTTTATTATTATGCAACAAATTATTAAATTTTAGAAATAATTTATGATTCTATTTGTACTTCATTATTGAGAAAACCTCTAATTATTTTGTATTTCCGTGTCCGTTTACAATATATTTCAATGTAGAAGTCGCTAAACGATCAGTTCAGTTTCCGTCTAGAGATACGAATTAATTTATTTCAGAATTATTTTGTATTTCCGTTTCCGTTTAAAAAGATTTAATTTGCGAATTTTATTCTAAACTATTTATTTCATTTTGTATCCTTTTAAAACAATATTTGTTAATATATTTATACTTCCTTTTCCGTTGAAAACTACGCATTGATTTATTTTTAAAATATTTAATGTTTCCGTTTCCGTGAATGTTGTGAATTGTTACTAAGCGACTGTTTAAAATTGTAATTCAATATTCATTTCCGTTTCCGTTTAAAATGATTTAATTTGTGAATTTTATTTTCTAAACTATTTATTAATTTAGTATCCTTTTAAAATAATATTAGTTTATTTATTTATACTTCCTTTTTCGTTGAGAACTACGCATTGATTTATTATTAAAATATTTAATGTTTCCGTTTCCGTTTAAGAATAATTTGTGAATTCTGTTGCTAAGCGACTGTTGAAAATTGTGATTCAATATTCATGTTCCGTTTCCGTTTTATAATATTTTTCTAAGCTGTGATTGGTCGGAATTAGAGCAAAAGGGCGCGAAATTACTTCTCCCTACCAACTTCTGCCCTTTAAAAGCTCGGATTAGTTCCGAATTATTCATTCTAAAACTAGGAGTACTACGAGATTAAACCAGTATAAAAACAACGTTCGTCTTTGAATTTATTTTCATAAATTCAGAAGCGGGATATCTACGCCTACGAAAATGGACTCCAACAAGAAAAGTCGACTCTGCAGCCCTAACTCTGAAGATCGCCGAAGCCGAAGCACTTCACGTCGCCCTGGACGGCGCAGTCGTCGTGGAGCAATGAGCCCTGGTGCTCATGGTCAAAGAACACGCAGCAGAAGCATCATCTTTCGTATTGCTGAGACCGGAGAACGAACAAGTCGAAATCCTCATCGAAACGACCATTGCGGGATGGATTTTCGCAGCCGAAGTCCAGACCGAAGTGGAAGCCGAGAGACAACTAGGCTTAGTCGTGTCTCAATAAGCCCAGAAGACCAGCATGCTGATCGGCGACGCAGTCGAGCCTCTCATCGACTGCAAAACCAACACGCTGATGGTCACTCGCCTCATAGTCTGAGAGATCAGCACGCCTACGGCCGTTGCAGTAACTCCAGTCACCGTCAAGAATACCAACACGATGAGCTCTGCAGTCATCTCTCACATCGGGAGGACCAACGCAGTGATGAGCACTCCGTTGCTGGCCGCCGTCGTGCCGTATTACGAGACCATCAACAGGTCGATGGGCGCCACTGTTTCACCTCACACCAAGAGAACAAGATTGACGGTGAGCACCGCAGTCAAGCAGTACTTCAAGAGGGTCAACACGTCGATGGGCGTCGCAGTCGCGCCTTATATCAAGAGGACCAGCACACAAATGGCGTTCGAGGTTGCTGCGCATCGCGGCCACGTCGTATCAAGACACGCAGCCGCACTCCACTTCGTCGCAACACGCAGTCCAGCCCTCCCAGGCGGATTTTGCGGACTCCAGGCAAATTGGGTAGCAGAAAAGTGAAAGAAGATTCTAACAGTGAGTTAGTTTTTCAATTTTCAAAAATTCTAGATAGGTTAAGTGATAATAGTATTAACAAAATAAGCTATGTTAACGTCATACCAGAATTTGATCCAAGTGCCAAAAATCAAAATATTAGTACGTGGCTTAGCAAGGTCAATGAGATATCTCAAATATATAATTGGAATGATAGGCAAATCGTAATTAACGCCATCCCAAAACTAAAAGGGAATGCACAGCGATGGTATGAGGGACTCCATTCTGTAAATTTCACATGGGAACAGTGGCAAGTAAAATTAAAATCGGCTTTTCCATCCGAAGAAAATTATGGGCAAATGTTATTTGATATGGTTAAAAGGAGGGCTAAGTTTGGAGAATCATTAGAGAACTATTTTTATGAGAAAATTGCTTTACATGAATCGATGTGAAATTTTTGGAAAGAGGGCCGTCGAATGCATTATTTTCGGTATAGACGACCGAGCTATTAGGTTAGGAGCAGAAGCAGCTCAGTTTCATGACCCCGATAAACTTCTGTCGTATTTACGGAATGTCAGGAGTAGGCAAAATGATTTTAGTAAGAGCGTGCCACAGTTCAAAAGAAATAATTTTTATTCGTCTAATGATATATCAAAATATGTTTCATATAAAACTTCTATCAGGTGTTTTAATTGTAAACAAGAAGGTCATACTGTTCCAAACTGTACTAAACCCATTAAAAAATGCCATAATTGTTCAGGAATTGGTCATGAAACTGATGAGTGTTACAGAAAGGTTTCAAAACCTGAAAGTAAAACTATACTAGAAATATCAAATGGTGATCAGCAGTCAAAAAATAAGTATGTTCAACGGGTATCTGTAAATGGGGTGGAGACAACGGCATTTATAGATTTAGGCAGTGACTGTACATTAATAAGACAATCCGATGCGAAAATCTTACTTGGCCCTTTAGGGGAACAAAGTCTAATAATGACAGGTTTTGGTGGTGGTCAAGTGCGAGCTCTAGGTAATTCGATAGCCAACGACCTTAACGTCCAAGGAGTACAAGCAAAAGTAATGCTGCATGTAGTACCTGACAATCATCTTAAATATCCAATGTTAATAGGACAGAACTTTACTGAACTTCCCGAAGTAAATATCCTTAAAACATACGATGAGTTAATGATATTGCAGGCTATAGATCAGGAAGAACGTGTAGAACTTTATGTGCTTAAAAACTCTGAGCTAAAACCAGGTCATAACAGTATAAATGTATACTCCAAAAATAAATTAACAGGCCCAATTTTAGTTCATGGATTTTTTTGTTGTAGCCCAAAACGAGAGTGTATGTTAGAAGAAGGCATTTATTCTTTAAAAAATGGTAAATGCTCTTTGATTATTAATAACTTAGGCAGCGAAAATATTCCATTTATAAAAAATTGTCTTGCTGGGCGAGCTAAACAGATTAAATCTATTAATATTCCAGAGCCTAATATATGCAATGTTGATTCTGTTAATATTGATTATGTACCGTTTGTATTATCTGATTTAAATATCGAAAGTAACATAAGTGATAATCATAAATTACAATTATTACAGTTAATTAATAAGTACAGAACTACGTTTGCCATCTCTCTTAAAGAATTAGGATGCACAGACATTGAGAAAATGGACATTACTCTTACTGATAATGATCCTGTCGTGTATAGACCGTATAGATTGTCACATAGCGAGAGAGCAGAAGTTAGGAAAATGATAGATGAGTTATTAGAGTACGGAATAATAAAAGAATCATCATCACCATTTGCTAGTCCAATAATAATTGTAAAAAAAAAGACTGGAGACAAACGCCTTTGCATTGATTACAGAGCCCTTAATCGTAAAACTATAAAACAACATTATCCCTTACCAATTATAGATGATCAGTTAGAAAGGCTATCAGGATATAAATACATTACGTTTTAATTCCGTGGTGGTATACATGGATGACATTTTAATACCTTCAGTTTCTCTTGAAGATGGCTTGGAAAAACTTGAGCTCGTTTTTAATAAGATCCATGAAGCTGGGTTAACTTTAAAGATATCAAAGTGTAAATTTTTTCAAACCTCAATTGATTTTCTTGGATTCGAAGTCACATCGGAGGGTATTAAGCCAGGCAAACAAAAAACTAGTGCTGTAGAAAGTTTTCCAACCCCTCAAAACGTACATAATGTAAGGCAGTTTCTGGGTTTAGCTAGCTTTTTTAGGCGATTTATAGAGAATTTTGCTATTATTGCGAGGCCTTTGTCTAAACTGCTTAAAAATAACTGCACTTGGGAATGGGGTCCGTGTCAGGAACAGTCATTTCAAGATATAAAATCCAAACTTATTTCTCGTCCAGTTCTGAGTCTTTACGATCCGTTATTAGAAACTGAATTACACACTGATGCGAGTAAGCACGGTGTAGGTGGCATTTTATTGCAAAAACATGATAACACCCTTAAGCCAGTTGCATTTTATAGTAGACAGACCTCACCAGAGGAACAACACTTCTCTTCATACGAGTTGGAAACCCTGGCAGTTATAAGTTCACTCTGTAAATTTAGACCTTATCTTTTGGGCATTAAGTTCACTATAGTTACAGACTGTAACTCTTTGAGGTCGACTTTCTTAAAACGTGATATGATCCCGCGTATTGCCCGCTGGTGGAGTCTTATTCAAGAATTTGATTGTAACGTTGTATACAAACCCGGGTCTGCAATGAATCATGCTGATGCCCTCAGCCGAAACCCTGAAAAAGGTAATTCTAGGGGATTAGAAAGTGTTTGCTCTCCCCAAATTTTACAAATAAGCTCAGATTGGTTAGAAACCGTCCAAATGGACGATGAAGAGATCCAAAGGATTAGGAAAATACTTCTGGACAAAGAGTCTGACAAGGTAGTGCATATCAAACAAAATTATTGTCTGAAGCGTAATCTTGTTTACAAAACATCAGATTTAGGCCCTAGATGGTTGGCACCTAAAAGTGTTAGATGGCAAATTTTACAGGCATGTCATGACCAAATAGGCCACTTTTCTTTTGAGAAAACTCTCGACAAAGTCAAATCTGACTATTGGTTTCCAAAAATGGCAAAATTCGTAAAAAAATACGTACAGGCCTGTTTACAGTGCGCCCATGGGAAAAAGCCTAGTGGTAAAAAGTCTGGTTTCTTGCATCCAATACCTAAAGAACCCATTCCATTTCACACATTGCATGCCGACCACCTGGGACCATTTAATGAAAGTAAAAAGAAAAATAAATATATATTGCTCGTGATAGACGCATTTACGAAATTCGTTTACTTAAAAGCCGTCAAAAACACTAAAAGTAGCACGACTATTCATGTTTTCAAAGATTACTTTGCTCTGTTTGGTGTGCCCAAGAGACTTATAACTGATCGAGGTACTTCTTTTACAAGCTTAAAATTTAAAGAATTTGTTTCCACTATGGGAACACATCATATATTAAACGCCGTAGCTACACCTAGGGCTAATGGCCAAATTGAGCGATATAATCGTACTGTCTTAGATGCTCTAACAGCTAAAAACTATGGTAACGATGAACGTAATTGGGATGAACACTTACCTCAGATTCAGTGGGGTCTCAACAACACGATTAACAAATCGATAGGCAAAACCCCCGCAGAAGTGTTGTTTGGACTAAGGTTAACCGGAGAGTCAGATAGTGCGCTCAAAATTTCCGTATCCGATCAAGACTACGGTCGTGAAAATGACATAGCCTTAAATATAAAGAAAAATAGAGATGACGCACAAAAAGAAATAGCGAACAATCAAGAAAAACAAAAACAGAATTTTGACAAGTCACGTGCGCCAGCTCGAAACTTTAAAATAGGTGAATTAGTACGGGTAGAACGAGAAGTGGCGGAAAAAGGCAAAAGCAAGAAATTAGTTTCTAATTGCTTAGGGCCATATCGTATATGTAATGTATTTCCGAATGATAGGTATGAGGTGGAAGATACACCTATTACAAAAAAAAAGGGTAAACCTATTTACAAAGGAGTATACCCGGTTGATCGAATCCATCCATGGCTCTCCTTTAAGGATTTTAATTGTGATGAATCCAATGAAGGCAGTAGTAGTGAATCTGACGCTGAGTTATAAATTATCTAATGGATCAAATTAGTGTTATGAGCAGTAAATATGGTAACGGTATAGTATGGTCGCATTGTAGTATTAAGGCAGCAGTATAGTATGGTAGCATTGTAGTATTATGGCAGCAGTGTAGTATAGTAGCATAGTAGTATTGTGGAAGCAGTGTAATATAGTAGTATTGTAGCAGCAGTGTAGTATAGTAGTATTGTGGCAGCAGTGTAGTATAGTAGCATAGTAGTATTGCGGAAGCAGTGTAGTATAGTAGTATTGTGGAAGCAGTGTAGTATAGTAGTATTGTAGCAGCAGTGTAGTGCAGTAGCATTGTAGTATTGTGGCAGCAGTGTAGTATAGTAGCATAGTAGTATTATGGAAGCAGTGTAATATAGTAGTATTGTGGCAGCAGTGTAGTATAGTAGCATAGTAGTATTGTGGCAGCAGTGTAGTGCAGTAGCATAGTAGTATTGTGGCAGCAGTGTAGTATAGTAGCATAGTAGTTTGTGGAAGCAGTGTAATATAGTAGATTGTGGCAGCAGTGAAGTATAGTACTATAGTACTGTTGTGTTAAGTTTGATAGACTATTCTTTATCAATATTAAAACCGTAATGACGAGGACGTCATCTCTTGTCAGGATGGACGAATGTAAGCTACATATATAAAAATGTTTAAATTGTTTAATGTTATGTTGTTTATGTGATAAAAATGTAGTCCTATTTACAATGTTTTTATTATTATGCAACAAATTATTAAATTTTAGAAATAATTTATGATTCTATTTGTACTTCATTATTGAGAAAACCTCTAATTATTTTGTATTTCCGTGTCCGTTTACAATATATTTCAATGTAGAAGTCGCTAAACGATCAGTTCAGTTTCCGTCTAGAGATACGAATTAATTTATTTCAGAATTATTTTGTATTTCCGTTTCCGTTTAAAAAGATTTAATTTGCGAATTTTATTCTAAACTATTTATTTCATTTTGTATCCTTTTAAAACAATATTTGTTAATATATTTATACTTCCTTTTCCGTTGAAAACTACGCATTGATTTATTTTTAAAATATTTAATGTTTCCGTTTCCGTGAATGTTGTGAATTGTTACTAAGCGACTGTTTAAAATTGTAATTCAATATTCATTTCCGTTTCCGTTTAAAATGATTTAATTTGTGAATTTTATTTTCTAAACTATTTATTAATTTAGTATCCTTTTAAAATAATATTAGTTTATTTATTTATACTTCCTTTTTCGTTGAGAACTACGCATTGATTTATTATTAAAATATTTAATGTTTCCGTTTCCGTTTAAGAATAATTTGTGAATTCTGTTGCTAAGCGACTGTTGAAAATTGTGATTCAATATTCATGTTCCGTTTCCGTTTTATAATATTTTTCTAAGCTGTGATTGGTCGGAATTAGAGCAAAAGGGCGCGAAATTACTTCTCCCTACCAACTTCTGCCCTTTAAAAGCTCGGATTAGTTCCGAATTATTCATTCTAAAACTAGGAGTACTACGAGATTAAACCAGTATAAAAACAACGTTCGTCTTTGAATTTATTTTCATACATAACATCACATATATTGAGCTGGCTCCGAGATAGGTAGCTCAATAAGCACCTGTGTTACGGATATCAGAATCAACAGTGGGGTTACAAATATATACAACTAATACTTTTCTTTTGTAGATACATACTTATAATACATATAAAACATCCAGACCAATACAAACAGACATGTTCATGCACACAAATGTTTGTACTGTGCGGGGATCGAACCCGCAACCCTTAGACAAAAGGCAGCGTTCACTACCACTGTTCTAAACGGGTCGTCAATGTAGATAGTTTGAGAGTAGAGAAGATGGAACAAATTCAGCAGATTTCCAGGACCATAGAAAAAGGTAGGTATGTATAGCCAATAAAATAAGTAAGTAGATAGTTTTACTGAATTATTGTTGATACTATGCTGGAAATATTCTCCCCTCCTAGAGGGCCTGCAACGAACTATAAATCTTTGTTCCGGCACATTCAATCGCGCTGTGCGTCTCATTTGTTAGGATGCGACAGGCATATTCTCATTCGTTGCGGAACAGTCTCGTTGTAGGGCCTCCGGGCGTTGTATTTCTCCGGCATCAAAAAATCTGCAAACCTTCAAGAAAAGAACGTATTTTTTTTTAAAAGGCCGGCGGCGCCACTTTTGATTCATCTGGTGGTGTAGGTGTCCATGGGCGGCGGTAATCACTAACCATCAGGTGATCCGGCAGTTCGTCTGCCCCCTCATCATCATCATCTTAGCGTTTTGTCTCGGTTGCGTCCCAAGCTGTCGCTTCGGAGCCCAGGGTCCGTTATCATAGCTCATAAAAAATACTTAAAAATTCGAAAGAGAATTCCTAAGGTCAGTTTCTCGTGAAATGATGGGGAAACCCTGGTATACAGCTCTATTAGTATGAACGAATATACTTCCACTAGTGGACACAGGCTTCAGATTACTTGAGGGTATAAAGACGTGGCTGCGGGCAGCGCGCGCGCCTATTTCTGTTGTAAAAGAATACGTAATTGATTCTGAGCACAATGGCAGGCGGAACGAACTCAGGGGTACGACAGAATACATCATATTTTCATTCAATCATTCAACATCTCATACAGGACATGATTCCGTAGTAAGTAAGTAGTAAGTAAGTTTTTGTGGATTATGTATAGGTACTTACGGGGTTTCCGGGCCATTTCACACCAATATGGGGTTACCACTTACCATGTTACTATGACGTAAGCGGTCGTGGTGCCATTGGGTATTTATTTTCAGATTTAATTTTCAAGTTATACCACATACCTTACGCTTCATTAATCACCTATTTTTTTTAATTAATCTATACTACTTATTAATAGATAAATCTTACAGACAGCAGCAACGCTATAGATAATCCGAAAACACGAAACGGTTGCGCGATGTAATCGATGCCTAGCACCATCTATTGGTATAAAATGGAACTAATGTCCCGAAACGAAGTAAGGGCGGGCCACTAGTAAATAATAAATTAGCAGACGAATCACCCGATGGTAAGCGATTGCCGCCGCTCATATATGGTGTCCACTGGTGGAGACACAAGTGCGATGCCAACCCTTTCCTCCGGATTGGACATCGGGTTCCCTCAGTCACTCGGCAAAACAAAGCCCAGACGCCCCGGTTTTCTGTAAGCTTATTACTACGGTCAAGCCGGCCCACTCATGCCGAAGAGTGGCTCTCAAATAGCTGTGTATTGAAACTGTTTAATTATAACCTAGTGATTTTCTAGTAACAGTTTAACCCACCCTACCGAACTGGCAACCCTACAGTAGAATGTAAAACACCGAACGGATATTGGTAGCGGCGCGGGCGCAGCCGCCAATTAAACCGCTGCTTTGTTCCGAATTTAATACTAATCCGAAATTTTACTGTATTAATAACAAACTTTACGAGCGCGCGCCGAACAAAACGATGAAGCAAAAAATGGAGCGGCAAAGTGCGAGTTGCTCTTTATAAAAAGTGGAATCACAAGCCCCGGCACGTATCTTTAGCGGTGAATATTTTTTTTTTTTTTGTTAGACTATGGTTTAACGCTTGACCACAATCAGGCCTGATAGATAGCGACGATGGAACTAGAATGATATGCGTTTGTATACAAGATGTCTGTTCACACTTGCCATAATGATGTCCATATTATAGTGTATCCATTCCTTAGTTGTCCTCATTATAAATGAGTGCGCAGGAATATTTTTTAGTATAATTTTAATATATTTTTTTTAATTTAAAAAAAAAAATCCTGTTTCTAACTAAGTTTACCTTCTCTGAAACTTATCATACATTTCGCTGTGCTGCATGATGTTTAACATGCAGCACGGCGAAATGTTTAATGCTTTTATTATAACGCATGTAACCATTTTGGTATTGGTTACGCTAGTTCTTAATTTACCTAGTATTACCAAAACCGGTTTCGAAGACTGCTTGTTATTATGTGTTGGTCACTCTGCATGCCGTGGCATTAAGGCATCACTAGGTATATCATGTATTTAAATTATAAGTTAAGATTGTAAAGTGTATGTTTTGTTGGTTGTCCTTAAATAAATAAATAAATAAAATATACTGTGGGCTATTTTACAAGAAAAGTGCGTAAACATCCCCAATAACTAACGCCGACCCGTTAAACATACGTTGCTTGTGCCGGGATGTGGGCCCCAATGATTAAATTGCGTTTATTTTTGGTGAGGTTACCTACTTCGAAATCACCGTGCAAGGCAAGGCGCAAAGATGATAGGTGGACTATAAAGCTTACCGAATGGCAGCCAAGAATGGGACGACGTCCTGTGGGTAGACCACCTGCACGATGGTCCGACGATATTGTGACGGCAGTGGGGAATCAATGGATAAGCCTGGCAGGGGACAGAAAGGGAGTAGCGTGATAAAGGAGAGGCCTATACTCAGCAGTAGGTGAATGTGGGCTGATATGATGATGATGATAATGAATCACCGTGCAAGGAAGACGGTGGCCGATGTAGAAATACGAAATAGAAGTTTATTTATGTAAGTAACTAGACTCCGCGCTACCAAAGATGTTCCTTGATAGGCGCCACTTCAGTCGCTTCCAACGTCAATCTTAAGCTTTATACATAGATACCCTTTATTGCACAAAATTTTTTAGAACTTAATGCTATGGTCATTGGTATTTTTTTTTATGTGATAGGTGGCAGACGTGCTCGTCTCCGACCGACCACCTTGATGGTAAGCGATTGCCACCGCCCATGAACACCCGCGACACCAGGGGAGTCACAAGTGAGCTGCCAACCTTTGAACCCCCTTTCCTCCGGATTGGGCTTCCGGTATCCTCACGCGGCGAAACACAGCACAGTGCTGCTTCAGGCTGGTTTTCTGTAAAATAATAAATAAATCATATATGATAATCATAATATAATAATGTGTGGTAAATACAATCTTGGCGATCTTATCGTTATTATCGATCTCTTCCAGACAACCGTAGGGTAAAGGAAAAGTACAGCAAATTGAAACGCGGCAAGGCTATGCAAATCAAAATTATATTAATAAATGTACATATAAATACTAATTTTACTATAATTTATTATTTTCGTTTTTGCCTGAGATACAGGATTTTCCTAATTCAGGCAGTGAACTTAAAATTGTATAAGTAGATTATAAGTAATCACGTAGTTCTAATCAGTTTGATTTTGCAATAAAGTTTTTTCTTTATTTATAATTAAATACATAATCAAACATATAGTTTACACATAACCTTCAGAAATCAATACCTACACGTGAGTATTTCAATACGTTTAATTAGACGGACAGACTCGTTACCAAAAGCCGGGTGGGGAGACAAGGAGGGGAAAGGTTGTAGGAAGAAAGGAAGTGATTGGGATTGAAATGTTGGGCCCGTTCACAAACGCGAAAAACTGATTCACGCCAAAAGTGGCCGCTTTTGGCGGTAATCAATTTTTCGCGTACAAATCGGCCCCGACATTTGTGCATGGTTATTTAATAAATAGTATACATGTTTGCCGAGAGATTGTAACCCCGAAATTGTTTAAAATAGATCCGGTTTAGTAGCTAAAAATTAAAATCGATTGGCGTCTCTAGTGTGCCCTACTCGTCGCCTTAAACAATCAAAAAGACACAGATCACTGTAAAAAGATAAGACAAATAGCCAGCCGTGCTTCGACGTAGATGACGTAGTAGTACCTACGCTACGAAACCGTAGCATTTTTATCCCAAAAATGAAACAAAGCGTTTCATAAATTAGCCTGTGGCACTAGGATTATAATATCTGTGCCTGTGGTATTCTTCGTAGTCAGTCTATCTATTAACGCGTAGTCTTACTCTAGTACTACTCTTTGTAGTCGTAACAATGAAAAAAGTACGCGTATAAATAATGAACGTAAATTGTGACGTAAAGGCGTAATTCATTTTTACTCTCAATTTTTACTGGCATAGGCCGCAAATGAGCAAGCGGATTTGGCCTCCTATCCCCTTACTCACGCAGCAAAACACAGTACATTGCTGCTTCACACCGATGTTCTGTGAGGTTTTATGTAGGTATATGGCCTATTTTGAATCAAACGTTCATATTTCTATATTCATATTCTTTATTGCCCTCCATAATGTTACAAAAGTTGGTAATAAACATAGTATAGTACAATTATGGACCCTGTCGGGCACGGCATAGATAAGAGAGGGCAGGAGTCACCTTACGCTTTCATCTACAAGAATAATTTGATTTTTTTTTTATATTAGACATGTAGGTATACTGACTAAACTCGTATACTGTTTGTAATGTAAACCTATAATATTATGCAGTATTCTTATATTTCATATGTATGTATCAGTATGGGCAGAGCACATAGCGAGGAGAGCAGACGGCCGTTGGGGCGGAAAGATCCTCGAGTGGAGGCCACGTACAGGAAGTCGCAGCCGTGGCGCCCCCCACAAGGCGGACCGACGATCTAGTGCAGGTTGCGGGAATCCATTGGATGTTGGCGGCACAGGACCGATCTGTGTGGAGAACATTAGGGGAGGCCTATGTCCAGCAGTGGACGTCTATTGGCTGAAATGATGATGATGATGATCATCATGTTTATTTTTAACTAGGTTTCAAATATTGCACGTTTTTGTAAATATTAATATTCCTGTTACGTTACGGCCGAATTTTTTTTTTTTTATGATATAGGTGGCAGACGAGCAGACGGATCACCTGATGGTAAGCGATTACCGCCGCCCATGGACGCCTGCAACACCAGTGGTGTCACAAGTGCGCTCCGAATCGGAGTTTCCCTTTCACACGCGCTGTATGTCTCCTTGGTTTGGATGCAACAGGTATATTCTTGTTTCAGGATAGCTTCGAATTATGCCACCAGGTTACCTACCATTGATTAGAAAAGCAAGCTTAGATTCATCAATAAATCCACCAAAGGAACCCAAAAGTGGAATGTTTTTGTTTGACCGTAACCCTACCCCCGGCGTTCGTAATTAAACTCACGCGCAGCGCAGTGGCGGCGGCTTTGTCGCGCGTCGCGGTCGCGTGTCGCGCAGGTCTCTCACGAACACGAGTCATGGTGCAGGGTTCGTCCCTTTTGAATCCCCACTTAAGAGCGATGAGGTAATCCGCAGGTGTTTAGTCGGTATGCCTTTGTCCAGATTATCGTTGGAGAAGTCCCCACCCAGAGGAGAGCCCGACATAACTCTCGTGCTCCCCAGCAGGAGGATATGCATAAGGCGACGTAAAAAGCTTACGACGTCGGCCCATTGCACTCCAGAAGGCTTGTCCTCATGCACTCGACAAAGAAGTCGAATTAAAGATTTCCATACACTCGTCCATATAGAATATTCTAAACGTCGAATTCGATATATAGGTATAATGTCGGGAGCGATGGTAGCTCAATGGATACGAACGCGCCTTCCACGCAGGTGGTCGAGGTTCGAACCCAAGCATGCACCAATGGTTTTTTCAAATCTATGTGCGTATTTCTACCATTACCACCTGCTGCGGTGAGGGAAAACATCGTAAGGTAACCTGCACGTTTCGAAAAACGTGTAACCATGATTCAGTTGTTCTGGTTCCCCTGTTAAAGTTCAGACGGCAGTCGCTTCATTGTAATTACCAGACCTCCCCAATCCTGAATCATGGTCTAAGTTAGCCCGGGCTCCAAAGCGACAGCTTTGAACGCAACCGGAAATTACACGCTAAGATGTAGAAGAAGTGCAAGAGAATAGGCCCTCAGGCCATCGGCGTTCCCCAGCACCACAAAATAAAGGTCTCTCACGACTGTTACCAAAAAGTGTACCTGGCACTATTCATTCCAATTTTTCTTTATGTGCTATCATCAGCCATTCCATAAGATCCAACATAAACAGATCTAAAAATATTCTTCAAATTGCACTCCTAAACATGTCCTATAAAGACACAGAGGAATTATTAAAAGTCCTTTGTTATTTTGAATGACAGTAAATGAATTAAATTTGGTTTCGTTATATTTTTTTTTTTGTTTTATTTGGGATTCATAATTGTTTTCGTTTAAGCTTAGTTAAATAAAGCCTTCTTTTTTACTTTTCTGGCTGAAATGCAGGTTAATCCTAGTTTAGGTACAGATATAGGAATGCTAATTTGTATAAATAGAATTGAAGGTTTAAATTGTACTGAATGAACAATAAAATTTTATTTATTTTTGTTTATTTTACATAGATGAATTTCCTCAGCCCATGAAGCCGATATCGGGGGAGGGGTTGATGACAGGGTTCGGGTATAGACGGATCTGATGGTAAACGATAGCTCCGCCCACAACACCAGTGGAGTCACAAGTGCGGTGCATACCTCTAAATACTACTCTAAAATCCCAGGATAAGGCCTCCAGTCGGGCCGGACCATTCATGCCGAAGGTCTAAATAAATACATACAACATCTCATACATTGATCTGATTCCGTACTACGGATATCAGACAACAGAGGAATTTACAAATATATTAAGTATATACATAATATTACACCCAGACACTGAACAAACACAAGTGTTCATCACACGAATGTTTGTCCAGAGTGGGGATCAAACCCACAACCTTTGGCGTATGAGGCAGGGTCACTACCAAATGCGTCATCCGGCCAAAATAGTTATAGAAAATAGTTTCAAAGTAAAGTGGCACACAGATAGACATAAAGCTGGGTCAACGAATGAACAGGACTTTCGTTTTTTTTTAAATATAACGGCACCCCAAAAACAGCAAAGAAGGGCCAAGAGGCTAATTGGCGACGACGAACTTGTGGGTAAGAGGCTACAAAGCCTTGAACACCGACGCAAGGTAGCAAGCTTATCGATCTTCTATCGAATACATTTTGGAGAGTGCGCTACGGAACTGTACAATGCCATTGGAGCATCTCCGTTCTTCCACTACTCCACCAGGCAGACCCTCAATCGACACCGGTACATGGTAGAAATACCAAAAGTCCGCACAAAGAGGTTTGAATCCTGTTTCCTTCTTCGTACTGCGAAACAGTGGAATCAGCTGCCTGAGGAGGCGTTCCTTAGAGGCTACAATTTAGGGGTTTTCAAAGCACGAGTGAATAAGTATCTTCTAGGTAATCGTGCTACATCTTAGACCATATTATCACTTCCATCAGGTGAAATATGGTCAAACGCTTACCTATCTACAGTTAAAAAAAAAACGAAAACCGACATCACGTCCACATGCAAAACCAAAACATGACATGTCAAAACCTACAGCCCCAGTAAATCAAAGCCAGTGCGGGCGCCACATAATCCCGCGGCTTGACCGGCCACCGAACCGCGGCCAGGCGTGGCGGCTCGCGTTACAGACGCGCCGCCGCACATGCTGCGCCCACGCAGGGCCGTCGATTGGACACGGTGCTGGGCAGGATGAAAAGATTAAAAACGTTATTTATAATAGAAATATGGGATAGTATTGTGTTCAGGGGCTAGTTTTGCCAATCATAAAAAAGACATTAAATTCCTTATGGTCTGGCCCAATTATTAAATCTGTGGTCTGTCCGGAAACTGTACCAACACTAGGTACTTACTTGGTGAATTTGTCCGTGGTATGGTTCTAATTTATTGTTCTATCTACAAGGCGTCGATATAATTTTGTTGATGTCAGTGACAAAGTAAATTTTTTTATTCATTTACTTTAAAAATATGCATTGCAACTATAATTACGTAATTAACATCGCGTTAATTCCCGTCTTGCTTAACTATTAATTATGATGCAACGCAAAAATATTTAAAAAAAAACTATAATACTATATAATTGCAAAAATAAAAAAAAAACAGGTGACTCATTGACGTAACCAGCATCACCAATAGATTTGTATGGATTGTGGCGATTAATAGAAACATTTTTTAGAAATGTACAACAATAAAGGAATAAAAGAAAATATTACGATTTTTTTGAGATGTACCTGTGTAATATTATGCTCGTACAAGTAACCACAATTCTTATCTATTATTGCCTAAAGTGGTCACATTTAGCAATTATAAAAATTATGTTTACCTGTAGGAAAAAAATATGACATAAATTTATGTCAAAAGATTCTTAATACTTTCCTTTATAGATTCATACTTTTTTTTTAAATATGTCATTAATCGTCACAATGAATACAAACCCATTGGCGTGGCTAGTTTCCTTCGATGCGTCATCTCAACAATTGAATCTATGGTACAATTTATTTATAAGCAATAAAAAGTAGCCTATGTTCTTTCTCAGGGTCTAGATTATCTGTATACCAAATTTCATTTAAATCCGTTGAGTAGTTTTGGCGTGAAAGAGTAACAGACAGACAGACAGACAGACAGACAGAGTTACTTTCGCATTTATAATATTAGTAAGGATAGGTACTTAACGGAAAGAAGAAATAAAGTCTCTGTTATATTTGATTTTATATTGAAATTATTTTGTATAAAAACCATATATATATTAAATTATTTCAACATAAAATTCATAAAAGCCACACATCAAAGTACACACCTCAACTTTGTCTAGGGATATCGCAAAAATGACCGTTTTGACTTTTTGAGTAAATATAAATATGTAACTCAAAAACTGCATGACCGATTTCAAATTAGTTTCACCATTACTATGATACATTATTCTATAATCGTCGCTTTCCATCAGGTGCGATTGTAGTCAAGCGTTAGCGTATTGACAAATAAAAAAGGGATTTATTTGGGGAAAACTTCTTATTCCTACGGGAAAACATCAATCATTCCCGGTAGGCCACGTTGATAAGGGGTAAGTTTAAGGCCCTAAAAATGTTTAATATTTTTTATTAAACTTAAATTAAAATATTAAATTAAAAAGGTTAATTATTGTTATCTCGCTAGCCAGGTAGAGTAATGTTTTAACTGAGTTTATGACCAAATCCAGCAAAGAATAACCGATTTAAAACGCGGAGCAAGAAACTGCGACGTTTGTAGCGTTCCATACAAGTTTTCAGAAATTTGTATGAAACCTTAGATTAAATCAATGATTTAAATCTATGTATGAAACACATTTTTTGCGTCCGTTTCTTGCTTCGCGATTTGAAATTGGTCACTATTCTTTGCTAGATTTGGTCATAAACTCAGTTAAAAAATTACACTATCTCGCTAGAGGGAAAACAATAATGAGCATTGTTAGCAAGCGAGGGAGATGGGTAAAAATAGCAAAAAAAAACAATAAAATATAGAAATAAATATATTTACGTTGCGTTTGCACCGAACTAAATCAATGACAATATAAAAACGCCAAACTGAGAAACCTAAATAAAACGAAAATAAATTATTACTTAAAGAGGTCGGTTTGCCTTTTTTTATTTAATTTTTAGATCCTTTACAGCGTGGCCCGACTGGAATGATTAATGTTTTGCCGTAGGTATTAGAAGTTTTCCTGAGGTAACTAGATATTTTATTATTGTACTCGTAGGATAATGTATCATTGTAATGGTGAAAAAAAATGAAATCGGTTATTTAGTTTTTGAGTTATAAATATTTATACTTAGAACAAAGTTGAGGTGTGATACAAAACTGTAATTTTTTTTCAATCGACTCTCACCTTTATGTCAAACACGTTTGATTTAATATCAATCGAGAAAATTTGACAGATTGCAGAAACGTAATGTGTGGCTGTCTGTACCTTTTTTTGCATCCTTTGCGAGACGGAGTCGCGCATGAAGGGTTCCATGCCATTAATTTTATTATTTATTATTAAATAAATAAAAAAAACTTATGTAAATATATCTGCAATGAAATATTTTGGTAATATTTCAAACGCCAACCTTTTTTATGTGATTGGTGGCAGACGAGCAGACGTATCGCCTGATGGTAAGCGTTGCTGCCGCCCATGGACACCAGTGGAGTCACAAGTGCGCTGCCATCCTGGAAAACCCCCTTTCCACCGGATTGGGCCTCTGGTACCCTCACTCGCGCAGCGAAACCCAGCAGAGACACTGCTCCAAACAGTATTTGGTGTCATAGCGATAACAGAAATACATCATAATTTCAGGTAATTTCTACTGTCTAGCTGTCCTTGTCTAGTATTAGCCTATTATTAAATATGGTTCGGTTTTTACATTTTAGGTACGGAACCCTAACAATCGCCATTATTAAAAATAATTTTAGTTAGTACTGCCATCTAGTTGTGAGAGGTTGCATTAATGTTTTATTTCATCGCATCCGCCATGTTGGTTCTCATGCTGATTTCAAGTTCTGCCGTTCCACGCTAGATGTCATTAGATCCCTATGCAATGATTTTATAAAGTTGGTTAAATTTATGTCTACTTATTAAAATATTTGTGTTCCTACTACATATGTAATTTATTTCCATATTTTTTTCAACCGTCCGGGAATGATAGCTAATCTTTTAGATTATTTAATCAATTTTTTATTTATTATTTTCAACCGTGAGTGTCAATCTGTAGATAGTTAATTCGCAACTGATATTAAAACACTCGAACCAACTAATTATCTTCAATTTAACAAGGGCGATTGTATCGAGAAAGCCTCTTGGTGCCGTGTGCAAAATATACAAGTACCTACCTACTTATTTCTTAAAAACTTTGGTGCTTACTACCTATCTACCAATAATAAAATTAATAAGATAGTATTAGGTACGTACAGACATGTACAGGCATGGGCTGAGTTTCTCAGTGTAAAAATAGCAAGCCATCTGTAGATTGACTGTCGATATTCAGATATCAAAATTTTCACTCTGTAAATTAAAAAACAAGCCTATACTCTCCTAAGAGGCCGAGAACACATTTGCACTCATTCCGGTATAACCTATGCCGAAATATTAGGCTCAGACTAAAGGATTAATGTAGCCCGTGACCCCAATTCTCGTGCTCGTGATATTTTGAAAACATTGCGGATATCACCTGAAAACCATACAAAAAAACTGTGTTTTAGTGATATATGTCGTATGAAAATAAATATCACGAGCACAAGAATTGGGCTCCAGGCTTCTCATCGAATCACTGCCAACAGTCCTCCTAATGTCTGGAAATAATGGCATGTAGGTGAGGTGAGACAGTTCTTTAGATTTTCGCGTTGTATTGCAACTATGGTTAAAAAATAACGCGGAGTACCTAGGTATTTTAATTCAAAAAACGTATGTATTCTGAGTAATGCCGAGAACTGTAATTTTGAAATTGTTTAAAACAGATCTGGCATAGTGGCTAAAAATTAAAATCAATTGGCGTCGCTAGTGTACCCTACCCGTCGCCTTAACCTTACTAAAAGTAAGTGTTGTTACCCTATTAGTCGTTACGCCCACTCTTTTCACCAATTTTATCATAGTACTAATCTTCACAGCTCTGCTCTATCATGAGATCAGCTCGATGTAAGGTAGGTATCATAATATTCTTTACATTGTCATCGGATTTACACAAGTAGGGCACTCTACCAATACTCGATTGATAATCAGTGGAGCACTTTTGCTAATTTCCTTGTAAAAATTAAGCGTACTTCAGTAGTTGTCATTTCACCACTACCCACTTAAATCATCTATCATAGATGTAAAGGCCAATGTTGGTATTTAGTACTTTATTGATGAATAGCCGGGAATTTAGGCATCCATCTCTAGTGCAGTACCCCTAAAATCCGGTCCTAAAACATCCATGATCTTTATTTTCTAGCTCTTTGAGATCACCAAAGCAAACATTCATATTTTAAGTTTCAACAGATCAACAGACAGAAGTTTCATACCCCTTAGTTCACCCTGCACTGTATGCAGTTTATGACAACTTTCACATACATGCACATATATGCTTCAAAAGTTTACAGTGGTCGACTCTTATGATTGTTTGATAACCTTGGTTTATCGGCCGTAATATATTTGCTGTTAGGTATGAGGTATATTACATACGCTGGTTGAAGTCAACGTCCATTAATTGGTGACACAATTGCTTCATTGTCTTATCATCGACAGCGATTGGGATCTTAATTCTGAAAGCCTTTTTGCACACGGCTCTGGTGCCGTGCGGATACCAATTAAGGAGAAGTTTCATCTCCAATAACATCTATCACGCAGCATGACATTTTCTACTAGATTTAAACTAAGGAATTCCTATTGATATTTATGGAAACAATTTAAGCGCCAAAAACTCTGGCCACATACAAATATTTATTAAAAAACTGAATTGAAATAAAAACACGAAAAGAAGTGTAAAATAATATTTTTAACACTTCATTCATTAAACTTTTTAGTTCGTGGTTTTTGATGGCGGTTAAAAAACGTATGTTCATGTTAGTTTGTGACAGTAAATAGCGAAATGAATTAATAGAGAGTCACCTGAAAGATAAGAATCTCTACTAACTCATCATCACCCATCATTTTGTCCCGATTGCGTCTCAAGCTGTCGCTTCGGAGCCTATGCACTCACTCAGTATGCCTTCCTCCTCCTAATGTCAACAGTCCTCCCAATGTCAGCTCTAAAATTGTGTCATAAGTAAAATATGTAGTATTATTTGATTACTAACTATATGAGCGTATCAATCAATCAATCAATTTATTTAATGGTTTATAATGTATCAATACGAGGATTAACACGATATGTATTATGTGAAACAACATTGTGTACTCACATATTTGGCTCGATGTTATAATGCAACGCGAAAATCTAAAAAACTATTAAACGTGGGTTTATAAAATAGATGTCACATACAAAATTAAGGCCATGTCTAACTGAGACATGGTACCTTTACGAAAAATAGCATGCGTTACGAAATGTTAAAATTGTAAATAATATTAAAAAAAAGAAAAGGTAAAGGCGTAGGTAAGGTACTTTAAGGCGACGGATAGGGCACCCTAGCGACTATTGATTTTAATTGTTAGCTACCAAAAAAAATATATTTTAAATAAATACATGGCTCCAGTCTCTCGGCAAACACTTATACTATTTATTTAATAACCATGCCCAAATGTTGGGTCTGTTTTTGTACTAAAATAATGATTTCCGCCAAAAGTGGCCGCTTTAGGCGGTAATCAAAAATCCGAGTGCAAAAGCAGATCAAACAGCTAACTATAAGTATTAAATAAATAGTATAGGTTTTTACCGAGAGACTGAAGCTCTGCAGTTGTTTACAATAGATCTGGTTTAGTAGCTAACAATTAAAATCATTGGCGTCGTTAGTGGGGGTAAAAAGAACCATAAGAACCCTTCACCTTAAGAAAAAGAACAAATTGTTGGTCCAATCTGCTCTGCTATAGTTTTTAGTGCTACGAGTCCCTAAGTACCTACTTTTGTTGCAATTTTCGTGTCCAAATCAGGTCACGGGAGTTGAGGATACAAAGATGGGAACCTGTTCCCGACTAACTTTCCCTTAAGTGGTTTGCACACGACTCCAATAATTGTTTATCATTAGCTTTAAATATCAATTCACTATCAGAGATACTTCGGTGTTGAATGCTCACGCGCACCTCGTTGCTACGGCGATCGCTCCGTTATCTCTCCGTATGTTTTATATTCTTCCTAGGTATTTAAGGTATTAGTGCTGTAAAATTTTATTGAAGTTTTATAGTATATTAAATTTTATGGTTATTATTGTAGTACGCGAAGGTCATGTTCAATTCAAATAATTCAATTCAAATAATTCTTTATTTGCATAGGCTTGTACACAGCACTTACAAATCGTCATACATTTGAATGACTTAAAACTATTTATAAGTACTTATGTATAATTTACATGTTAATACATATATATGTTGATACATAAAATATACTAAAGAAATAAATAAACATAATGCGATTCTACCACCGGCTCGGAAAGTTGTTACTGGTCGAGAAGATCCGGCAAGAAACTCGCCAGTTACTCTTTTTAATCGCCAACTTTTTTTACAATGGTTTATTATCCTCATACCAAGTCATACAGTCTAATGCAACACAAAGTAGAATGAAGCAAATTAAAAGCTAAATATGAGGTAAACCGAAGCGGACCAGTCCCCAAAAGTGGCACCTGTTCACAAGTAGGTATGACGTATGTGTCAGCCATCATTTCACTCAACCATATTAGAGGGAATGTAATGACCCGCCACATAACGCCACCACCTCAGAGACATTTGAGTGAGCATGACTACTTAGGTTCCCCTCATAGGTCACAGATAGAGGATTCGATCCCGGGATCCCGAAAACCGGGATCCCGGAATCCCGATCATATTTTAGTCCCGAAAATCTCGGGATTAAATCCAATGAATCCCGGGATTTTCGGGACTCGAGGCTAGTTCCACACGAGGTCATAATTTGGAGAAGGCTTATAAAAAATTATTGACGATTCCTCCAACTTCCATCGAGCCTGAACGCGCGTTTTCCCCTGCTTAATATTTGTGCAACAAATTAAGAAGCATGCTTTCGGATGAGACGTTGGATGCGTTGTTATTTCTTAGATTTTATTTTCGTGGCTTAAATAAGTAAATTATAGTTCCTGGTCTATTTTATTTAAAATATTAGTAGTCCTATTAACATTGATCTCTTTTGACAAATATTAGAAGTTGATTTTTTAAAATATAAAAAAAAAGTAAAGTTTATTGTAAAATATAAAAAAAACAAACTAGGCAATATTTTTTATAAGGGCCTAGTTTGTTAATTTTATTAGAAGAAATAATAATTTTGTTTTGTTTTTGAAGATTTAAGTAAAGATTTAAAATAAAAGGTTGATTTTGATATGTTTACTTCTTTTTAATTGCTACCATTTTCTTTACCAATAAAATCCCGGGACTATCCCGGGATCCCGGTATTAACAGTCGATAATCCCGAAATCCCGGGACTAGAAAAATCGACCGGGATCGAATCCTCTAGTCACAGAGTACTTAATCCAATACTAATAAACTGCAGGACGAGGTGTACAATAGTAGGTGGTTAGCATCTTGTCAATTGTTTGATTAATCAATACTAATCAATTTGTATACAATAATAAATGCTGCTAAGCCTAATTTATTAAAAATGATTAATTATATAATAATAATGATTCCAGTAAATATTTATAAAATTACTACATGTGTGCAGGCACGGAGGTCATCATGTCCATGAATCCTTGTCATTTAAGTAATCTACAATTTTATAGTATCCTTTACTCATTAAACAGGTTTTCACGTGGGATTTAAATTTATGCGTTGGTAACTCAATAACATTTTGTGGCAACTTATTGTACATTTTAATACTTTGACCAACAAATGAACTATTAATCTTTTGGAGCTTCAGATTTGGAATCGCGAGCTTGTGTTTATTTCTAGTGTTAAAACCATGACAATCAGATTTTTTAGAAAAAATATCAATGTTCTTTCGCACGTACAAAATACAGTCCAAAATGTATTGGGAAGCTACAGTTAAAATGTCGATATTCTTAAACAGTTCTTTCAGCGAATCGCGAGGCCTAAGGTTGTATATGGAGCGGATGGCCCTCTTCTGCAATACAAAAATAGTCTGTATCTCAGCCGCCGACCCCCACAACAAAAGACCATATGACATTATACTATGAAAATAACTAAAATAAACCAGTCTCGCGGTTTCAATATCAGTCAGATGTCTGATCTTCTTAACCGCATATGCGGCGGAACTAAGTCTTCCCGCCAAGGCTCCCAAGTGTGGCTTCCATTGCAGTTTGGAATCCAGTGTAATACCTAAGAAAATTGTCGAATTAATAACTTCAATATGTTCATTATTCATAACGACGTTAGTGTTGACCTGCTTTACATTGGGCATAGTGAATTTAACACATTTGGTTTTCTTGGCATTTAAAAGCAAGTTGTTAGTTGTAAACCAATGTAGCACTTGTGAGAGGGTGTCATTTACGTCGTCAAACGTATCTTTTCGACGGTCAACGTTAAAAATCAACGAGGTATCATCAGCAAATAACACTACTTCACAAAGATCTTGTGCAAAGTAAGGGAGGTCATTTATGTATATTAGGAAGAGCAGAGGTCCCAATATTGATCCTTGGGGCACTCCCATTAATAAAGGGGCGCCTGAAGAGTCAGTTCCATTGACACTGACTTTCTGAAGTCTATCTGATAAGTAAGAATTTATCAAACTTAATGCATTATTTAGAACACCATAGTGAGCTAACTTCAACAACAATGTTTGATGCTCAACGCAATCAAACGCCTTCGTTAGGTCGCAGAAAACACCAATTGCATCCTGTTTGTTTTCCCATGCATCAAAAATATACTTGATAAGTGCAACTCCTGCGTCAGTGGTTGACTTACCCTTGGTAAACCCAAATTGTTTATTATGAAGTAAATCGTTAACTTTAAAATGAGACAGCAACTGAACGAATATGACTTTTTCAAAAATTTTACTCAGTGCTGGTAAAATAGAAATAGGCCTAAAGTTAGAAGGGTCACTTTTATCACCTGATTTAAATAACGGTATGATTTTGCTGTACTTCATTAAGCTAGGAAACTGACCCTCATCAATACATCTGTTGAATATCGTTGCCAAATGGGGTGCAATAGCTAGTATTATATTTTTTAAAATGTCCACTGATATTCCCCAAAGATCTTCAGTTTTTTTCATATTCAGATCTTTGAAAGTTTTAACTATTATCTCGGAGGTTACATGGTAAAATTTGAAAGGCGTTTGACACTCAACAACATTTGCTTTAAGTAATGAGATAGCAAGATACGAACTTGAATTTAATGTACTTTAACATAAATTTAATGTTTAGAGTCCACCTAACTAATATCCAACCGATTACGGCTACGGCGGCCAATCTCAACAATCAGCCACGTACGCAGGATATATTATAGTGCTCAAGTGTGTGCGAAAACACAAGTACACTCTCTGTTCCCATACCCTTATATTCCGATGGGACACCAGGGTGACACGACCGGAGAGGGATCGGGCGCAGTACCAACGGCTTAAGGTGCTTTCCGAGGCACGGGTACAAGACCGCCAACTTCCAGAATCCGGGCTGACACTAAGAATTTCTTAGCGAAAACTTAGGTAGAAATTTTTGGCCCGACCCGGGGATCGAACCCGAACCACTAACCACTGCGCCACCGAGGCAGTCTACCTAACTAGTATGTATAGGATACACGGCTACCAAATGCTACGTAATGATAAGATAACATGACAATTGTTAGTCATCGGATTCATATTGAGTGTTCTAGGTCATTGACTTAAGAAAAGGAGGATTTATATCTCATCGTCAGCCCATTTAAGTCCCCACTGATGGGGCACGGGCCTCCCTCAATCACATGAGGGTAATTGCCATACTCACCACGCTTGGCAGACGGGTTGGCGAGGGTTTCGATATATATGCAGAGTTTTCCTTCTCTGGGTGCTGATGATCATACCAGCAGCTTTACCTGAGTCGCCTTTTACGACACCTCGGTAAGAGTGAGGGTGGTCTATTCTACTCTGCCGGGGACCGCACGGCTATATCTACTTATCCACTATCCCCATAATTAGTTAAAATAAAGACGTTCCTTAAATATACCTGAGTGTGTTGCATAAATTGAAGTCGAATACTTAGGCCAATTATTTAGCAAACCAACGCACTAGAAATTCCCGAAGAGGCGTCTGGCTTTTAAATTTACTGTGCATGAACCGCAAAAGTTCATTTCGTTCAGTTCCTCATAAGTAGTTAGAGTAAGATATAGCTAAGTACATAGGTTCCCAGAGAATCAGGTAGGCTTATTAATTAATGTAGACCTAGGAGTTGAAGATACACCAAATCTAGAAAAAGTTATTATAACCCAGGAGCCCTTATACTATTTATTTAATACTTATAGTTAGCTGTTTGATCTGCTTTTGCACTCGAATTTTGGATTACCGGGAATCAGGAGCCCTTATACTATTTATTTAATTATATTAAATAAATAGTATAAGGGTCTTATACAATTCTCCGGCGAAAAACCGGCGTGAAGCAGCACCGCTGTGTTTCGCTGCGTGAATGAGGGTACCGGAGGCCCAATCAGGGGGAAAGAAGTTTAAAGTTTGGCAGCAGCACTTGTGACTCCACTGGTGTCGCGGGTGTCCATGGCGGCGGCAATCGCTTACCATCGATGGACCGTGAAATTTTGCACACGTTCCCGAAATGCACTCGGCGCTTCGGCGAGCACTTCTTAGTCAATCAGATTAGATGTGAAGGCCGCGAGCGAGTACGGCCAACGCGGCCGAAATGATTCCAAGGAATTGTGGATCCAGAACTCTTTGTTCAGTTGTGCTAGTGAGATGAGAGGGAAACAGTGTCAAGAGAAATATCAAAGGGTAGATGTGTCTTAGTGATGCTTTGTGGTGCTCGTGGTAAAATGTTTACGCGGATCTTTAGGAGTTCATACCGGTACGTGAAATTGCGCGAGATCAGGACCCATGGAGACATCTTTTATGGAAGCTGAGACACTGATTGCTAAGCTATAGAACTATGTAAGTCTGACATAAGTGGGTAGATATTTTTTCTATAAGCTAAGTTTTCTGGGGACGTAAGTATTGAAGTGCCTGTAATTTTTTCGTTCACTGGGTTGTCATGTAACTTACTATAGTCCATTCAGTATCTGAAGGCGAATTAAACAGTTCTATTTTGACATTAAGGTGACGGGTAGGGCACACTAGCGACGCCAATGGATTTTAAGTTTTAGCTACTAAACCGGATCTATTTTAAACAATTTCGGGGTTACAACCTCTCGGCAAACACTTTTCACGCTAAAAGTGGCCGCTTTTGGCGGTAATAAATTTTTCGCGTACAATAACGGACCCAACATTTGTGCATGGTTATTTAATAAATAGTATAAGTGTTTGCCGAGAAATTGTAACCCCGAAATTATTTAAAATAGATCCGGTTTGGTAGCTAACAGTTAAAAGCGCTAGTTAGTACTACCCATCGCCTTCAAAATGAGACGCTCCTTGTAAACCTAACCGATATTTTAATTTTAAGAATCGAGAAATTTTCTTTAGAAATCCAATCGACTTTTTATTTGTTTAATTTTTAATCTTTATGAACATTAAGTATATCTACGAATTTGAACTATCTGGATGTGGAATACAATATGTAAATATTCTTAGTGGTACACACGCAATAAGTCACTAATACTTAAATAATATAGCGCATCTAATCATCGGATAAATAAAAACTCTCGTTGGACGTGTCGGAACCACCTTCGTTACCAAACGAAATTCCTAGTTCTTGGTCCCTAATGCAATCTATGCGCACATATTTTGCACGAGACAATAATCGTGATTCGATGGTTAGATAACTGCCATACCGATTACTGATTAATTGCGATTGTTTGTGTCAATCCTTAAGACCAAAATTCCGATTAGTGCTTTAAGTATGTAATTCATAAGATATTTTTTACAAATGTTATTATTATAATTATTTGGAAGAATGAGAACACATAAAAGTTAATTATTTTTACAACTTAATATTTTTATTTGTAGAAAGTGGGATACATGATACGAAACGTTTTAAGGTGACGGGTAGGGCACACTAGCGACGCCAATCGATATTAATTTTTAGCTACTAACCGGGATCTATTTTAAATAATTTCGGGGTTACAACCTCTCGGTAAACACTTATACTAGTTATTAAATAAAAATGCAAAAATGTTGGGTTGATAGCGTACGTGAAAAATTGATTCACGCCAAAAGCGGCCACTTTTGACGTGAATCAATTTTTCGCGTACAAAAATGGACCCAACATTTGTGCATGATTATTTACCTAATAAATGGTATAAGTGTTTGCCGAGAGGTTGTGATCCCGAAATTTTTTGAAATAGATTCGGTTTAGTAGCTAAAATTTAAAATCGACTGGCGTCGCTAGTGTGCCCTACCCGTCACCTTAACTGTCCTATTCACCTTTACATACTGAATGAACAGATACGACTTTTGATTTTAAATGTATTATGTTTAATCCAGTACGTGGGTACAATGTTAGATTTGGAACGTACATGTAAGTAGGCATCTAATACTGTAAATAAAAGTACTGTCGGCCACAGTGTCCGAAACCAGTAAAAGTTCTTGGTCATTATAATGTCAAACTATGATTTAATCACTTAGGTATTTTGGAATTGGAATGGATTCCGGGGTCGATATGCGGATCGGGCCAAAAATTTGTACCCAAGATTTCGGTAGGATATTCTTAGAGTATTGTAGGTACCCCCGTGCCTCGAAACGCACGTTAAGCCGTTGGTCCTGCGCCCAATCCCTCTCCGGCAGTTTCACGCTGGTGTCCCATCGGATTATGAGGGTAGGTAAGGGAATAGAGAGTGCACACTTGAGCACTACAATATATCCTGCATACGTGGCTGATCGTTGAGATTTGCCGCCGTAATTATTATTATGGACTACGAAATTAATCGTACTCGAGTAAAGGCCACGCATAGGAAGTCGCAGCCGTGACAGACCCCCCACAAGGTGGACCGACGATCTGGTGAAGATCGCGGGAATCCATTGGATGCGGGCGGCACAGGACCGATCCGGTGTGGAGGACATTGGGGGAGGCCTATGTCCAGTAGTGGACGTCTATTGGCTGAAATGATGATGATGATTCGTATCCACATCAGGAGTGACAAACTCGGCGTAGACACGACATCATACACCCCATCATGTAGATGTCATATCACATGCAAGATAGATTAGAATAAATTACTTTTAGTATGATGTGCTGTTGTAAAGTAAATAAATACCTAAATATAATTTTGGCACAGTTACTTATATATTTATCTGAGGTTTTATCATTGAGAGATTATCTAAATGTCTGGAATGTGTTACTTATTTAAATCTTTGAAATAAAATCAGTTTTCGCTCTACTATCTAAATCATTAATTAAGTGATTGCATTTTAATCAGCGATTGATTAAAATTAATCAACACATGCATTAAAACAACTCTCAATTACGTTGCAAATCTTACGAAGACAACAAGTGTTTGTTTGTTATCAATTAATGCATATAAATTATCAAAACCAGAATAATCAGCCTCTATGCGCGCTTCAAATAATGAATAATTGGGATTTATTGCGGGGATAAACGTATCATGAATGTTAGTAGTTAAGGTGACGGGTAGGGCATACTAGCGTCGCCAATCGATTTTAATTATTAGCTACTAAACCGGATCTATTTTAAATAATTTCGGGGTTACAATCTCTCGGCAAACACCTATACCTACTATTTATTTAATTTTAGTTAACTGTTTGGTTTGCATTTGCACTCGAATTTTGGATTACCGCCTAAGTGGCCGCTTTTTTTTGCGCATTTGTGCATGGTTATTTAATAAATAGTATCAGTGTTTGCCGAGAGATTGTAACCCTGAAATTGTAACCCCAAAATTGTTTAAAATAGATCCGGTTTAGTAGCTAAAAGTTAAAATCGATTGGCGTCGCTAGTGTGCCCTACCTGTCACCTTAATATCGAACATTGAAGAATTTTGCTCTGAGTGCAGTCTGTCTGTGTAATGCCTGCTGGAACAATTCCATCTTTGATGATTAATGGTTAATGATTACTATATTCCTAATCTATAAGTACTTATTAAACACTAGTTTAGTTTACTTTATCTCCATATATATTTTACAATATCTCACTTTTCTTCAACTAAGGCAAGGCATGTATAACATCCCTACTTACATTTTTTACTACTACGTTTGTTATATTTTTATGGAGTCTTTAAGACCCCCTTTCGTCCGGATTGGGCCTCGGTACAATCACTCACGCAGCGTAACACAGCACAGTGCGGCTTCACTTCGATTTTCTGTGAGGCCGTGGTATCACTCCGGTTGAGCAGGTCCATTCAAGCCGAAGCGTGGCTCTCCCACGGTACAACACACACACGGTACACGGTTCTACGGGACCCAACATTTTGTGCATGGCTATTTAATAAATAGTAAGTATACGTGTTTGCCGAGAGGTTGTAACCACGAAATTGTTTAAAATAGATCCGGTTTAGTAGCTAAAAATTAAAATCGATTGGCGTCACTAGTGTGCCCTACCCGCCGCCTTAACTCCATTGGTGACGGGTAGTCACTTTAAAGTATGAAATGCCGATTTGTATGGATTTTTTTTGAAAATCTGTGTTTTCCAAACTAACATTTTTTTAATCTTCAAAATAAATATTAATGGTAGGTACTGTTTTATATTTAACTGTGTTTTAATCGACAACGTTAAGATACATTTGGAATAGGTTTTCCGAAAAATACATTGTTTATTTAAATATTTATTAATGCTGAATGCGTCAATTCTGCCTAACAAAAAGAGTCACTTTTTTGCATAATGAATACAATTTTATCAGATCTGCATATTACACACCTTAGAAATATGGTCTTTATGTTATCTGTATGATATAAGCCAAACAGTTAAAATAGACATGTAGTACTGAAAGTCGACGCCAAGCGGCGCTGTTGTAACCTTTTTTGTTGGTCGTATTGCATCTGTCTCTCTGAGCTACGCTGCCATCACTATGTCGATTACCAATAAATCACATAATATTGAACAAATCCTGGTTTATTTTCCCAATAACCCATCACTTTAAGCTGATGTATCGACAAAACTAACGCAGCCAATAGATTTGTACTAATGAGACATTAAAAAAAGTGCAACAGTGTATCCATAAAGGAAAGTATTAAGAACTTTTTGAGACATAATAATATCCTACAAATAACCCTAATTTTTGTAATGGCTAAAAGTGGCCACTTTAGGCAATAATAAGAATTATGGTTACTTGTACGAAGATAATATTACAATACACAATACAATTAATTAAATTTATAAACTGTATTTACTAACACTAGGTCATAAGAAATATTGTTACTAAGAATTTTATGGGTTCTTGGCCTGAAAAAAAATTATTATTATTAAGAATGTCAGTTGTTCCATAACCACGGGCAATTATGTCCCGGACTTTGGGAAGGTGTGCGTGGGGCCGAAGCCAACAAGTAGAGGCCCGTTCAATTGACAGTTTTACTATAATGTGATGTGACACCAGCCGGCGACTATCCCTGCATACACTACAGAAGTGTAGCCAAGGACAGTCCCCGGTTGACAAGAATAGACACAAAATGAACTGGGCTATTGGGTTAAGGTGCTAGTGGACCGGGTAACTGGCACTATGGAGAGACTATAGCACCTGCCCGATCAATGATAATAATCACAAAAAAAATTGGCACTCAGAAAAAAAACTGGCCACTCGCCCTATAATAAGCTACCAGGAAGCCAAGTAAAAGCTAGCTCCCAGATATAGAAATGCGGGCAACATTTGTTTGAGCAGCTCAGGGTGCCGAGGGGTATACACCGATTTCTACAGAGTCTGTAGTTTTTACAGACACTGCCAACTCGCGACGTATGCATCTTTCACTTCCACCCTGCGAGCATATAGCTCTGGCCGATTAGTGATGGCAAGCCAGAGGTGAGAGTCCTGTGGCCCCTGCTGGGGTCCACCCCAGCCGGCCAATAAAGGCAAGCCGGGGCCTGATGGATTCTAGGAAATATGGGACCCAAGGGACGTCACTTCCCAATCAGCGAATTAATTTTCGGGTAAATTTCTAGCGCAGCACCCGTAACATTAGGTGTAGAGTTGTTTTTGATGCATGTGCTTAGAGGATTTTGTCACAGTTTGATGACATGCCAACCTTATTTTTATAAAAGGGTGCTTGCATTTACTTTTATAAATATATGAACGAGCGACTGTGGATGGTAAAGTATGGGGCCATCAAAATCACGCTAAGTATTTCATTTCATAACAGATTATGTAGGCTATCTACTTATAAATCGATTGTAGTACCACCATGAGACTTATTTATTTAGATTTGTTTTCAGAACTCTTTGTATATAATATAGTCGAGTTTATATGTAGTACAGTCAACAGCAGAAGTAGCTGCACATATTTCGCAGTTTGTAGTTCTTATTCCGTGGAGCGAACAGTGTGCATCAACTTTTGCTGTTGACTGTACAGTCGAGAATTTTAATTACGTCTTAATAAAACTCCTTGTAGTACCTACTTATTTAGACACATAACTACCTAATAGACAACCAAAAAGATATACCTACCAGAAGTACAGTCAAGGCTCTCCCAAGTGATAATCTTCTGGATGTTGGCGCTTGTTACCGACAGATTAACGAATTAATCACTTACACGGTCAAATGACAATCAGTTCGATACCGGCGTATATACGGCGCGGGCGTACGGACCTGCTCATTCACTGTTAGTTGCGCACGCGGCTGTGTTGTGGAACTTTCTACTTACTAAGTATTTAGACGGTAAGTTTACTTTATATTTGTTTACGAGTCTTTGTATGTTGTATGTTTGTATTTGCTGCCCTCGACTCGATTGAGCGTCGACCCTTGAAGTTAGTTGGTGACGCAGAATTAGTGGAGGGTAAATCCCAAAGCCTCGCTCACCGACGTAGAGTGGCCTGTCTATCGGTTTTTTATAGGATGCATTTTGGAGAGTGTTCGAATGAGCTTCACGACCTGATACCACCTTCTCCTTTCTACCATTACGGGAAACGACAGGAATCCACCCTTACACTGTGCAAGTTCCACCAGCTCGTACTAAGCGTTTTGCATTTTCTTTCTTGGTACGAACTGCTAAGGAATGGAACAACTTGCCGGCTTCTGTGTTCCCAGAGAGCTACTACAATTTGGGTGTCTTTAAGTCGAGAGTGAATAGGCTTCTTCTGGGTAAGCACGCTACATCTTGTTGTCACTTTCCATCAGGTAAAACGAGGTCAAGTGCAAACCCATTAAATAAAAAAGGGTCATCGTCGGCTTATTGTCCCGGTTTCGTCCCAAGCTGTCGCTTCGGAGCCCGGGGTCCGCTTTCCTACTTGGGCTCCTCCACTTCGAACGGTCTTATGCATCCCTAGTGATCAGTTTATTAGCTCGCATGTGATGAAAAACACTTGTGTTTTTTCAATGTCAATTAATTTGTTAGTGTATGTTCAATGTAGTGTTGCCGGATAATCGCTTTTACGTCGCTTATTAATCGATTATGCCAATGGGGCCAAAATAATCTAATAATCGATTATATCAATCTTCATTTTTCATCGATAATCGATTAAAACCGTTTAAATTGACGATACTATCGATTAAATTGTTAATGGAATTAAGCCGATACTATCGATTATAATCGATTAATTTGCAATTATTTCTAGATATAATCGTCATTTATATTATGCCTTCTTAGACATCTTCTGTATGAATGACGATTACAGACGATAATGACTGCAGATTAATCGATAGTATTGGCTTAACTTCAATATCGACTTAATCGCTAGTATCGTCAATTCTGACGATTATAATCGACTAATCGATTACATCGACTAGAAATGAAAATTGATTTAATCGATAGTATCGAATATTAGATTAGTGAAAATAATCGATTAATCGATTGTCTTCTCCTGATCTTTTCTTTGCTTGTAATGAATGATATCAGCAGGTACGAGTAGGTATGTCACCAGCAGGCGACATAGTATTTGTCGCTTTGTATTCAAGACCGAAGCGTCATTTGGCAAGTCTGTCAGCCCACTTTATGGCGGATACACAGGGTAAAATTTAGAAGTGTTTTCGACTTCATCTTCTCGTAATTGTATTTTTTTCTTAGCTTGCAGCAATCAAATATTTGTGTCAAATTTATTATTTACTATTACAATGTTCGCGCCATCATAAAAGTCCCGTGAAAACCGCGCTCCAGTCGCCATAAACATTAAATTTTGACCTTTATGAGTATATAAGTTTAGTTCCGTGTTTTGGCGCGGACTCTACTTAGATAATAAAGGTAAAAATCTCTTTCTCCGTCAAATGTAAAGGGTAACAGAGCTTACTTTTGGTTTCCTATTTTTCTGTAGCCGAAACACTACAATTTTACCGTAACCGTTATCGTAAACCTGGGGTGTAAATCAATGTTTAACCTAGGTCATTCGAGTGTTTCATTCTATTTTTACAAAGGCCTCAACGTTTATTTTCATGATCAGTACTAAATAGTGCTAAATGCAAAATGTTAAATTTGAGCGTTACACCTATGAAAGTTGTGCTACATCTAGCACCAAAGGTGCTAAGTTGGCAACACTGCCTAGCTCATCTTGCCTTCTTCGGATTCCGAGTTCCTAAATTAGACCTTTCATACAAATGAAGAAAGGTTACTACTGTGTACAAGACTATTTAAATGATAAGGATTCTTGGTCATGTTAATCGATTAGTCTTTTGAGTTGTTATTAGGTAGTACTGTTAACTTTGATAATTGTATTTTGTTTCTCTTCTCAATTGAAACTCTGTAACATCATCAATATTTTAAAAGAGTGACTATTGAGTTTGTTGCTGGTGCCTTCTCAGTATTAATCAACATTCCGAACCAGCAGTAAATGATAATATAATGTACCTATTTTGACATTCATAGGTGATCTGTATGGACCTACAACCTGTGCGGATAAAGAATGGGATCAGAAATGGCGGCGCATCTATTTACTTCTCGCTCGCACACTATTTGCGTCTATACTCGCACCTCACGAGTGCGAGTATAGACGCGAATAGTGTGCGAGCGAGAAGTGGATAGGTTGGCCGCCAGTTCTGATCCCATTCTTTATCCGCACAGGTTGCAAATCGAATAAAGATTTTTTTTATCTGTATTTAAAGATAGGGTTTATCTGTGAACATTTACCTCCCTTTAACCACGTGTTCTAACAACCAATTCTGAACAATATGTTTTGAAAATGACCAAGTCACGTGACCGACGTTGTATGAAAAGTTGATTTTTTTATGCGAATTTCCAAATTGTAAAGTTGAAACGGTTAACTGTGTTTTCATTTCACCCAGTATACCTAGTCGTAAAACAGATGTTTTATTACGAAATACATCGCGGTGAGTTACTGAATACCATAATTCTATTAGTTTATGTGCAAAAGGAGCTATTATAACATACAAATTATCGCTTAAATTCTTGATAACATCCTGGACTCTTGTGTAGCGTCTTATGTAGGCTATTCGCATCAAAATTATGACTGAACTACAGAAGACTTAAACATATAAGATTGATAAAATATATGTGCAGTGCATCGCCCTTTATAAATATGAGCAACAGACAGATCTCATTCGATTTTCTGTTTTATTTATTTTTATTCATTGTCCTACGAGGCACTTGACGACTTGAGGCACTTAGCGACGCCCTGTTGGTCTAGTGGTTTAAATACCTGGCCGTGATCTCGGGGTCTCGATTCCTGGGTCGAGCAAAAAGCGTGTTTCGAATTTTTAAAACATAGCTCGGGTTTGTGATCACCAATCCGCATTAGGCAAACGTAGTGATTAAGCCTAATCCCATCATACTAGCGATGACTTGATTTCTATTATGGAGCCCTTTGCCCTGCAGTGAGACAGTTATAGGCTGATAGTTTACGAGGCACTTAGAGTTCCAATTTCTTTTGTGTTAAGTCTCCTCCTGGATGTACTGCTCCTGGATGTTCTCTCCTGGATGTGCAGCATTGAAAAGTGAATAAGCTTGAGCCATTCTTCCCAAAAGTGCTAAATGTTGAACACTCATAAGATCACAACCATACAACACAATACCTACTAATAAGAACTATAAACTCTCTGATATCTGATAAATACCATCCCCCTTATTTCAAAATGCAATTTAAGAAAAGTTACGGAACTAAATTCGTTCTAGCTCCTTTTATCATGGCGTGTTGGATCGGGCTGGCATGAGCTTTAGTACGGCAATAACTTTAAATCGCGATTTATACGATAGAAGTATTTAGGTAGAGATAGTTTATCTCCGTCGAAATATTTATTTTTTTATTCATTTATTGCCATAAATCACATGTAGGTACATAGGTATTACAGATAATGAGGAATCATAAGTTTCAATGTGATTTTACTTTTTTTTTACCCGACTACGGCAAAGCAAAAGGAGGGTTATGATTTTGACAGGCTATGTATGTATGTATGTATGTTCATCTGTTTCCACGTAACTTCTAAACTAGTTATCATATTTGAACAAATGAGGTGTCGTTAGAAGCGTCTTGGTTGTCTTCTGGTTATAGGCAACATGACGTCACGTTAAATGTACCTCTTGGGGACTTAGAGTAAGGAACTAAAAAATAATTTTGGTTGACGGTACCGTGTGGGGTATCAAATGAAAGAGCTTTTTTAGCACATTTCAAATATTTACATAATTAAAAATATGTTAAATAAAAATATTATGCCGTATCGCCGTGATCGTATGCCACATACTGTTGCAAAACAGATTCATTATAATAATAAAATAAAATCAATGTGGCATACGACCACGGCGATACGGCATAATCATTTCAGCAGAGACAATGTTCTTGTTTTGTACTTTTTAGATCGTGTTTTTTTGGCAGTCGGGTTTTAGTTTTTAAACTTTATTTTTATTATGATATAGGGGGCAGACGAGCAGACGCATCACCTAACGGTAAGTAATTAATTCCGCCCATGGACACCTCTCGTGCTCGTGATATTTTGAAAACATGGCGGATATCACCATAAAACCATACAAAAAAAACTATGTTTTAGTGATATATGTCGTATATATAAATGTCACGAGCACGAGAATTCGGATCCTGCCACGTCAAAGAGTCACAGGTGCGCTGCCGGCCTTTTTAAAAGGGAGAACGCTCTTTTCTTGAAGGTTTGCAGGTCGTATCGGTGCAGAAACACCGCAGGCGATAGTTCATTCCACACTCTTATTAGAGTGTAGCAAGAAAACATGTTGTCATACCTAAAAATATTATCTAGGAGGAATAATAAATTAAGTGAGTACCAACAAGTCGTGGTAGCCGATGTCCTTATGATAAGATTATAGGTACTACAATCGTATAGAAAAAATACTTTGAAAAGAAGATCGTTGTCTTATCACTTAATTTGCTAATTAGATCTCAATTGTTTCCCCGATAGGCGAGGTTTTAAATTGATTTATTGGCTGTCATTAGACTGATTGGACAAAATAAAAAACATGTAAGTAGACTTTGTTTATTTATTTAAGTACTTATGTATATATTGTATTTTGACGACCCGTTTGGATCAGCGGTATTGAACGCTGCCTCAAGCACCTACAATGGTTGCGGGTTCGATCCCCGCACAATACAAACATTTGTGTACATGAACATGTCTGTTTGTATTGATCTAGGTGTTTTCTATGTATTATAAATAAAAAATAAAATAAAATAAAAATACGTTTATTGCTTTCTCATAAAACAAAACAGGTACATAGGTATTTCCGTAACACTAGAACTTATCTACCTTACATACTTCGTTTTTAAAATATTAACAATAATCTAAGGAAAGCAAAAGCAGTGGCTCAGCTAATGCTGACATAGGTCAGCGCTGATTTTCAGCTGCTCCTACCCCTCTAAGGTCGAGTGCGAGGGTACGGATGCGAGGGCTTAGAACATAAATAACAAAAACAATAAAATTCTCTTGAACCTAAATTACAAAAACAATATACCTAGATACATAAAATAACACTAAAGTAGCACTCTGTTATTAAACTTGTGTTGCGTGGGGGTGAGTGTGTGCGTGCGTGGTGTGTGTAGTATATGTGTGTGTAGTGTATGTGAGTGTATGAGTGGTGTGTGTGAATTTAGAAATATTACATTTTAAATTATTTATTAAGGGGCAGGGATTTCCAATTTCTACGGGTAAGATTTTCAGCCGCTATTTGTCTACTCAATAATGCTCTTTTATATTTACTCTTGAAACAATCGATACTATTTTTCTCTCTCATTATAAGTATGTATTTACAAAAAAAAAGTATTAAATGTATTTATTTGTAATTCCGCTGTTTGTTTCTATATTCGTGCTTGAGCTACCTATTTCGGAGTCAGATCAATGTATGTGATGTTGTGAAATATTTATTAAAAAAAGTTACCAAATCAGTCAGATTTTATCTAGGTATATTAATTCTGTGCACCTGCGGAGTTCTGTGTCAGACCAAGGCGTCAACGCCATTCTTTTTAAGTGATAGGTGGTAGACGAGCAGACGGATCACCTGAGGGTAAGCGATTGCCGCCGCCCATGGACGGGTAGTAAAGTCACAAGTGCGCTGCCGGCCTTTAAACCCCCTTTCCTCTGGATAAGGCCTCTGATACCCTCACTCACACAGCGAAACACACCACAATGATGTTTTCTGTGAGGCTGTGGTATCACTCCGGTCGGGCCGGCCCATTCATGCCGAAGCGTGGCTCTCCCATAGTCGCATGCTTTGATCATATGTATCGCAGTCGGGTTACTGACACATGAATAAATACTTATTTATTCATGTGTTACTGAGGCGGCAACCTGCGAACGATATAAGCTCGCTGGCTTTTGTTTCTTTATTTTTTTATTGTGGTATGGTCTCTAAATCTTATTTCAAAATTGTGCGATTTCACAATTTTCTCTAGTAGTTAGTAAGAATATTTGTAAAAGCAGGACGTTATAAACAAACATGAATACAATAACTATTAAAAGACTTGTAGAGGCATATTTTTTGCATTGATAGGGTGTAACAGTATCGAATGCAGACCGAGACGAACAGCTCATACATAAACATACATACACACTCGTATATACTCTTACATGTTGTGTATGTATGTAGGTTACATAATTTCCTGGTCCAAATGTCGTACAAATCACTGTTTTGTGTATTGGGCATTTTATATTCAATACATGAGCAGCGTTGCGCAATAAAAATTGCAAGATATTTATAGCGGCTTGTAATACCTAATTATACACTTGACTCAATATTTTACGATGAACGTGTACATGTAATTATATGTACGATTAGGTATTTTGAGGATAAACATTTTTAAAGCATCAGGTGGGTCGAGCTAGCTGGTGAGAGTTGTCAAAAACATCTTATCACCGTTTTCAGTAGGTAATCTTTAATAAATATCAGTGTAATCGGTTTTATTGAATTTAAATCGTATAAGTATATTTTACTACACCGGTATCTACATACATCATGAGCTTGAAATATACATAGAGGCTGGATATTATGTGGGGCTCTATAACTATCTACACACAAACTAAGAAGATTTACGCATGTAGGTAGGTACAATATCTTTACATGCTACCACGAGGATAATTTTCCAGAGGCATACTCTTTAAGGCTGTGCCTATCATGGATGTCTATAGGCGCGAGAAAGTATCGGTAAGCAGAGGTAAAGTCTAAAATAATAGTATTACATAAAAACTCCGCTCTTCGGTGAGCATACATAATTCATCTATTAATGGATCTTAACCTCCGCCACCACTCTGTTCTCATGGACAGGCTTTAACCCCCCGCGGAACTCCTCCGTAAGTAGGTAGAGAGGACTCATGACCCTCCTCGAAAGCAGGATAGCTTTTTTGTTCTCTCTAGTGAAATGGCCGCCAGTCTGAGATTTTAAAGACCGACTCCGCTAAGGTGACAGGTAGGGCACACTGGCGACGCCAATCGATTTTAATTTTTAGCTACTAAACCGGATCTATTTTAAAACGCGTACGCGAAAAATTGATTCACGCCAAAAGTGGCCGCTTTTAGCGTGAATAAATAGTTTAAATAATGTTTTCCGAGAGTTTGTGACCCCGAAATTGTTTAAAATAGATCCGCTATAGTATCTGAAAATTAAGATCGATTGGCGTCGATAGTGTGCCCTACCCGTCATCTTAAGCATACCCGCCACTGGGGAGCGGATGGGTTATATGGTGCTCTGTTCTGGCAGTGGTCTGAGGTATACCCACTAAAACACCAGGGGTGCTTCTATGTCTGAGTGGAGAAGGATAGAGCAACTCAGCCTTTCATTCGGGTATACCTACTATGTATATATGAATTAATCCATAATTTAGCCAATCGCCTTCCATTGCCGAGCAGATCAGCCATCTTTCTCAAATCCATCACCAGTTCATCGTTCCGCAGGGATTCCTACGCACCGTTTCCCAACGTGGTGACCACTCCATTCTTATAGGTACCTACTTATCGACTCCATCGTCCGGCTCAGCTCATCTAGGAGACATGGTCAGCCCACCTCCGTATTTATTTACTTGACCTAATTTAAAAACCCTCTTCCACCACAATTCCCAGTGGTCCTCAAGGTCGCCATATCGATATCGGTCACATTAATTATCAGTTAATTAACCACCTCAGCTGTCGAAACCGCGAACCAACTTAGTTGTAGTTGCTTCAACCCGTGCGTTTGCGCAACCGCTCGCAGCAAACACCACACGGTCGCCGCGCGTCGCCAAGCGAGCACGTTCCGCGCCAATTTTTGACAGCTGTCAAACGATTTTTTACTTTTTAATTACCCTACGTCAATTGCCGCGAGTGCGTACAATATTACAAACTCTTTTAAAACAAATTCTTTCAAGATTTAATATTTTTTTGTGATTTCATTGGAGGCTTAGGTGAGTAGATGTGGTGATTTATAATATTTGTCTCAATCTGTGTGATCATTGGCAACCTTGCAAGTTATGTCAGATAAACTAAAAAGTGAATGGTTGGTTTATTGTTTCATAGACATGTTTTAACGACGCAGTGGATTCGAAATCACTAACAAAAACTTTATTTTATTGGTAGATATAAAATCGCGTTACATACATTTTTATCTTTTTCACTATGTCATGCATGATAGATGTGGTTAGTTTTGTGGTTTTATTTATTTTTATACACATAGCATGTACATTATTTATTCTCTAACGAGGAAAATACGAAACTGGTTTAGGGCAACTACTTGTATTTTTTTATCTGCAATAACGCTAAGGGTTTTTTTTTCTTTATAGAAGACCTTGTATTCCTAAAACAAAGAACCTCTTATTTACTAACATTCAATCGCGTAGATTTAAAATCATAGCTTAAATCTCTTTCCCAATAACCGGTCATTAAACAATCCACTTTTAATTAGGCTACAGACAAACAAGCTTTGTATGCATAAATAAGTATAATTATGTATTCAAATAATATTTACCTAACGTAATCTTGAAGGACAAAGATTGGTGAGTAATTTGATCATGTTACTTATCATGAAACTAATAAAAAACACGAACCAACGCGCGTCTTAAACGATCTTGACGAAACGGAAATACCTTTATTTCTGTGAGTCTATTTGTATGGAATATCGACTTGGTATGGACATTCCCAGCTGTTAACCCTAATGGTTTGAGTTTTGATTTAAATATCTGTATTTAAATGGAATACATCACACATAGTGTAAATCCACTCAGAAAAATAATAACTAAATGTAGAGTTCTTCGATACGTACGAATTCTTATACACCGATAGGTAGAGATATTTTTTTAATACAGAACTTTCCTACTTATTATTTATTATGAAATAGGTACCTATCTATTTGAATAAAAATGTCGTAGTATTTGTTGAATAACACGCAAATGGACAATACGACAAAAATCATTATTTCTACATTAGACTCATGGAAATTTAGGAAAAATAATTATTGATAAAAATTAAATTTACTAACGAGATTTCATAAAAAAAATCAAATGTATAAAATTATCCTGTGACGTCATCACTCGGCATAACAAATTTATAACGCTTTTGCTCACGTTGATCTAAAAAAAAGGTAATCCAAAAAACAAAACTGTCAAACAATGACAGTGACAGTAACTTAGTCGCCTAAGCTTTTTTTACTGAAGGTACATCTGACAATGATCCCGGTAGGCCACTTTTCGACTTTAATGCGATGAAATAAGGTCATAAAGTGGCCTACCGGGACCTTTGTCAGATGTATATATAACACCGACATCACAATACGTTGAGTCTCAGGACTACGTCACTTCTGGCATATTAATTAATATGTAATTTAATAAAAACACATTAAATGAAAATTAAAAAATATAGGTCATCTTTCTTTTCTTTCTTTATTCGAAAAGCGTATAAAAATAGTAATTAATACTTTTTGTCCATTGGAAATCCAAAGTAAGGTTAATTTTGTTGTGAACAATAATTTACTTCATTAAGCTACCTGAACATGTATACGCGGCGTCAGGTGGAGTTGCCGTGGTTGGACTTTGGACCGTCCTTATGTCTGGGACAATAGTGCTTTTTCGCACTGCGGGGGGTTAACTCGACGCTGTCTGTAGCTACCTATATATTGATTTTTACTAGTAAAATCAATTTAAATTGCTATGTCGAGATGACTCGAGGTGAACGTCTCCTTATCTTATTACTCGGCATCGTGTTGGACTGCAACTATTGGTTTCTCGGCTTTATCATCAGTAAACTTAGCTATCACCTGTCAAATCGAAGTAACGCATACCTACTTACCTATGCGCAGGCGCAGCAATGCAATGACACTCAAATCCGGACGGATTTTCATAGATTTTTAGGATTGATATAGGTATTCTGATAAATTTCGCGGCAAGGTTTATTTTTAATCGCATCTAGGTAGATATATTGATCTTCACAGTAAACACGAGTTGGTCCAGACATTCACATATTATCAAGTTACTATATCTGTCATATCAATTGATACGAGAACGATTCTGGCGGTAGGAGTCAAACATCACGCGTGGGCTGATGCAATTCCAAGGTTTTAATTTTTATTTTATTTTATTTTACAAGTTTTTGGAAAACTTACAGCTAGATTTAGGGATACAGTCACAGAAAAAAAAACATCGAGGGCCAATTACAAGTTTCCACTGATAATCACTAGGTTGTTTAACAGAAATGCAAGTGGGTACCTAATGTTAAGAAAGAAAAAAAAACAAAAAGTTACTAAATTACAAACAAAACGAACAACGTATTTGCTACTCCCAGAAAAAGAAACATTGAAATTAATCAGGTCATCTGACATTATCAGGAAAAAAAGAAATTAAATAACATTTGAGAAAAAGTTATCATTCAGTACACGTTTCAATTTCGATACTGAAGTGTTGAACAAGTCAATGTCTTAAATTGTCTTAAATTAGTATCTAGTGGTTTTTAGTGTCTAAATTTGGTGTTTTTTGTACAAGAAGTGCAGCGAAATGATCCGGATAGTAAGAATCGTTGAATTGTATTGTTTTTAACACTGGACCTAGTAAAGTCTTAACCCGCGATTGTGTTTCGAGTGGTATCGGCAGAATTCGTAGGTCGATAAAACCTAAAACACCGGCGTTTTACTGAGTGACTGTGACTTCTGACTTTGACTGTTGACTACCCACTTATTCTCAATGCGTTACTTGTCATTGGCAAGATATTTTCTTCGGGTAGAGCCATAATATAAAAAAAAACAATTGATACTCGACCAAACGCGTTTGTCATTAAAGGTAAGAATCCATGGAGGATTTGCATACCTAAGTTTGGCTTTCCTGAATTTCACCTAGGACCGCTTTGGCCATACTTACGGTTCCAATATAATGGAAGATAGGAAATATAATTAGCTGTTTAATCAATTTTGAGACACTGACGTTCCCTGTTTTCACTGTCATAAATCGGACTACGGAGCCAGTATGCCTGTTTTTTTATTGCTAAAAATAGGCAGACGAGCTTGCGGCCCATCTGATCGTAAACAATGCCGGTGACAGTCATGCCGCTGCCTACCGTGAAAGAAGAACTCGTTTCAAACTTCGTTTAAAAAAGGACATGTCATAGCAATCAGGTGCCTGTAATATAAACATAAATCCTAGATTTATTGAAACGTCAATTTATTGAAACTGTTTTAGAAACTAAACCGGATATCTTATTAACAATTTCTTCAGCCTCTCGGAAAGCATTTGTATCTACTATTTATTTAATAATTATATTTAACTTTTTGCCGTTGTGTGCTTTTGTACTCGAAATTTAAATTACCGCCAAATCGACCACTTATTGTGTTAATCAAAATATCGGATGCATAAACAGATGGAAAAGTAGTGCACAATCATTTAATAAATAGTATAAATGTTTGCTTAGAAACTTCAAAAATAGATCCAGTTTAAAAATAGATCAATTTAAAAATATGTTGATCAATTTATATCGATTGACGGCGCTAGTTAGGGGTACTCATAGCCTTAATAAGAAGGCACTTGCTTATCCATAGATACAGGTAAATTAGTGTTGAAAATCATAAAGCGTGCATTAATACAATGATTGCGTTGCTTGCGTGAGTATGCATACTGCTTCGTAATATTGGGGTTATCCGTCTTTGCGTTACGCGCAATATTACGCGAATTACGTGGCGCGTTACGTTCTATGTCTCGACCTCAAGGGTCGCGTGGAATGACAACTATTGAAATCTTTACTCAAAAGCAAAAAAATTGTTTAAAAAAATAGATAAATTAGTTAGTTTTAGTAATATCACCTATTTTGAAATATTAACGCGGTGTGCTGCCAAACTCTACATTGAATCGCACTTTGCAGGGGCACTTTAAGGCCTATCAGCATTCCTAATTGAACATTTGGCTTAACATTTGTACCTTTTTTTTTATATAATAGGTAGTCAGACGGACAGACGGATCACCTGATGGTAAGCAATTGCCGCCGCCCATGGAGAAACCGCGACACCAGTGGAGTCACAAGCCATGCTCTTTATTAAGAAAATTTGACTGTGTAAAATAAACGATTTATTTATTTATTTCATCTTTCTTTAAGATCTAGAAAGACGCTGGATTTGCGCGCGAAATTGACAATGATAAAGGTTTTGCCATTCATTTAGATGGTACCTATCGACTATATGTTAGGTACTTCTAACTTCTAACAAGATCTTCTTCTTCTTACCGTGTCGACGCCGACAAATTAGATTTTTCCCGTCTTCAAGTCTAGTCTTGAAAGTATATCGTGTCTCTCTCGCATACGTTGATCTGTATAGAAGGTCACTCTTTTTAGGGAGTGAAGAAACGGCGTAAAGCAGCACTGTACTGTGTTTCTTTCTAATAAAATAAAATAAAAAAATAAAATAAAAATAAAAAAAAAATAAAAAAATAAAGGTTGGCAGCGCACTTGTGACTCCACTGGTGTCACGGGTGTCCATGGGTGGCGGCAATCGCTTACCATCAGGTAATCCGCCTGCTCGTCTGCCACTTATTACATAAAAAAAAACGCACCGGGAAAGAGTACCTTCAGCACCTATGTGTAAATATCTTGTTTAGCACGAAATGTAGGCAGCCAGCGTTCAGTCTACGGTGTTTCTGGGTTCAGGAATATGTAGAGATTTTATCTGTATGTATCTTCAGATTGAAACCCACGTGGGTTATCATGTGGGCTGCAGATGACTAACTTATTTTATCTAATAATTTGTTACTTTGTAAGAGAATAGAGCGGTAAATGTTATCGCTATTACTCGGACATACTTATATGTGTAGGTAGGTACTGCTGTAACTTACATAACGTTATCACTTATCATTCATCTTGCGATGATTGCATTTTATGACGATTCTTTTTTTTCCAAAAAAATGTAGATATAGACTTGTAAACACACTTAAATTTAGGTACCTAAACAAATCTGCAATTCTTCAATCAACTATCACCTCTAATTATAGTTTTGAAACAAAAGGGATACGACCCTTTTGGTTCAAAACTATAATTCGAGGAAATAGGATAGAATGAAGTGTAGGTAAATTTTAAATTTTAGTAAATATCCGTAAAATTGTTAAAAACAAACGAATACCTACCTAAGAATAAGCCTGTTATCAACGTTGACAGACAATTAGCATTCAATTACAAAGGTTTAAAGACAAAAGTTGGCACGCATTTTATAACTACGGCAAATCGTGCTGAAGTTAAACGCCCAAAATAGGTATGTTTTCACTAATTTGCCTACTTACTATTTTACTCGACCATTCATTTCACCACATAGGACGATTGAAGGAATGGAAGAGGACCTATCATACTTACAGTCAATCGCTTTCTATGGTGCTTTCGCTTTAGCATGATATGGGTGACAGCAACCGAACAGAGTTATACCTGCGTGAGCCATACGTTAAAACGGACCGTGGGACTGACCGTGGGAGAGCCATGCTTCGGCATGCCTTCGAATACCGCGGCCACATAGAAAACCGGCGTGAAGCAGCACTGCTCTGTGTTTCGCTTCGTCAATGAGGGTACCGGAGGCCCAATCCGGGGGAAAGGGGGGTTTAAAGTTGGCAGCGAACTTGTGACTCCACTGGTGTCGTGGATTTCTATGGGCGGCGGCAATCGCTTACCATCAGGCGATCCGTCTGCTCTTCTGCCATTTTTCACATAAAAAAAGACCAACGTGAAAAAGGAGATAGATTTTGACATTATGTCACTTATATGATGCTAAAGTGAAAGAACCACAGGTAATATAGGTACTCATAGTTACCCTATCACCAAAAGAGGACACTCATCTAAATGCGAATAATTTCCGGGTTACTTTCAACTCTAGCGCATCACCCGTCTCCCGCTGTCCCCCGCGTGTCCCACTGTCCCCCGCCGTCTCCCGGGACCCCTCAAATCCTGTCGGCTATGATTGCGCCAATCGTTCAATAAGCGGTTATTGTTCTAAATAAAGCCACTTCGCCGACGCTTGCGCACCAAATTACGGCAGTCACATAAAAAAGACAAATAGTAGTTAGGAAGTAATATTTACTCACACAGCGCAAGGCTGTGACCAAAACTGGTCTCGCAAGACTCGGAAAAGAATTATTATAGTTACGGCTAATAAGCTGTATTAGTGCTGATGAATGTCTTTGAATCAAATATTAGATAGCAAGCTAGCAAGCTTATCGATCTTCTGTCGGATACATTTTGGAGAGTGCGCCACTGAAATGTACAATGCTATTGGAGTATCTCCGTGCTTCCACTACGCCACCAGGCAGACCCTCAATCGACACCGGTACATGGTAGAAATACCAAAAGTCCGCACAAAGAGGTTTGAATCCTGTTTCCTTATTCGTACTGCGAAACAGTGGAATCAGCGGCCTGAGGAGGTGTTCCCTAGAGGCTATAATTTGGGGGTTTTCAAAGCGCGAGTGCATAGGTATCTTCTGGGGAATCGTGCTACATCTTAGACCGCACAAAGATCTACCTATCTACAGTAAAAAAAAGAGATCAACATTTGCTGCTACCTACAAAATTGTAAGACGAATAATATTAGAATAAAAAAATATTTATTAAATTGCATATATATGTTCCAATTGCAGTCTCAAAACTAACGCAGTGCATTAAACTTATTATGATTAGCAAGTTATAGGTCGGTAACATGCAAGTCCAAGATCTTAACCACTTCTCAGTAAATCCTATATAAGTAAGTCTCCAAATTATAAACATCGCAACGGTAAGACAGGTCGGTCAGACAAGCTGTACACGTACATTATCAATTTCACAATTGTAAGTGTCCACTAGGTATATCTTAGGTTAGATAGATAGATCCACTGTATTGCACAAAATTTACAGATCTTAGTCTATGTTATTATACTAAAACAATGAATCTTCCAGACAACCTCAGGGTAGAGGAAAAGTATAGCGAATTAAGAAAAGGGGTAAAGGGTAGGTTCTTTTTTTCTGTACTGTCACATGCTTTTAAAGCTACTTTTGAGCAAGTGCTACTTAGTAGCATGTGTGGACGTGCTCCTAATAAGCATACAAATTTTGAGTATGTTAAAAAAATATATATGTATGTATAGATAGCATAGCTAATAGATGCCAAATAGCATGCTTATTGATAGCAAAGGTGGACAGTTCATTAAGCATGCTTATATTTGCCATGCTTTTTAAGCATGCTACAAATAAGCATGTGTAACAGTAGATTTACATCCCGAAAACCCCACAAGTGAAAATTTAAAATTTAAAAAAACCCCTTTCACAACTAAAGCTCTTTCATTTGATACCTATATTGAGGCAGTTGTAACAACAAATAGGTTATTCGTCATTTTCTGACGGCGGCCATCTTGGATTTGAAAATTTTCACAATTAATATATTCTGCTACTCAAGCCCTTTTATATGATACCCACATTGTGGGAGTTGTGTTAAAACATAAAATCCAAATTTTTGTGATGGCGGCCATCTTGGATCGATTTTTATCCAACATAGCTAAGAACACTCCCTCTTTACTCATCTTTCAAACAAAAAAAACAAAATCAAAATCGGTTCATTTGTTCGGGTGCTACGATGCCATAGACAGACACACAGATACACACACGCATAGACACGTCAAACTGATAACACCCCGTGTCGTTTTTGCGTCGGGGGTTAATAAAATAGGTTATAGTGAATAAAGTCTCTAAAATAGAATGGCCACCCAGCAATAATGTATGGAACAAAAGATTTTTGTACGCTTATATTGTTGATCTAACATGCCAAATGGACTTTATTAACGATACCTATTATAAGGTCTGGGGATGTACACGATAAAAAATAACGGTGTAGAAACTATCCGAAACACGCAAGTTTCCTCATGCTGCTTAAGGTGACGGGGACGGCACACTAGCGACGCCAATCGATTATAATTTTTAGCTACTAAACCGGATCTATTTTAAACAATTTCGGAGTTACAACCTCATGGCGACACTTATACTATTTATTAAATGACCATCCACAAATGTTGGATCCGTACACAAACGCGAAAAGTTGATTCACGCTAAAAGTGGCCGCTTTTGGCGGTAATAAATTTTTCGCGTACGCGTTGGACCCAACATTTGTGCATGGTTATTTAATAAATAGTAGAAATGTTTGCCGAGAGGTTGTAACCCCGAAATTGTTTCAAATAGTAGCTAACAATTAAAATCGATTGGTGTCACTAGTATGGGCTACCCGTCGCCTTAAGTAAGTCCTCTCACCGCTGAGCTAGTGGATGCTAAGTCCAACAAACGAAACATTCTAACTTAGGTATTACCCAAGATTTCGCATGTTACTAACTCGCACTATTAACGGTAGATTAACTTTCTATATAGCGCGATAAACAACTGGTTCGCCATAAAAATTCACAGTTGATAAAACTCGATTGAGCGCCTTGTTTTTTTGCCTTATATTTTTGACTTTGACTTCACTGTCCAGTAAAGGCCTTTTAAATATACTCATGTCATAATCTTAAAATTAATCCATTAGTTAGTCTAAGGACTAATTGATAAGGCTATTAATTTTGTAGGCATAGGCGTAAAGATTTACGTAAACTAACGGTAACATTTAACTCTAATAAAATTGTACCTAAGTACTCTTGTACCAGGTGGACTACTAATTGTAGTGGTATATGGTACTGGTTTAAAAAAACTATGAAAAAAAATTCCTTCAAAAGCCACGAACTAAAAAGTATCAAATAATATTTTTAAGGCATCTGGTAGGGCATACTAGCGACACCAATCGATCTTTATTTTTAGCTACTTAACCGAATCTATTTAAACAATTTCGGGGTTACAATCTCTCGGCAAACACTTATACTATTTATTAAATAGCCATGCACAAATGTTGGGTCCGTGCACAAACGCGAAAAATTGATTCACGTCAAAAGTGGCCGCTTTGGCCGAAATTGTTTAAAATAGATCCGGTTCAGTACCTAACAAATAAAATCGATTGGTGTCGCTACTGTGCCCTACCCGTCACCTTAACACTTTCATACACTTCAGATAACATATTATTACAGTACACTCGAAAAAAGGTGTTACTGAAGTCGGCGCCTAATCCCAATAAAATTATTATTTATTTATTGCTGGAAAGATTTGATTCAGTTGATGTAGAACAAAATTCGGAAAAAAGATCACAACTCAAAACTACCAATCGTGGAACATACGGGGGTGTTTCAGCTGTATTGTACCGTGGGGTGCTCCATCAATATCCATGGTCTTCCAATTGATACTATGTGGGACAGTCTACTTAACGTTTCGTTTGATAACATTTTTAACACAATCGACACGTTACTTATAGCAAAATGTTACACAAAGTTATGAAATGCTATCGTATTATACAACTTTATTTAAATACTGTGAAGGGGCATTTTCACAATATTCAATGTAAATTAATTTTTGAAACAAAATAAAATCAAGGGGAAACGTTGCCAGAACTGCAGCAAGATCCGAGATATGACCTCGGATGCCCTAGAACGTACTAGACAATGGAGGTAGGTCTGGAGCCGAGAACTGGTTCGAGGGCCCGTTGCGCGTACGCAACCTATGCACACCTACTTGAGGAGTGCCATTATGTACATACACAAACGCATCAGTAGAGATGCAAACTAACTATATCAATAAAAATAATTAATCATGGAAGGAAATAAGGTTTATTACAATTCCCACTGTAATGTTAACTAACTATCTATCAATTGTTTGAGTATTTGCTGTTTAGTTTAATAGGCAATTTATCAATACATAATAATTAGAATTGACGGCTGGTCTAGTTGCTTCTTTTATAACATGAAATTGTTGATATTGGCGTCAACTTCTTAGCAGCATTACAATCAATTCATAGAAACATTTGATCTTATTTAGACACATTAGGTATGGCTAAGTAATAATTATTGCACTTTAGGTTAGGTACCTACATACCTACTTATGTGTTTTCTATGCTTGCAGCTCTAATTAATACTATTATGGTGATAAATTACACTTAAACACTTCGAGAATAATTGAATGTAAATACGCCATGGTGCGCTGATTTCAACAGAAAAGCTACCTGTCATTTGTACATGCATTCGTGACGTAATTTGAACTGTTACTTGGACAATATTATCTAAATCGCTACTGTTCTAATAAATAAACTATCTATTTGAGTGCCACAACAATGAAGCTAATTTACAACATGACAAATCCAATTTTGAGTTGTCAGCTTATTGTGCATTTGGGTGGTAAGCCTAATTTATGTTGGTAAAATGCCAGCACTATTAGATATACCTATAGTTATAAACTTTTCAGCCGCCTTGCCTGTTAGACTGTCACAAAAACTTTTAGTGTCCGTTTCCGGTGTCAACACTGCTAGCTATACGCTACATAGATGTAAATATTCATTTTGGGAGCGGAGCGAAACGCGGAGCTCTAAACCAAAATGTAATTGATATATGAAATAAATCTAAACTAAAAAAGGCACGGACCAGGAGTCTGTGGAGGAATCATTTACTATAAAAAAAACATTTTAGATACCTAGTGCTATTGTCCAAGACCTAGTGTAACATGTTATCAAGTGTTCACACAATGTGATTCGTCACAGATACGCGTATCTAATAAAACGTAGTAATACGTTACTGTAATAGCTACTACGTTACATAAGATGTAACCTAAGCATAACAATTTATAGACTGTAAAGGTTAAACCTTTAGTTAACTACCCGGCGGCGGGGTGCGTCCGGGGGGTCCCCTTAACGGTGTGTAGTAAAGTATCAGCCTATATACTGTCTCACTGCAGACAGGTCATCATCATCCACCAGAGAAATCAAGTTATCGTTACCTATGATGGTGATTAACCGTACCTGCTGATTGGTGATCTCACCTGAGATATGTTCGTAAAATTCGTAACTGACTTTTTGCTCGACCCAGGAATTGTACTTAAAACATTGTTAATAATACTCTCCTTTAAGAAAGAAAGAAAGAAAATACATTTATTGACCATCACAATACATAGGAAACAAACATATACAGTTGGTACACGGTTTAAAACAACATAAATTTTACACAGAAGAGGGACAAAGAGATGTGGATAGTGTGTGGTCAACCAGGTCCCAACCTCAGCATTAGCTGCTACTACAATATCTGCATTGCCGCAGCAGCGCTGGTATTCTGGCGGGACCTGTGCTTTAGGTATTCATTGAAGTACTTTATAAAATGTCTCTTGATGGTCACAATATAAATCTGCTAGTTTCGTCGGTGTGTCGCCTTGAATCACTATACTAACAGACAGTAGCACCTATAAAATTCGTTCATCCCATAAAGATAATCCATAAATGCCAGTGGCAATGGTATCGCCTCATCTCTTCAATTCCTTAAACTCTATCGTCTGACAGTTCGACTAGAGTTACGAGAGTACGAACTTCGGACTGATTCCGTGTATACTATGTCGTTAACTCAAGTTGTATGACATTAAGATTGATTTCATACCGACTGTGTTGTCCCTGATAGTAGATTTCATAATGGCCAGTGTCGCAACGCCGCGGTTCAGCGCAGCCCGAGCTGACCACTTTCCACGTCCACGCCGGGCAAGGCCACGGTTGGGCAAACACTTTTTGCCGGACAACTTTCATTGATAAGGTAGATAAGGAAAAAACAAGCTAAGGACGAAATTTCCATAATATTTGTGTCGAGGAACGGGTGGTTCTATAAAAAACTGGCCTTAAAATAAACGAACAAGATTAATCTTAATACTCTTAAATTTCAAAATCCGAATATTTTTTTGCTTCATTTATTAACAGGGTTACAATTCGGGTAGGTATCTAATGGCTTCCTTGAATTGTATGTAGAGGTGTTTTCTTTCAATCAATAAGATGATAATTCCTATTCTATTGATCGGCCCGTCTGCCACCAAATCACAATTGAAAAAAATTAAAAGGCGCTAGTAAAGTGAACAGGTCTTAAGTTTCTCCCCGAACAACCGCGACGGAATTCTTTTAAAGCGTAACATGTACAATAACACCGTAGATTACGCACGCTGTTTTCAGAAACTTTCAGGAGTTTAGCTACGTGTAGAGCGTCATTCGCCACAGCACCTCCTGCCTTAGCCATGCGAGACCAATCCGGTCTTGCATGGCTAACAAAACTGATGTAGGTATGCTTAAAATTCCAAAAATATTTATCCTTCACATTATCTTAATTCAACACGCTTTAATTCATTTTAAAACAGTTATTGTGTATATACTTATTTTGACGTACACTAATCTTAACAATTTTGGATTATTCTTATTCAGTTTTTATTTCATTCCTGCGGAGGTACTAACAGTGCCCACAGATGGTCAGTTTTTCCTGAAACTGTGGCGTCACTCTAATTCTAAGCCAATTGAGCCAACAAATTTCCCTACACAATGGCGTCACACCGGCAATGAATAAGAAATATACTAAGTAACTATTTTTGTCTAAAAAAACTTCTAATCAGTTTTACTAATATTTTAGGAAAACTGGCCATTAGTGCAAGGCCGTAAATGGTCAGTTTTTCCTGACACCTTGTTAGGACAAGGCTTACCCACACGCGCAGAGGAATGGGCGTCAATCTTACCACGTCGGAACCACGGGGGAAGGGGAAAAGGTTGGCAGCGCACTTGTGACTCCACTGGTGTTGTGGGTGTCCATGGGCGGCGGAATTGCTTACCATCAGGTGATCCGTCTGCTCATCTGCCACCTCATATAAAAAAAAGGTTTAAAAGCACACAAGTACAGAAAAAAATATAAGTAAAGTGATATAGACGTTTTAGCCTTAATTATATCTAGATCTGAAAAATGCCCCACTTTACCAAAAGTATGCAAAAATGAGCATCCAGCCCGCAAATTCATCGTAAAATGTCAAATATTGTCGCTCATTGAAGAGTTGTTGACAAAACAGCGCCGACGCTCCTCCAGCGTAGTAAAGATCCACGTAGCAACCGGCGCACACGCAGCCACAGGGCGACGTGTAGGGGTTTTAAGCTATTTTAGTTTTAAAAAAATTGATAAAAATATTATTATAATGTCAATAAATCTATCATATGAAGATTAGGGATTCTCAAGGGAAATGTGTCACCAGAGTTCCATAATATTGCGACGTCACATTTGAATATTAAAATCCAAAATATGTATGTAATATCTTAATAGTTTAATAAATAGACGTTTCCAATTTTATTTAATAGCTTCAGCATTTCGAAGATCTATCTTTCCAATTTCTAGGAGGGATATATAGGTCAATTCAAATAGTCATAAAATTCGTGTAAGGTAATATATAAAATAATGTCCCTTAGATTTATAAAAGCTCTTAGTGCCGCTTCAAACCACCTTAATCCGATACTAAATATATGGTACAGTGCTGTCATTCTATACAAATTTAACGTTATACCATAGATTTATCTAAGGACAAAGATTGGTCGAATGAAGCTTTAATTGAATAAGTAATGTATTTTGCAAGTTGGCACGACGGCATAAATAAAAAATCTGAACCAGTGTGAAAATTGAATAAAATCCACAATCAATCAAATTATTAATCTTCTCGATCATATTGACAATATCGAATCACTATCATTATAATATCGATATCGATAGCATCGACCTGTCGTTGCACCTCTAGCGAAATTTACCAAACACCAAACCTAGCACCAAATCTGGCGTGTTGACAAAACAGCCTAAACCGCGTCGAATGACTGTCTTTCAAACAAAGTATACTCTGTCACCTAGACTGTACTCATAGTATACCTACTTCCGGCTATGTTTATGAATTAGTGTCACAACATTCTCGATAAAATTAGGTACCTACCAACATTTACCCACTGTTGCCATTATAACCCACTTCGTCGATAAATCCCCATGGGCTTTATAGTTGACGTTTGAAACAAAAAAAATGTTACAAAATTTTCGAAAAAAGAATGAAAACTTCATTCTAGCGTAGTATGTTCTTTTTAATTTGCGATTCTGGCGGTAGGAGTCAAACACAGCGCGTGCGCTGATGCGATTCAAAGGTTTTAAATTAGTATCTAGTGGTTTTTAGTGAACAAATTACGTAAATATTTGTGCAGTAAAGTGCCGCTAATAATAAGAATCGTTGAATTGTATCGCTTTTAACACTACTATTGTGTGTCGAGTGAGTTGTCACGTAGAACTTGCTTGGATCTTATAGTCTTAAAACCCGAGATTGTGTTTAGAGTGGTATCGGCAGAATCTGAAGGTCGTTAAAACGTAAAACACCGGATTTTATTGAGTGACTGTGATTTTGACTGAGGTCGACTGTTAACAAACCAGTTATTCTCAATAAGTTACTTGAGGTAGATCCATAATATAATAAAAACGAAAACTGTTTTATAGTTAATATATATTTTTTTCCAGGGTTTTAAACACCTTTTTAGTTAATAAAGGCTTAACAAACATTTATGAATAAGACCCTAGAGTTTAGGGTTGTACATTATAACAAGCGCGTCTCTACATCCAGACTTTTGGCACACACGGTTTGGGTGTTATACGGCCCTGTTGGATTGGGAGAGTAAGGGAATAGAGAGTGAAAGAAAGAAAGATATTATAATTTGTTCGACACTTCACATGGACATTTACAGAGGAAAAAATATTAAAAGCTAAGTGTGGAAACGGTTTCTACTCAGCATTTAGCACTCGCGTTTGTGAACCATTTGTGAACTATGCTATTTTAAGTAACCGATTAATTATTATAATATCTGTGATTGATGAGGTTTGCCGTAGCCGAATCGCCTTACACGTGTACTAGTAAAGTTATACCACAGATTAGTAAGTGTTTATCTATTCAGTGAGTAACAATGCTTTGAAGTAAACGTATTATAACGACATGTCATTCTCCAAGATGTCTACAATAGGTTTCCTTACTAAATGTTGTCCACAAATGGGTAATTACCAACACAAATGATTCAAGAAGTCTACAGATAGGTATAGGTAGGTAGTACCTACTTACTCGCACGTTAGCTGATTTCTGTAGGTACCTACATCGTTTATCGTGGTTAAGGTGACGGGTAGGGCACACTAGTGACGCCAATCGATTTTAATTTTTAGCTACTAAACCGAAACTATTTTACAATTTCGGGGTTACAACCCCTCGGCAAACACATACACTATTTATTCAATAACCATGTACAAATGTTGAGTCCAACGCGTACTCGGAAAATTGATTCACGCCAAAAGCGGCCACTTTTGGCGTGAATGAATTTTTCGCGAACAAAAACGGACCCAACATTTGTGCTTGGTTATTTAATAAATAGTATAAATGTTTGCCCGCTTTTCACATATTTTCTTAGGTAGGACGGACTCTATTAAAGAAATACTTGCTTACTACTCTGGCTCAGCGATCCAAAATGGGTCTTGGTCTCCGACGTCAAAGTTTGCCATTTTATTACGTCCTATGCAATTCCGCCCAATCGTGCACATTCAGTGCTTTAAAGTCCTTGGCGGCTTCGTCCCTCCATCGATATCTCGGCCAACGCACAGGGCAGCGTCCCACTGGTCGTCCCAGATTAGTAGAAATACGTACGATTAATTTGTAATATCCAGAGCTGCTCAGAATCGTACCTGCGAAAGATCTCATGAAAGGCGAGTTCTTATGCACTGAACTACTCGATCGCTATTAATATTTTCTTACCACCTACAGTATAGTGTTCCATGAGGCCATTGCGACTCAGAGGGCCTAATTTAAATCTGACGTTACGACCAAATCGGAGTTTCCCTCTCTTTCACACGCGTTGCGTGCCTTCTTTGTTAGGCTGCGACAGGTATATTCTCGTTCCTTACGGGACGGCTTCGAATTAAGCTACCAGGATACGGCTTATTGCTTGATGCACTTTTGATTGCGCCAGTTACACAACTAACACTAACTAAACTCTATGTGTCTCAGTTAGAAGTCGGTTAACAAACAGTAATATATTAAAACTATAACAACGAAACATGCGTTGCTTCATGACGACGGGAAGGTGGAAGCCACGCATTACGTCTCAAGGGGTGAGAAGTTTAAATATCAAGACGTGACATTAAAATATTGCTAATATACTTGTATATAAAATATCTTTTGACAAATTAAACAAACGACTTTGATGTAGTAGTGACGTCATGCGAACGTTGAGAATGCCGCGCACGCGCCAGTGTCAAGGATGCGCGAGCGCATCACTGATTCACTAGGTTACGTGACGTATGCTCGTCACTCTCGCGGGATTTCACATGAGTGCACCTAGTCTAAAGTCGTGCGGAAGCAGCGGAAGATAAGGTTTTTGTCCACCATGTTACATGTCTATATCTACGTAAGTAGATTACCATGTCTTTTCACACGGAAGATGCCACTTCCGATATTTGATAGAGTAGTTACTTATCCACATTATTACCTTACTCTATGGAATCCACTAAAGTAATCAATCATACCACTCCCTTTAGTTTTTAACCGACGAAAAACAAAGGAAGTAATCATTTCGATGCTTAGGTACTTTTTTATGTATGATCGATCACGCATATCTTTTGACTAGGAAGTCCGATTTTGATAATTTCCGACACCCAAAAATTAATCCCACATTTTGGAAAAAATATTACAACCCTAAAGAAAGAAGAAAGGTAATGATTAATTGTTCAATCAGTGATGTAAATTGAAAATACTTTTTACAGACTAGTCTGAAGTTTTTTTGGCGGTTAATTTTTTATTAAAGAATATAATATAACTCCTTAATTATAATTCCTTATTTAGATAGATAACTACCGCCTCGGTGTATATTAGTTTCTTACTATTGTACGGATTTTCCGCTGACGTGCTCGCAGCGAAATTGGGAGCAATACCACTTCCATTCCAATTCAATGATCACTTTGATCAGCAAACTTGCTGACCCCATGACATAATGCCGGCGCCGGCGCAGGTGTTGCGTAGCGCGTACATAAATGTTATACAACTTGGTGGCGAATACCAAATACTTACATCGTGTATTTATGAGCTCATTTGGTTATCATCTTGGTCACGCCGCGAGGCCAGTAGCGGTGAGATATTAGGTAGGTATGTCAAATTGTCGACGAGGTACTATTTAATCTTAGGTATATTTGCAATTTAGTCTGTAGAAGGCAGGAGCTGGACGCATGTAGCCCAAGCTCAATTAAGCGAGCAATTGAAAGGCCTATGCCCAGCAGTAGACTGAAACAACCTGATGATGATGAATATAATATCTACACTTAAAATACTTCGACATGTATCAGGTGGGATCAGAAAACATGACCTATGTAGTGAAATAGGTAATGTTTTCGGATCCCACCCGACTAGCCTACAGCTAGTGGGCTGGGTGAATTATCTGTACCAACTGAGCTACGGTAGGTAGACATTAGTAATTCGACAAATGTTTATACGCTATAATCAACAATTTTGACATCCGAAAACGAAAGACTAACGTGTGGCTCGCTGTACTAAGGTAAAGCGGTACTAAGGTTCAGCGGCAAGAGCGCGGCAGCAACACGCGGCATGGCGAGGACACAATTCTGACGCGGTGCTAGTTAGAGCCTCGCACACTTGCCGCTTACCGCCTTATTATAAATCGCGATCTAAAGTTATTACCGTACTAAAGCTCATTTTATCCTCACGCCATGTTAAAAGGGGCTGCCACGAATTTTGTTCCGGGACTATCCTAGGTTCGCTATTTGTAATAAGGGGTTAATGTTTATACGCACGTTTATGGATTCTAATTCGCGATAAAGTAGTTCTCAACGGATAAGTTTTGTTATCTCAATCAGAGCAAATCAACAAATAAGCAAGACTCACGCTGACCAATGATTTTACCTCGATCTAGAATCATAAACAACACAAAACAAAGAACTTTACGAAACCTTTACGCGCGTTCAAGTACGTTCAATGAACTGTAGTTCTGATTGTGAACTTTATACTTTGGTAATAAAGTTGATAATGATCGATCGCGGCGCAATGGGCCTACCGTGTTGCGTTCGCGCAGCCCGGAGGTGATCTGCTTCAAGGTGAACACGTTAGGCGCCTGCGCTTGTGAGAAAATGTAGTGGATTCTATAAAAATACTGCAATGGGTGTAAAAACCCCGCATATCCGAATCGGGCCGAAATGCGGTTATTTGCCTCTTCTGCCACGATGGCCAGTGGCTAGTAGGTAGCATACTCGCATACATTTTTTAACAGCTGCGCTTGCAGTCGTGGTTTCGATTCCCGCGTCGGGCCAAAACTTGTTGTACCTACCTGCGATCTTTTTCTTGGTAACTAAATTAGTGCTGGGTAGGGTAATTCGGTGATAAAATGAAATTTTGTAAAGGAAACCCAGGAATTCAGCCAACCAGGAAAACCCAGATCGTACAACCAAATATTTCGCAGTGGTAAAGATATTGACATTTTCAATGGCAGTTTTCGCCGATATAAGAGATCCATTACAGAGTTATTCAGAAAAGAACAACCCTCGACCCTACTTTATAAATAGTTCCCTACTTAAATATTTTAAATGTAATTTAGATTTAGATTTTTTTTGGTTTTTTTTAAGTGTAGCTCTCTCTAATTTTAAGCATGTTGTGTACGCTAATTTTGGATTGCTGTTTGTTAAAATGAAATGTTAATATTTGTGGCTGTAGTATAATGTTCAGTAATCTGTTTGTGTACCAATTTTAAAAAAATAATAAATTATTGTTCTATCTCCGTCGCACAATCGCCAAGATTTTTTGCATACGTAAAGCAGCTTTATAACGTTGTTAGTTTAAAGTTCAATTTAAAACGGGTGATTCTGTACCTACAAAGTGGGAGAAGCTTCGAAACTTCCTATCACCGAATTAGGTGAGTCACTGAATTATGCGTGTTTACATACTTTTAACAACTGTAGTTATAATAATAAATAAATTCCTCAGCCAGTTGGTTGCCCACTTCTTATTCTGAGATCAATTGTCGGATAGATTACCTAATTTCTATTTTATATGAAACCGCTGATTTATTTTTCGCTAATTTTGCTGATCTAACATGCTAAATGGACTTCATGATACCTATTATGAGGTTTTTGGGATGTAAATGATAAAAAAATGTAAATGATAAAAAACAAAAAAAAATATACAACACCTCATACATGAACTTAATTATGTATTAAGTACTTAGCTTAAGCACGTGTTAATGATATCAAACAACAGAGGAATAAAAAATATACATAAATACACCCAGACACACAAGTGTTCATCACACGAATGTGTGTTCTGGGTGGGGATTGAACCCACGAGCTTTGGCGTATGAGGCAGGGTCACTACCAAATACGCCATTCGGCCGGTCCAGATATATAGATAAGTAGATGTCGAGGCTTAGAGCAGGGTGCGTGTGGAATCAGCGCAGATGCAGGGAACTGCAGGCGGTTGCGTAAGCGCAGTGAAAGCCGCTCTTGCACAACGGCGCTACCGATGGGTTTGCCCATTCGTAGATCGTTCTGCTATATGTGCCCACGAGTGTATTTTGCAAATATTAATATAATAGATAGATATTGTACTAATTTTAATGCATAAGAAGACTTACGAATTAAGAGGACTATTACAAAACAGATGTCTAGTAGAGACAATAAGATTGATTGTCAGCTTGGAGTCGTTATCTACAAATAAAAAATCAAATCTTGTACTACTTAGTACTTACATATGTGTAGGTACCTACTTGGTACCTAATGATAGAGAAGGAAACAGGCGCCTTATGCGTAAAGTAACTGGAAAATTAGACAAACATAATAATCGTAAATTAGGTAGGTTTTTTTTCGAATATCCCGAAATTTGGCCACAATATTCTCACTTGACGTGGCAGGTGTCCATGAGCGGCGGTAATTGCTTACCACCAGGTGATACGTCCGCTCGTCTGCCCCCTATATCATAAAAAAACGTGATAAAGCTGTCAAACGGCCACGAATTTACTACTCCTCCAGAGCAGATGCCAGATTCATCATCGTCAGCCCATTTAAGTCCCCACTGCTGGGGCACGGGCCTCCCTCAATCACATGATGGGTAATTGCCATACTCTCCACGCTTGGCAGACGGGTTGGCGAGGGTTTTGATATAAATGCAGAGTTTTCCTTCTCTGGGTGCTGATGATCATACCAGCAGCTTTACCTTAGTCGCCTTTTACGACACCTCGGTAAGAGTGAGGGTGGCCTATTCTACACTGCCGGGGACCACACGGCTAGATTGCACGATGCAAGATTAGTGTAAAAGTAATAATTTAAATTACCTACTTTCTATTAAAGTCTTATTCATCAAGGTCATAAAAATCAAATGGCCGTCTGTATTGGATGGTAAAATTGTCAGGAAGTATCATTGCTTGTGGCTCTGTATGAAAAAATCTATGTCTTTTCATAGCATGTCGTTTGTCGTTTTCCAGTTCAATTATGGCTAAACTCTTGTATTGTTGTCTATTGTATTGTTTATTGTACCTACCAACAACGCGTGGGCCCGCACGCCGCGGGACGACACTCGTTAGGAAACACCCAACATAGATATAAATAAACACAATAATAAACATGTCCAACAATGTAATGTCAAGCGTAAAATAATTATCATTGCTCACGTGTTGTCGCCACGCCGCTCATTTATATTTTTCATTACGATAAAAGCACAATTAAGTTGTCATACTTAGAATGGTTAAATTTTCATAGCACTTGTATTGTAGGTTACAAGACATAAATACAGGGTGTATCTGTGAACATTTACATCCCTTTAACCACGTGTTCTGCCAACCATTCTGAACAAATGTTGTTCAGAATGGTTTTCGAAATTAGTCTAAAAATGTTTTCGCGTCCCAGTACAAAATGACCAGGTCACGTATCCGACTTTGTATGAAAAGGTGAGGATTTTTAATGCGAAGTTCCAAAAGTCATAGAACGAGTGTTCATCAGGATGGTTAATAATACCTAATATATCCTCCAACCGATTACGGCTAAGACGGCCAATCTCAACGATCAGCCACGAACGCAGGATATATTATAGTGCTCAAGTGTGTGCGCAAACACAAGTGCACTCTCTATTCCCTTACCCTCATATTCCGATGGGTCACCAGCGTGATACGACCAGAGAAGGATTGGGCGCAGGACCAACGGCTTAACGTGCTTTCCGAGCCACGGGTGTCTATGACCGCTGACTTCCAGACTTTGTGCTGACACTAAGAATTTCTTACCGAAAACTTAGGTACAAATTTTTTGTTGGATCCGGGGAACGAACCCGAATGAATGAAGAATAACACGTGCTTAATGGGATGTAAATGTTCACAGATGCACATTGTATGTTATCTATCTTGTATGTTATCAGCTACCTATACAAATTACTATGAGGAAGCTACAGTAGGGAGGGATCCGGCCCTTGGGCACAAGCACAAACACACCCTGGCCTCTGCATCATCTAGGTCTTAACAAAAGAACGTTATTCATGTTTATTTATTTAACTTTCGACATTATAACAACTTAAATAGTGTATCAATAAATAGCTTGGTTTTTCACTTTGTGGTGTTTTCGGCATGTTTAATGTTATTTTCAACTTTGTTGAAAAAAACATGCAACGAGTATTTAGGTCGGAATAAAGAAGCGATCTAACTAATATCGCGTGATCATTAATATCCATAAGTCATTAAATTACAAACCTTTACTTGTCAACTAAGACAATAAGTCTGAGGGTGGGGGCCGGGCGATCCGTAACACAGGGATTACCCTAGTATGGACACCAGTCTCTCACAAGGTTATACAACTCAAATATTATGAAACCTTAAGTAATGTATTGTCATTGACCTTTGTGATGAGAAAAATAAATGATTTATTTAATATTATTTATCTCAAGTTAATGTAGAGTACTCGTAGTATAATCATCACCAAAAGAAGTTGCACTATTTTGGTAAATCACTCGTATTTCCGTAGAAATAAGTGTCAAAATATGAGGATACATTTGAAGCTGACTGGTCAGAAGAATGTTGGTGAAGCCGGTGGAGACGCCTACTCGTACTCACAACAGTTTTGCCGCACATTTTCTTATACCTACCTACTCGTAGTTTGGTTATGTGATAAAACTGTTAGTCCAGTCTTGCTGGTGGTTCAGGTGGTAGGCATTGGCACCATTGGTCAGGTTATACCTAGATAGATGGAGACAAGTTTACACTACGATAATTGACTGGGTGTTTTACATACCGCTCAGTAAAAAAATACAAAATAGTGTCTAAGGGCTAACATGACGGAATAAAAAATAAAAACAAAATTGTAGAGCTTTGAAATAGTAGTTTATTTAGATTCCCCAATTCTACTGTCGTCTTATTCTATCTTCTATTTTCTTCTAAACTCACAAACATTTTATTACAAAATGGCGGATAATTTTCCTCATATTTTCTTATTTGGTTGAGTAATTTTGGATTCTTGTGAGTGTTTATCGGCGCGAAAGCAATTCTATCATTCAACGATGATGGTGTAGATACCTAACAGGAAAAATATGTTGCATTTACAAACTGGTCTGCAGATTAATTGAGCTGTTAACTTATTAAACAAAAGGCGGGATTAGTTAAAAACATGTTTTTCACACAAACAACTTCGCTATCGTAATGTTTTCTTTTTGTCCAATAACATTTATTTTCTGTCGTATTTTTAAATAAATTCTAATCTAGTCCATTGTCTTAACTTAAAGAACCATGTTACTAGGGGCAGATTTGAAGATTTCTCCTTTCCGCTATGAATAATTTTCTGCGCTGCCGACCTTTTAAAAAAGAATACGCTCTTTTCTTGAAGGTTTGCAGGTCGTACGTATCTGTCCGGAAATACCGCAGGCGATAGTTCATTCCATAGTTTTGTCGTACGAGGCAGAAAATTTCTTGTGAAACACACCGTATAAGCATTGTACAAATATGTTGTTAGTGGTCTGATCCCGGTACCAAAAAGGTTTTAACATCACCTGACTCCTGCGGTACAAGCATTCATGCTTAGTGCAGAAGTCGCCAATCTGTAAGACCCTGTTGTATGTTGCTGGTAATAAATAATTATTTATATAATCTATTTCAAATGAAAATATCACACAGCGTCGTTCTAGTAAATTATTGTTACGGATTCCATAAAATGGATAAATCGTCGCAATGTTTTCAACTTCGCCTCCTGCAATAACAAATAGCTCGTTATTATGATAAAAACTAACACTTGTGTTAACATGGAATGTTAATAAAGTGCGATGTGTCACTTTTAATATTGTTGGCAAACATTGGAAAATTAGTTCAAGTGCATTTTTTCAAAATATTTTTATGTAAATGTCGTTTTAAATTTACACCTTCGATAGGTACCTGTTCTTTAATTTGATTTTATTTAAAAAACTAACTAACACTTTTTTCGAAACTTGATTGATAAATCATTCTCTTCATATGTACGGTCGGGGAATCAGGAGCTTAACCATTTGAAGAACAAAAATCGCTTGCGGCTTAATGTTTTGCTTGAAAATGACACCCATTTTGTGTCGTGTGTGCATGCGATTTTCGCTGAAAAGTGGTTAAGTGCCAAATTCCCCGACATACTTACCTACCCGAATCATGAAACATTTACGCGAAGTATTAAAAACCAACATCACTATTAGTAAAAATTGGAAAGCGACGTATGGAGGAAAAATACAGAACCTTGCACCGTCCCCAAATAACCTAGGAACGGAAAATGATGATTCTTTGATTCAAATGGAGTTGAAAAGAAACCATAAAAATTGAAAAAGCAGTCTACATATATTCTATTATAAAGCAGGGTTCTGAGGATTTCTTACGAGTTTTAATTTACGATTAATTGTGACGTTTCCTTGTTTCCAGAGCACGCGTATAAGTCATGGACCACTCAATGCACGCCGGCCACGAAATGCACGCGGATCACGCCGGCCACGAGGACCACGACGGCCATCATGGAGGACACGCTATGACTGTAAATATCTTATTATAATATCCTCCAACCGTTACAGCTACGGCGGCCAACTTCAACGATCAGCCACGTACGCAGGATATATTCAAGATAACAGAGACAAACACAAATTTAAACATAATTTAAATTAAAGACGCTGCATGACGAACCTATGACGTCACATTAACGTGTTTCACGCAAAACGGAGCGACTGATCGACGTGTTTATTTAAGTGGAGTTAGTTGAAGAAATGGAGTGACATATGTTAAGTACTTATTGTGTTTCTAGCGCGAACGAAGCTTGCGGACAAAAGCTAGTTTAGACATGATCTATCTTCGGCCATGCATCACTTACCACTTACCATCAGGTCAGATTGTGGCCAAATGTCTGGCTATTCTAATATATATATATATTTATAGGAAGGTAGTAGAAAGAAATGGTCAGATGAAGAAATAAAAGAACTATTATTCTGCTATTATAGGGCAAAATCGCAAGGAGCAGGATATTTACAACGGCTCTATAGATTATTTACTGAAAGAAACCCTAATAATCCGAAGGTGAACAAATTTACAGGATACACATTATCAAACCAAGCGCGCGCAATAATTAAACGACCGCCAAAAGCCTGTACAGATATTGTGACATCTTAAACGCGAACATAGACACTTACATTCTCCAGAAACAAGCTGCCATTCATACATCTACAATATTATCCAAAGTAATGGGGGACTCGGTATTTGTAAACAACGAATCTAGCACTTCTCTTCCCTGAGGGTCTCGGGGCGGAAGACTAGATAAAAAAACCGGTTGTAAACCGTGAAAAAGGAAACTTTTGTTCATATATATATATATATATATATATATATATATATATATATATATATAATGTAAAAAAGACGTACTAGGTAAATAGTCAACAATAGCTGATAGCAACAAATTAAGTTATCTTTACTGGTCGAGAGTCTTTCCCATAGACACAGATAGTGGGCGGAAACCGCAAACCATATCGACCGCAAAACATGCATAAGATTGATTGGAACTAACGTTTCATAAAAATACGCATTCAACCTTGATGAAAGAGACCATGTTGGTAAACCTATCAGTTCACTTTAATTGTTATCCTATTTCCCCTTTACTTGAATGTAAAAAAAGCAAAAAGAGGAATTCTATTTACATGAGATGATGGATGAGATGACAACATCTGCCCCGCTACTCATCATACCCAGAATGCTGGCGGCGTTACCTCTTTGAATGGCCAACCCAATACGTTGGCCGAGGTAGCTGCCAGCATTACAGTCACCTAAAATGTCGAGTAGCCGGGCATACAACTCTCGTAAAAGCTTGTGGGCCTTGGGCCCCCACGGTCTCAAGGTTTCCACGTTTTAGCATTCTGTAAATAGGTACTTTTTATATTCTTATTATTATGACAATGTTGTAAATAAATAATTAGGCTATTTACTATGTACGTACAACAACATATCAAAGTATACAAAACTGTCAAATTTCTTCAGTGGATTTTCACCTTATTGTCAACCACTAAGGGTTCAATGTTAATTAAGGAATTTGGAGAGATTGTAGTAACCATATGTGTGGCTGTCTGTATATAACCTCTTTAAAGAATAAATGAGTAAATAGGGGAAGGGCGTACAAAACGACATACTTATTTTAAAACCATTCATAAAACAATAATTTCTTAACCATTTCATATAATTTTAGTAGATTCATATACATACTTTTTTGTTAATTAACTAGTAAATAAAAAACCAAACCATTTTTTCTTACGACTACAATAACTTTTTTATGAAGATTATATTCCAACTCTGTCGGCCTGTTTTCCTGGTATAATTATGAGGCCTGATGTATGATTATCTAGAAGAAAAATAAGAGATGGGTTCAATAAAATGGTATTCCGCTTTACCCGACCAACAAGTATGCCATTTTGTCCACTTCTTAACCCCACACATGATCGAACTTAAAATATCTTCTCTAATCAGAATATTAAAATATTATCACGCTATCGGTGTTTTTAGATATAATAACAATTGAATAAATCCAATAAAAAAACATAGTTCATAATATTTTGATTTAACGAAGAGACAACATCCATCTGAGAAAAAGTCGTGACTGCAAAAATCAAACAAACGAGTGTCTAGGACAAACGGCCGAGTGGAATGCACTGGCTTCGTCACAGGTTCCCATATGTTACAAGAACCTCCTTTTCACCTAATTAGAATATTTACAATACCTATAGTTCTGGAGAAATGCAACTGTGTCATCTGACCCGCCTATGTCATTTTGTACGCCTTTCCCCTACCTATGTGTTTGCTCTTGTCTATATAACATCATGACCATTCACACAGATTACCTACCTATTATCCATTCTGAAACTAGATCATTCCTGGTACTATTAGCATCGAAAGCATACCGAGCCCTGAGATCGAATCGTGAATCGAATGACGAACCTTATGTGTTTCGGTATCAAGTCTTAGACCACTGGGTAATATCATCGAGAATCGATAGAACACTAATCGAACAAACTCAATATCAGCTCACCATGTAAATAAGTGGTTGAGTAGGTACAACTCGTAGGAAAGATCAGATTATCCAGGAAATGAATCACTGTTTGATATGCAGTTGAGTTGTGTCCTGCTGGCAGCATTCTGTGCGACACCATTGCCTGCACAAGTCTTGTTCTTCTTCTTATCGTTTCGATGGCGATAATTTTACATTTTCCCAGAACAATATTCCGCCACGCGAACTGTACTGTCGGTAGCCTGCAAAATTTCACAATAATAGACAGAACTCTTACAAAACCTAAGTCCCTTAATGATACCTAATAAGCTTCTGATTTCTGGAGGCTTCTTGAGTTCGCCAAATGCTTGAGGTCCTCACCTCGAATGATCTTCCCCTCGTAATCATCACGCCTGGTCACATTAGGATCTGAATGCTTTCTACAAGTTTGTAAGTAATACGATGGACTAATTATATGATGCACCAGCTAAGTACGGGCATGGACTAGTCCATGGTACAAATGGAGGTGCAAAAATAGGTATGGCCACAGATATTAATAATACTAGCAAACGATTCGACAAAAGGTCGGTTGCTTGGCTTGTTTTGGCGAGGGCACCAGCCGTGCCCCCAGATTATACCTAGCCGTCTAGGCTGGTTTCTAGTTCCTAAAATGGTATTAATATCTTCCTTTTTGTCTTTTTCCAGTTCCACACGAGGATTGTAAACGAGATACTGTTCAACGGATGGGTGACCACCAACGGGCTGGAGCTGTTCGGCTCGTGCGTCGCAATCTTCCTGGCTGGAGTGGTCTACGAAGGACTTAAGTACTACAGGTACGCTTTCATTAGCACCTACCTACTAATTAAGTTCATTCTTAGATATTGCAAATGTAGGAGGTACTCAAATGATCCCGCAAAGACTAGCGGCAGATATATGAAAGTTAATGTTATACTCGAGCCAAAAACTCATGGGAGTCGGTGTCATTGTTTATTCATGAATAGGTACTCTACCTGCCGCAAGTCTGCGGCTACTACACTGGAGATTAATTTATCGATGGGGCAATACTTACAATAGATTTGCGAAGCGATATGGTTACCATATTTTCTCTCACTACGTTAGCGAAATATCTGTACCAACCGAAATCTACCTACTCTCACTTTATATCTACCTAGCTAGGTATATTGAGATTGTCACTCAATGACGCTGAACTCCAAAGTTTGCAAAAGTATATATAAGTTACTTACTCTATGTTTGGCCAGCTTTCATACCTACAATGTACATACCTACAATGTAAATACCTACCAAGATAGGGTAAAAATAACCAGGATAGTGTAATACCCGAGTAGAGTATTACCGAGGTGTCATAAAAGGCGACTAAGGTAAAGCTGCTGGCATGATCATTAGCACCCAGAGAAGGAAAAGTCTGCTTTTATATCAAAACCCTCGCCAACCTGTCTGCCAAGCGTGGTGAGTATAGCAATTACCCCTCATGTGATTGAGGGAGGCCCGTGCCCCAGCAGTGGGGACTTAAATGGGCTGACGATGACGATGAGAGCAATACCCCAGGCACCCTTGGATGCCATACTAAACTAACAGTAACACCCCAGGCACGCTTGCACCGTGGTAACCCCAGCTGACCCGGCGAAAGATCTTCCTTCTAGTATTACTCCATACCAAACTAACCTCTCAAACGTGTGTTTCTAGGGAAGCGCTGCACGTGAGCGCCACCACCGCCACCACCGACTCCAGGGTCAACATCGCCAAGAACGAGTGCGGCAGCAGCGGGAACTGCAGCGGACCAACCACTGTCAAGTAATTATGACCTTCGTTTTTATGGTGACGCAGGGATATGCCGGATGGAACGGACATCCGACTGACCGGATGGCGCATTTGGAAATGACCCAGCCTCATACAAGGGGTGATGAACACTTGGGCTTGTTCTGTGTCTCTGTTTTCTGATATCCGTCCAACAAGTGCTTAAGCTACTTAGTATGGAATCAGGTCAATATATGAGATGTTGTTTACCACCCGTCCACCTGGTGACGTAGGGTTCTCATGGGGATATTCCTTCCTACCGAGAAGCCAGTCAGAGGCAAACCTACCAACTAGACTTCTGCGACATTCCCTTTAACCCCCGAGACGAGAAGAAAGTACCTGTTTCGTCATCGTTATCCTGGGCTTTTCCCGGTTCCGTCCAAAGCCATTTCTTCGGATGTGGAGTCTAATTATTACAATAAGGCGACTTCCGTCTACAAGTACCTACCTAAGACACCTATCTGCTTAGATTATAGTATGGACTAATTATTATAGTTAATAAACTCTTAATTTATATTCCTGATCCTTCACGCTGTGACCCCAAATATTAGACCAGATCTTGTAAATTTACTTATGGCAGGAGAAAATTTTGATATTCATCGTCTACTCTCTAACAGAGTCTCTTGTATTTTTGTTAGATGTTTTGTTTCTCGCATATTATGTTAAACACCTTACCTTAAGTTCCTAATAATATATATATTTTCTTGTTTTTTCTCCACAAGTGCCGTAAATTTACCCTGTTAATCGTTGACTGTTCCCCACAGGACAGGCTTGCCTAGTGTGGGGACCAGCATAATTTTATATGTATGTGCAATTTTTCGTTAATAAATACTTAATAAAATAAAATAAATAAATAGTTCCCGAGTGAAAAGAACACCGTTACAAAAATGAGACCCTCATTGATTGATCAATTCTATGACTTAGGTACCCACAGTATCTTCTTCTTAGTTTTTATGTTGTGGTACCTTTAAGTACCATAGATTAAGGCATCGTTTATTATGATGACCTCATCAGCTGAACACTAATCACAGACCATTTTGTTCCAGACAAAAGATGCTATCAATGAGTCACTTCGTACAAACGCTGCTCCACATCATACAAGCCACCTTCTCTTACATCCTGATGTTGATCTTCATGACATACCAGGTGTACCTCTGCCTGGCACTGGTCCTTGGTATGGGTCTGGGTTACTTCTGCTTCGGCTGGCGGAAGACCTCCACGGTGGACTCCAACGAGCACTGTCAATGATTCTACGACTAATGTTTGGTTACACTTAAAGATTATTAATGATGAGACAAAAGCTGCTTACGTCAGCTAATCGCAAAATCAGGCAGCGACAGTCTCGCAATTCCAGCAAACTAAGACTTAGGCTTGCAAAAATGAGACTTGTAGATTGATTTAGGACAAAAATATGTCTTTCACTTTTCCAAAAACACTGTCCTGACCGAATATTCTCTACGTGTAATCAAGCGATTAGGCATAAAGGGTTTCGAGCTGTTGGCTGTTTAGTTATTATTTCCTTTGCTGTAAATTTCTTATTTACTTTTTATAGAATAGAATATCATTTATTTGCATAAAATATTTCAACATTTTAACGATTCTTGTTAGCAAAGACATTTTGTGATAAGGTCTACTTTAAAACAGATCGATATTGTGCGTGTTCAATTTTCGAGACGTCAGCTTCTGGTCCAAAGTTGAACAAAGGTCTTTGTCAAGGAACAGCTGGCTTGAAACCCGATACATTTGTGTAAATGCAGAAAGTTTGTACAATAAAATGATATCGTTTACAGTTTACTTAGCAATATTAATTAAACGTTCCGGTGACGTGTAATTTAATACCGATATCCACATAGTTGTGTCATGTTTGTGTGATATTCAACTTTTAGTTAAGTGTATAATCTTGCCATTACTTTTCTATTATTTCTGTTATAACTAAATTCACTCAACTACACTTGATTATGTAGCAGAGGTGTGAATTTACATTGCTCACTATTTTATCGTCGTCTACTTAGCGCTGATTTTGTTTATCCTTTTGATTAATTGACTATAGTTAGCTTTCTAACTTCTTCTTCAAATAACAGCCTATTCTTTGTAATATAACTACTGGTTAAGCTAACTATTGCTCAAAAAAACAATTTTCGCGATATTTGACCATTGGTTAATTTTTCAAACCTCTCAGTGGAACTACGGATCAAAAATCGGCCCTTATTGACAAGAAATAGCCTTTTTGGTCTGATGGTAATACCTTTTTCAGCCTTTATGTAGATTACATACTCTTTTCTATGATGTTGAACTTTACTGTAAATTTAGAAACTTTTATCGACGACAGAAGGGGGGACGTATGACAGATATACACGTTCCAGGGGTATAAATGACCTCCCACTCCATGTTTCCCCTACGCCCAAGGTCTTTTCCATAGACTAAGGCTAAATATACTCTGGTTAGCCTTTACCCTTTTTTTCAGCCCCTCGGTGGGCGCCACTCTTATTAAAATTAGTACAACTTCAATTCAATATCAGATTCAGCTTCAAGCCAATTCTTCTTGAGAAGATATTTTGAATATAAAAGGTCATTAATAAACTTAGGGTCAAGAATACGGTGTTTGACTATTTTGTTTTTATTTTTGTAACAAAAGACCTCGCAATGATAGAAACATCACTTGAAGAAGTACTTGATTCTCATTAACAATTTACCTGAGATACACAAACTTTTAAAATCACATATTTTGGGCTAACCCAAAACGCTCCATACAAATGGCTACGAAGATGGGACGTCACCACGCTGTATTTTGTATGCATTTCATTTTAATTTTATATGGTAGATATATCAAATGTTTCGTTTATGTCACTGGTCTTTATAAAAGTGGTGCAAATTGTATGGGTTATCAATGGTATAATTATTTTAAATAGTTCATACTTTTAAAATGGACTGGCCCACGAATCTTTGAATGACCATAAAACCGGCTAGGACGTTATATTTTTAATTGAGAATTTTTGCTATTGGCACATGGTCTTAAACCTATATTTTGATAAAATATTTATTATTTTGTAAAACTCGACTTAGTCAAATACCTATTTTATTCTATGTAACAATTTTCTATGAAGTAGCAACATTTTTTAGAAATGCATTACTCTTCGTGAAATAAGTATTGTTTGTTATTATTATCTTTATTTTCTTCAAACCAACATTACTTGTGTATAATTTCTAAATAAAATGTAAGCTACATTGATATTTTCATACCTATTTATCTTTTTGTAATAACTCGACCTAACTAACAATAACTATTGTTGATGTTGCGTTACGATTGTGTAAATATTGTATTTATGAGTATTTATATTTTTTTACAATTTCTTGCATTATTTAATTCAAAAAAAGTCTTAAAAAGATATTTAAAAAAATGATATGAATGTTCGAAGTTATTGACACATTTCGTTAGGCATATCACTTAAAGAATTTGATATAAATGTGATAAATTAAATATGAGCTTAGATTTAAGTGTATGTAAATAAGTTTTACTGTGAAAAATACATTCCTGTTATTGACATTAAAATATTAAATAAATGATTTAGTATATATCATGTCTTGGTTTATTTACTTAGAGTCAGAGGCGTGTTTACCTATAGTGCAGGGGGAGCGGTGCACCCGGGCGCCGGAAGTTAGAGGGCGCCGGGAGCCCCTCGCTGTAACGCTCCGCAAGGAGCGGGCGCGAGTATTGATCGTTCTCCTCATCTTCTCGTGGGATTCCAGTTGCGTCCAATACTGTCGCTTTGAAGCCCAGGTACAGTGGCGGACACATCAAGCTATACAAAACTGTCAAATTTCTTCATTCGATTATAAACCTTATATTGTCACACATTGAGTTCGAAAGCGATTAAGGAAATTTGACAGTTTTGTATAGCTTGACCTGTCAGCCACTGTACGCTTGGACAATGATACAGGATTCGGGATGTCTGATAATCACAATGAAGCAACTGCCAATATGTAGTTGAACATGTCGTAAGTATTCCATTTTGTTCGCGAATTTTGGAACAAGAGGGCGCCCGAGCGCTTCTTGGGCTAGAGCCGCCCCTGTTTAGAGTGTGGCGCCACGAAAGAAGTCCCACAGCAAAACAAGGACTATAACTATACAATTTTACATTCCTTGTGCGTATGAATATAAAGCTAAAAATTGAATTTTCATGGTGACTGAAGCGCGCTTTTCATGGGACTTCTTTAGTGTACTTATTTAGTCTTTTTTTAAGTCGAACGAACTTAACAACTCAGAGAGAACTTGCGATGTCTGACTAAGGTTAGAACTGCGAGAGCTTCGGGGGAATGACTGGCAAGAAGTGTATAGATCGAGCGGGCGATCTTTTGTTTCGCAGGTCAGACTCAGAGGGTCTACAAAGAAATCATCCCGTAACGAACGATAACATTCCTGTTGCATCCAAACACGGGACAGAGGGCCTAATTTAAAGCAGACGTCACGACCGAATCAGAGTTCCCCTCCCTTTCACGCGCGCACTGTTTCCTCTTGTTTGGGTGTGACAGGTATATTCTCGTTCGTTAAGGGACGTCTTCGCGCTAATAAGGCCCAAGTTTCGTCGTCCTTAGTTCGGATTGCTGAGTCAAAGCGGTGTAAAGAAGTAAGTAAGTATTACCGATGCAGTACTTCTAGTACTTACCTTTTGCTTGTTATTATATTTTTCGATAGGTATTTACCTAGGTAGGTACCAAGACTACCAAGTAAGTGCCTAACATTAAATTCTGTTAGTGGAGCCTATTGGAGGTGAAGATGTAGGTAGGAATCTAACAATTCAAGATCTCAGCCCCTTACCGGTAACAAGACATCATTTATTTCATTGGTTTTCAACCTTACCTCAACTGCACAAAGTTCCAAATCTGGTGGTCTCGTATGATCCATCGCCTGGTTAAATCGGTTCGAATATTGTACAAAATAGATTTTTTATGAGATAGGTGGCAGACGGATCACCTGATGGTAAGTCATTGCCGCCGCCCATGGACACCCGCGACGGTGTATATTTATAGCTAAGGGTATTTTAAACTGTAGGTAAATTATCTACATCACTCTACACTATTCTACACCCTTTTTACAATTTTGTCAATGGCAGTTTCGACTTTTACACCAGTAGGTAAGTAGGATGCCATCGTATAAAAAACGATCAAGAATACAAAACATGAAAACCTGGCGTGAAGCAGCACTGTGCTGAGTTTCGCTGCGTGACGCAGGGTACTACTGGTGGCCCAATCCGGGAGAAAGGGGGGTTGGTGCGCTGCCAACCGGGGGCAGAGCGCTTGTGACTCCACTGATGTCGCGGGTGTCCATGGGTGGTGGCAATCACTGACCATCATGTCAACCGTCTGCTTCGTCTGCTGCCAACAATGACATAAAAAAAATGAAGCAACACAAAATATTTATCTACCTATACCTACTGATGACGTAATTTCGGAGTAATGCAAGGAATGAAAGGAGGGGGAAGAGGTGACTTTATTAACCGCACTGGGTAGCTACCATTGGTACACCATATCAACCATATAAATATATCTATCTAGCTTATTAAAATTATGGCTAATATTTCCCAACTACAGTCTAAACGTTCGTCATCGCCTCAAATAAACCAGTAATTTTAATGTTTTGACGTCAAACACGTAGTACTTACGTACCTAAGTACTTATTTAACTGCACTTACAACGGCATAATTAAGAACCATAATTTTATGAAGCCGTAATGAGGAAATAATTATGGAACAGTCTAACAATAAGAAATAAGGTACTACAACCATTTACAATATAGATTTGTACCAATTTGAACAAACAAACACGACTAGTGTATAACGCCAATGAAATAAAACTAGGTATTTTATCTTACCGTTGCGCTTTTGCTTCATATTTTTCTTTAGGCGTGCAAGCGTTAAAAAACGATTAAATTGATTATCAGTTTATAATAATATGGGATTGAATATTTAACGCATAACTAGATATCGAAATATATAATTTATTTTATGCAGTTAACATAAAAGAAGTATTGGGTATTTAATGAGTACTGTAGTAGGCTGTACGAAGTAGATGCCATCGTCTGTTTTCCAATCCACGGAACTTGTTTGTAAAAAGGTAAAATGTCATGTTAAGTGAAATGTGACGGTGGCCTATGTTTTGTCTTTTGTATTTTACTTGTTGATTTTGCTAATAAAATCTGTGTTTAATTAAGTGAACTGCTGTGATATAGTGTCGTGAACAATCATGTTATAAGTGGAAAGGTGCACGCGTCGAGTTCGTCCCGTTTCCTCGTTTTTCGGAGGGCCTTTCGTTCAGGTAACGGTATTATTTATTTTTGACGACGTCGATGTGTGGAGCGGATTCGGATAGCTTCATGATTTCTAGTTCTCTAAGTTATGCACTAGAGTCGTCATGCTATCGGAATTTCGGTGTCAGGCTCCCACACGGCGGCTAGATCCGCCTCCCCGGGCTCCGCCTGCGGACGCTCTGCGCTGGTCTAAATCTAATCGTTCTCGTGCGTAATTGCCTGCGTTTTTTAATTACTTACTTACTCCAAGACAATTAATCGCGTCTTATTGGAATCCTCCGTGACTTTTCTAATAGGAAATCCATCAATGTAATGATTGCCCTACTTATTTCATCTTGCTTTGTTTTCTGTTAAAAAGTTTCATTCAGGTATGACGATGTCTTCAACGTTTCTACTTACTAAAATATTACAGACTAAACTACCTAGTTCAATCTTAACTTTAAGTTTATAGAAGTACCTAAACACTTTTATAATATATAAATAGTGTGCAAAATTTCTGTAATGTGGTGAAATACTAAAGAACCTTTTAATTCAATTTAATTTGAAGTTTTAGCAATAACCTTTGCAACATCTTTCTCTTTCTCTGTCTACTAGTCCAAAATTTTCATGGTGGATGAACCTTAGTACTCAAAGATGTGAAAAATCATTGTTTAGTTTACAATAGAAGGAAAACACATGGCCTTGGCACCAACAATCAAATTCATTCATTTGAGGACATTATGCTATTTTTAAGACCTGTATACCAAATGAAACAATAAAGATTTATGATTATGATTAATTAAAAAGCAAAGCAATTTACTAATACAATTAAACAACCTTCTTTTAACTGTACATTTGGGAGTAACCCTGCCTCTCTCTGCCTCCGTAACACAAGATATAAGCTTCTTAGTACAGAATCAGATCACATGTATGAGACATTGTTTGAATTTATTTAAATTTAATTTATTTTTCTAAAATAACGTACATGGTAGAAATCCCATAAATAATATTCTAATGTTAGTGACCATTAAAACTCTAAACTCTATGGATCATTGCACTCCTATAAAACTTTTTATAAATATGGTCCCAAAATATGATTCGGTTGTGAATCAGTTCTTTGCTCATCTCCAAAGTTTTTCCAAAGACTAGGCCGTTGACATGTTTGATGTATAAGTCCTCTTTCACCTGCACCGGCTGCCACACCACGGGCACCAGCGATGTTGTGAGGGGTGTTGGATCACTAGAAATTTAAAAGCGTGTCAAGAAACCTTAATGACATGTTTTTGTTACTTTAACAGTGAACACCACTGTGACATTGTTTTTCGAAGATGTTTCGTGGCACTCATTCAGCTGGTCTCACTGAAAACCAGCGTCATGGCCTTTGTCTGGGCTGTGACATAAGCTGAGTGAGGGCTATTTATACTAGATGTCATAACACATCATAATATTCATTTGGCACTGTCTGGACATGATTGAATATAGTTTTGTTTTGTTTTTCCTTTTGTTTTATTTTTATGTATTTTTAATTGTTTTATGTTTTGTTTTCTGTTTGTGCCAAATTGTGTTCTGTTTATAATTGCTATATGTTCTGTGTTGTGATTTCTATAATAATAAATATTTTCTTTCTTTCTTTCTTTCTTTAATGTTAAACAATTTAGAATAGCATTGCTATAAGCCAGGAAAATACTAAAAATGTACACTCATCTATCTTGCGATAAATGTTGTTTTGTAAATAAAAACTCTTTTAAGTATATAACATTGCATTTGTGCCTATATGAGTGGCTGAGTTAAAATAAAATTGATATTCTTTTAATAAAATTAAATCACTTCAAAAATCATCTGCCACCACAAAAAAAATGCATCTCTAAGGACTTGAAAAGACAGAAAGGTAGGGTAATTCCGGGGGAGATGGCCCTAGTAACTTGAAGGCTCTAGTGTGAAGGAATTATGATGAATAAAACAATAATTAATAAAGAAAATTAAACTTTACTTATTATAGTTATTGAAAATCAACAATAAGTCACTTTAAATATTGTAAAAACACGTAATATTAAACTTTAAAATAAATCTAGGATTGGCCATCTCTCCCAGAGTGTCCGGGAGTGACGGCCATAGAGGCTGGGGGAAGATGACCGGTACTCTTTTTGCCTTTCGTTTGCCCTTGAGATCTATGGACTCCTTTGTGTTCTTACAACGGCATTCTTATGACACATGTGCTCAAACTCGGTACAATTTTCATGCACCCAGAACATCCAAATATAACATTGAATCAAATCTTCCCTTAGTTAGTCTCAGTCTTAATTTTGTTTTTGGTAACGAAGGTTGATGACGGTTTCCATTCGTATTGGTTAGGCATCAGTAGAAAATTAAGTAGATGAAACGTAAATCCAAATTTAGACATAAAATTGTATAGCTATCTATAGAACATTGAGAATATTTGTATTTCAACAGGAAACCACGAAATCAGACATAACTTTCAAAACCTTTTTATGAGCACTTAATATATGAAGCCCTTACCTTAAGTCGAATGTGTCATTAAAAAATAAAGTGAAATTACTCAACTTTCTATTATTTTTTCGAACCAAAATTCACCGACACTTGTTGGCCACAGTCACCTGAACCAAACTAAATTGTAAGTAGTGTCACTTGGGAATTATTTGGTGATTTTTTTTCGATTGGTCATCTCCCCTGTACGGCCATCTCCCCCAGAATTACCCTATAAAAAATCAACTGAAACATGCTACTGAATTAAGTTATAATATTTGATGATTTCTACTTTCACAAGTTGTCATACATTGATGCACCTACTCTTATAGATTTCCAGTATCAAATGACACAAACAAACATCTATGATTATGATAATAAGAGTTGGTTGGGGAGAGGTTAGAGTAGTATCTTGATTGCTATATTAATTACTATAAACAATCAATAGTGCCAGTTTTTTTTTGTTAGTATGTAAACAAATTACCAACATAATTTGTATTTTACCATATGGTTTTTGCCTGTACTATAAGTGTAATACTTATGTGAGTGTGAAAAATTTAAATATATTTTTAACACACACTTATAGTAACTAACATTTTTAAAGAGATAAATTTAGGTATAAGGTATAGGTACTTACCCTATTTTGATGAAGTTGCTCCATAAAGTCACCAGTCGGTCAACTGTAATCAGATCCCCACTATCTAAATTTTTACTATAAAAATAATCAATAATATTCTTGCAGCATTTACGTTCTCCTGTGAATTTCATAAGGTATGTCGGAAAGTTACTGGTTGCAGCGTGAAGTACTGCCGACTTAACAATAGGATACTCAAATGTGACGTCACGGAAGTACTCAACGTAATTCTTCACTGTATCCCCATCCAACATCTGCTTCCCAAAGTAAAACTCCTTCACAGCTTCTGCTAATCTATGTTTTATATTTTCGTTTTCAAATTCCAAGTTATTCGGCAGCAGATTATCGAAACGGTCCGGCAAACCAGCATTCAATATCTCCGATTCTGTGTTAGGTACGCCTACAGTATCGGTATAAGCAATGAGCAAAGGTACAGTTTGATACTTCTTTTGCTGAAATCTTTCTATAGGATCCAACTCTAGCAAACTATGTGTTTCATCCAAACTATTTTCTAAACAAGGCAAAAATAACGTCGAAGCATTAACTAACTCTTTAGTTGACAAGTTTAAATAGAAGTTTGCGAGATCTATAGCGTTGCCAGTCCCAGTGTATCCCATAGAGACAGCGGCATCAAGAGCGGTTTGAACGGGATCGTACGAGAGTGAAAGCGGCGACAATGCCGACCCCGATTCCAAAATAGCCTTGTGAAACAGTCCCTCAGCGGCTCCTGATAGTAGAATTAGTTGGATGGAAGACGCGCCTGAGCCTGTGCCGTATAAGGTGACATCACGGGGGTTTCCTCCGAAGTGTGCGATATTTTTGTGGATCCAGTATAGAGCGGCGATTTGATCTTTTAGTCCGGCATTTCCCGGGGCGTCGGGGGTGCCGAGGCAGAGGAAGCCAAGGGCGCCGAGCCGGTAGTTGAAGGTGACCACGACGAGGCCCTGGGCCAGCAGGCGTGTGGGCGGCTGGAACGCGCCCCAGCTGGAACAAGACGTTTGAAAGGCTCGTGTGATGTATTTCCTGCGCTTGTCGCGCCCACGCCACTCACGTCAGCTGCACACAACTTTCTATTGAGTGAGCTCCATAAAGGACTGTTCTCTAGTAAATACCTCTTTTATGTCGCATGTAAATTGAAAATGAATAAAACGTAGAACAAAATTTTACTTTATGTAATTACAATTGGTTTTTTTACGATCATTGGGCACTAAAGATCTATCCGTAATCTGTAGTCAAAAAGTTAGATAGGTAGATATTCTTTATTGCACAAAAAAAAAGTATGATACAACAACAACAGACAGTACATCAAGGCGGTCTTATCGTTTCTAGCGATTTCGTCCAGACAACTTATGGGTAGAGTAAAGAAATAACGTATTCGAAATAGGGGACGGCAGTGCAAAGCAATTTAACAAATGACATTGAAAATGGCAGAATATACTACTTATATATTAATAATATTACATAACATACATAATAATAAACAATACATACATACTTAATAATATATAGATAATTTATAATAAAATTCGATAAAACTATTTCTTATAGATAGGTATAAATGACCAGAGAACAGACCACATTAAATAGGAAGAAGAGACAAGGAAAGACAGTTGATTTATAGAGATAGGAAGTGAGCTTTGACACGGGACTTGAATATAGGAAGGGATTGTGATTTCCTGATTGGAAGGGGTTAAGGAGTTCCAGAGACGAATGGATTGAACAGTAAAGGATTGTGAATAGGATTCTGAGGAATGCGGAGGGAAGCTAAGATGAAGTTTGCGGCATGACCGCATTTCTCGACCGTCCGCGGGTTGCATGAATTGGAATCGCTTTTTGAGATAAGCTGGAGCCAGAGGATTAAATAAGACGGTATATAACAGAGAGAGGACAAGAAAGTCGCGACGCCGACGAATGGGTAGTCAGTTAAGCTGTGCACGGAACTCAGAAACATGGTCATATTTGCGTAGGCCAAAGATGATGCGGATGCAGAAGTTTTGAAGGCGCTCAAGCTTATCGAGAATTTTTTCCCTGATGTCAAGGTAACAGCAATCTGCGTAATCGAGAATAGGTAAAAGTAAAGTCTGTACAAGAGCAACTTTGCTAGGTAAAAAAAAAGAAGTAAAGTATCAGCCTATATTCTGTCCCACTGCAGGGCAAAAGCCTCCATCATAGAAATCAAGGGGTCATCCCATTTCTATGACTTTGGTAGGGATCGGTAAAAAATTTCGCAGTCTATTAAACGCGCCCGCTGAAGTTAGTTTCTTAATTACAACCTTTTCTACTCTTTCTACGATTGGAGTGATAGTACGGCATCACAAAAACCGTCGTGAAGCAGGGCCTGCGCTGTGTTTCACCAAGTGAGTGAGGGCTTAGGAGGCCCAATCAGGGGAAACTCAGCACACAGGTAGACGTCGTAACGGGAGGCGGCAATCGCTTACCATCAGATGATCCGTTTGCTCGTTTGCTCCCTATCACATAATTAAATAGATGTGAAGCAGCACAGTGCTGTATTTCGCTGCGTGAGTGAGGGTACCGGAGGCCCAATCCGGGGGAAATGGGGGTTAAAAGGTTGCCTATCACATAAAAAAAATTGGTAAATGTTCTCATGTTGTCACCCGCTCTGGAAACCTCCACCATGCACGAACACAAGCACAGGCTTCTCGGAAGCGGACCTCGGGCTGAACACGTTAGCCACGAGGCAGTCCTCGGCGCCGGCGTCCGCCTGCGGGCACCGCACCTGATACGTGGCCTCGAAGGTGCCGTCCCAACGGTGAGCTGGTTTGGGAGCCTGGAAAAGTACCAATTAGAGGTCACCACTAGGGTTGATGAAGATTCCTCTTCCTCATTTTGCGAAAGTTTTCGTAATTCCTTTTCTTCTTAGTATCAGCCTATATACCCACTGCAGGGCAAAGGCCTCCTTCATAGAAATCAAGTCGTCGCTACTATGATGGGTATAGGATTAATCACCACGCTTACCAAATGCGGATCCGATATCGATTCTCCATTAATTAAGAGGAATTAAAATTGCTGGCCAAAACGATGTGCATATGAAAAACACTGTGGTTGAAATAAGTACATAATTATTCGAAAACTAGCGGCCGCCCGGGACTCCGTCCGCGTGGAAAAGTAACTTTTTACCCCCCTTTCAACCCCTTACAACCCCCTTTTCGCAATAAAAAGTAGCCTATGTCCTTTCTCAGGGTCTAGATTATCTGTATACCAAATTTCATTTAAATCCGTTGAGTAGTTTTGGCGTGAAAGAGTAGCAGACAGACAGACAGACAGACAGACAGAGTTACTTTCGCATTTATAATATTAGTATGGATTTGGCATAACATCAACAAGTCATCACAATATCTCTTCTTTCTTTCCCTTCTTCATCCTCACCCTCATAAGTATTTGATCCGCATCCTCTTTCTCTGTGCTATAAAAATTCTCTTTGGCTAATTAATATTCCTCGTAACCACTTCCCTGCGCTTTATCCTCTGTGGAATCGACTTTGTCGCAGCGGTATTTCCGAACCGTCATAACATCGGAATCTTCACGGAAACGAGCCTACATCTTCCTAATCCGGCCTTTGCATACGTTCGCGTTCTGGTGTAGTGGGCGGCTGTGATTGCTTCCAATTAAGTGAACCGTCTACTCGTCTGCCCCACCTATCACAAAAAAATTACGTCTGGTTTTCGTAGACAGCAGTGGGCTAATTTAATTAGGACAGTCTTATCTTATTAAACCTATAGTTGGTGCGTCTAAATCGGCCTGACCACATAACTTTACCGCACAACTGTCTTAGGTAGCGCCTTTCTCTATTTGGTGAATTGTTGGCAAAATACATATTTCGCCGCTGGTGTTCCGCCTACGCCAGCCTGCCTTTCCCAGTATTCTTCAATCCATCAACCGCTTACGTGGAATCCTAGTTATTTGCACTACATTTTCCCTTTAGTTCAAGATGGAAGTCTTTAGTTTGTAGAGTGGCCAATGTAACCAGGTATGATTGCCTCAACAAATTCCTCCTATCCACAGCCTTTATTAATATTTTTACTCGGTTATAGAAAAGTGACCGGAAGATTTATTCAATTCAGTATATTTCATTAAGAGCCGATTAGACTAATCTTAAATAGGATACTAAATCGATGGTATAGCGGTGTCATTTTATACAAATCTGACCATAATCTTATACAATAGATTTATCCACGGATAAAGATTGGTCGAATCGGGCCTATGAAGCATAAATTAAGTGCATTTTTTGTCAACTTGTTCGTTATTTTGTCCCGGTGTATAGAATTTATAATAATAAAATACTTATAGACTTACTACAAAAAAAAGTAAACCGTCTTTTTATATCCATAGAATCTTAGGGTCTGCAACGAACTTGGCACTGCATAGAGATGTAGCCTCTCTATGTACGTGTATATTCTACCGCTTATACTATGGGGAATGTTTTGAAGAATTGTTCGGACTGATTCCTGCCACTCGTCTATAGTTCCATGCCCATCATCTAGATGTTTGGCAGTCTTCAACTGTGCGTTTCTCAAGAAACGTTCTACCTCGCTTACGAGGTAGAACGTTTCTTGAGAAACGCACAGTTTGTCTTAACAAAACTGTGAAATGAAGTTTCGCCTGTGGTGTTTCCGGACCGATACGACCTGCGAACCTTCAAGAAAAGAGCGTACTCCCTTTTAAAAAGGCCGGCAGCGCACTTGGTGACTCCTTTGACGTGGCAGGTGTCGATAGGCGGCGGTAATTGATTACCATCAGGTGATACGTCTGCTCGTCTGCCCCCTATATCATCAAAAAAAACGAAACGGAATCGGATCTTTTGTTTAGATATACATTTTCTCGTTTGTTACAGAATGGTTTCTTGTAGGCCCTCTGGTTTGGAAAGTATTTGGGAGCTTTTTTTTATTTAATGAACGGATCATGTTACATAATTTGAAGATTTTTTTTATTTATTTTTTTCACAACATCACATACATTCTCTGACTCCGAGATATGCAGCTCAAGCACCTGTGTTACGGATATCAGAATCAACAGTGGGATTACAAATATATACATATAATACTTTTCTTTTGTAAATACATACTTATAATACATAGAAAACACCCAGACCAATACAAACAGATATGTTCATGCACACAAATGTTTGTACTGTGCGGGGATCGAACCCGCAACCCTTGGACCAAAGACAGCGTTCACTACCACTGTTCCAAACGGGTCATCTTTTGCTCAAGAATCTGGTTTGCTCAAACGTAGAGCAAACCATAATGTTCATATATAAACCAAAAAACTTGGTTTCGATAAATCTTGCGAAAATCTGTACATATAAAATACCTATTGCAATTTATACAAGTCAATGATATGAGCTATAAAAACAACACTTCAAAGATGTTCATACACATGTGCAACTTTTGAAGGTCCCGCGAACGTCCAGTAAGTAAAGGCGGCTTCATACGAATCGCCTCGGGTCGAAATAAACAAAGAATTAAAATATTGCTTTTCGCTTCCTTTGATATTTATCAAAGAAACGACGATGTTTCCAATTATTTGTGTATTTCACTTTTCCTACGGAAAATTATCTTTCGAATTTCTCGGTTTTATTTAATCAATATCCTCAAGTCCACATCTTAGCGTGTTATTCCCTGTTGCGTACAAAGCTGCCTCTTCGAACAAAGTACGCTGTACGGACCGCGGTAACACGTTTAGAATCATTATCTCAAATATCGACCCCGTTCCCTCTTAATCCTTTGATTCCCGTCTTAATTAACTATAGTTATAATGCAACGCGAACATCTAAAAAATCAAGTATCCACAATTTTTGAGTAGCTGTCGAGACGTGCAGGTTTCCTCACGATATGGTTGCCCTTACAGCCAAGCTAATGTACTATAACATGGTTGTGTTCTCATATATGACAATAAGACAATAATGAATTTTACAGCCCAGCTCGTTAGCATGAAAGCTCGCTATTCGACATGAATGCCGAACTTTACGTTTAGCGAGGGAAATTCACCCGTAAACAGCCATCGTGTGTCTATTAGCAGTAAGTTTCAATAAAACAGCGTAGTCACGCAAAGTATTAGTACAGTACAGAGAAAACCATCAGCAAGATTATAGGTTTCGAGCGTAAAGAGCATAGAGCAAGAATGGTAACTCGTTGTTAAAAGGACCTACGCCTTACACCTCTGGACTTAGCAAATCTGTCTGCGTATTTCTACCATTCGCTCGGCGGTGTGGGAAACATCGAGAGGAAACCAGGAAACCGTTTCGGAGTTTCCCAATAGTTAAGATTGAATTTGTAATCATGGTCTAGTTAGTCCGGTTCTCCCCTGTTTAAGGGTCGCGAAGGTCAGACGGCAGTCGCTTCATAGTAATTACCTGATTTTCCAAAACCTGTATCATAGTTCAAGCACACCCCGGGCTCCAAAGCAACGGCTTTGGATGCAACTGATACCACTGCCTCACAGAAGACCGGCGTGAAGCAGCGCCTGCGCTGTGTTTCGCCGTGTGAGTGAGGTCACTGGAGGCCTAATGGGGGGGGAAGGGGAAAAGGTTGGCAGCACTTGTGAGCTCCCACTAATGTTACATAATTTGAAGATTTTTTTTTATTTATTTTTTTCACAACATCACATACATTCTCTGACTCCGAGATATGCAGCTCAAGCACCTGTGTTACGGATATCAGAATCAACAGTGGGATTACAAATATATACATATAATACTTTTCTTTTGTAAATACATACTTATAATACATAGAAAACACCCAGACCAATACAAACAGATATGTTCATGCACACAAATGTTTGTACTGTGCGGGGATCGAACCCGCAACCCTTGGACCAAAGACAGCGTTCACTACCACTGTTCCAAACGGGTCATCTTTTGCTCAAGAATCTGGTTTGCTCAAACGTAGAGCAAACCATAATGTTCATATATAAACCAAAAAACTTGGTTTCGATAAATCTTGCGAAAATCTGTACATATAAAATACCTATTGCAATTTATACAAGTCAATGATATGAGCTATAAAAACAACACTTCAAAGATGTTCATACACATGTGCAACTTTTGAAGGTCCCGCGAACGTCCAGTAAGTAAAGGCGGCTTCATACGAATCGCCTCGGGTCGAAATAAACAAAGAATTAAAATATTGCTTTTCGCTTCCTTTGATATTTATCAAAGAAACGACGATGTTTCCAATTATTTGTGTATTTCACTTTTCCTACGGAAAATTATCTTTCGAATTTCTCGGTTTTATTTAATCAATATCCTCAAGTCCACATCTTAGCGTGTTATTCCCTGTTGCGTACAAAGCTGCCTCTTCGAACAAAGTACGCTGTACGGACCGCGGTAACACGTTTAGAATCATTATCTCAAATATCGACCCCGTTCCCTCTTAATCCTTTGATTCCCGTCTTAATTAACTATAGTTATAATGCAACGCGAACATCTAAAAAATCAAGTATCCACAATTTTTGAGTAGCTGTCGAGACGTGCAGGTTTCCTCACGATATGGTTGCCCTTACAGCCAAGCTAATGTACTATAACATGGTTGTGTTCTCATATATGACAATAAGACAATAATGAATTTTACAGCCCAGCTCGTTAGCATGAAAGCTCGCTATTCGACATGAATGCCGAACTTTACGTTTAGCGAGGGAAATTCACCCGTAAACAGCCATCGTGTGTCTATTAGCAGTAAGTTTCAATAAAACAGCGTAGTCACGCAAAGTATTAGTACAGTACAGAGAAAACCATCAGCAAGATTATAGGTTTCGAGCGTAAAGAGCATAGAGCAAGAATGGTAACTCGTTGTTAAAAGGACCTACGCCTTACACCTCTGGACTTAGCAAATCTGTCTGCGTATTTCTACCATTCGCTCGGCGGTGTGGGAAACATCGAGAGGAAACCAGGAAACCGTTTCGGAGTTTCCCAATAGTTAAGATTGAATTTGTAATCATGGTCTAGTTAGTCCGGTTCTCCCCTGTTTAAGGGTCGCGAAGGTCAGACGGCAGTCGCTTCATAGTAATTACCTGATTTTCCAAAACCTGTATCATAGTTCAAGCACACCCCGGGCTCCAAAGCAACGGCTTTGGATGCAACTGATACCACTGCCTCACAGAAGACCGGCGTGAAGCAGCGCCTGCGCTGTGTTTCGCCGTGTGAGTGAGGTCACTGGAGGCCTAATGGGGGGGAAGGGGAAAAGGTTGGCAGCACTTGTGACTCCACTAGTGTTGCGGGTGTCCATTTGCGGCAGAATTGCTTACCATCAGGTGATCCGTCTGTTCGTCTGCTCGTCTGCAACCTCTCATATAAAAGAAAAAAAAAAAGAACTAAGAATGACACAATGAGATAAAGACGTAGTTTCAATGTGCGCCGATCCGGTGGCATGAAACTGAAAATTGTCGAAACACAACGATGAATCATTTATTTGGTGAACATGAGCGTTCACACGTACTGTGACGAAACGGAAACATTAATAACTAACATCAAGTAAGCTACACTCAAGTTCAAAACAGACTATTAATATTCGCTAAGATCAACAGGTGGGACCTAGAGGCCTGAAACTATGGCTCGTTCTTGTTGAAGCGGCTAAAATGGAACGCTAAATATTTTCCTTTTAATGTACTAATTGAGTGCCTATTTTTACATCATGCGTGATAATACAGCATTTTATTATTACTGGCTATATTAACACTGTATTAGTGTACGACAACAATCTGCATAACAACGGCAAATGGGCCGCGACGCTATCAGCAAATGAGGCTGACCTTAAACCTGTCACCACTAGGGCAACCAGGTGGCCAGTGGCTACACCGGACAGGATAACAGAACTACCTACGTGAAAAATATGCGACGCATTGGTATAGCCCGCCTGACAGCCAGCGAGCGAGTTTAAGAGCGATAGATAGTAAACAGGATTGGATAAAAGTGTCTTCCGGACGTGCCAGCACCTCTAAATTTTTCAAATTCAAATGCGTGATTCTAAATCAAAGAAGGAAACCTAACCTGCACGTTAGAGAAATTGAATCAATACGTATTGTTGAGATTATTGAACGTGTAACAACTTGTCCACTTAGTTTGCTTCCCCAGTGTAAGGATTGCGAAAGGCAGACGTCAGTCGATTTTTTAAATTCAAATGATGGTCTACCAACTGCACCCCAAGCTCCGAAGATACGGCTAGTGACGCAATATGGCCTATCGCATGTGAAACATCCGCTAGATGGCGTGCATGTGAACCAAGGTCCGACTTCAATATCATTGGCTACGAATAAATCAGCCAATGATGTCATTGGCTGATTTATTCGTTAATTGACAATTTGACAAATCCCCCCTTATTTCAAAACGCGGTCCAAGAAAAGTTCCGGAACTACACGCATGCTCGCCCTTTTAAACATTGCGTATTAGAAAGGGACAATTTGAGCTTTAGTACGGTAATAACTTTAGATCGCGATTTATAATAAGGTGGATCATGTCTTAAAAATACCAAATCACCTTGTAGATGGACCTCAGGCCTATAGTACGCCATCTTGCGGATTTTTCCCACGCGATCACGCTATATGTTGATTGGTATGCGCTCCTGTCAATACCAATTCCATAACACAGTTCAAATTAGCCAAACTGATTTATTCAAAATAGCATAATCCTTTTTATTAACCAGCTAGCTGCAAGACCAGAAGTATGTCGATCTACAATAAAACCTTTCCGAACCTAACGAACGAGAATACCCTTTTACACATCGCATCCAAACGAGAGACGCACAAGTCACAACGTGTGTCAATGGAATGAGGATAAAGACTCGGTCGTGAATTCCGTTTCCTCAGATTAATTTTTCATTGAGCTTACAGCACTGGTACCGAGTTATTTTAAAATTGTGAAACCGACAGTTTTCGTCCAAACCTTAATAAACACCAAGATCATCTCTTGGTGTTTATTAAGGTTCTCTTTTTTAAAAAGGCTTGCAACCACTTGCAACACATTTGCGATCTCTCTGATTTCGCGGATGTTCATGGGCGGCGTTGATTACTTTCTATCTTGGTCACTCGCTTGCTCGTTTGTCGCCTGTAAAACAATTTAAAAAAATAAACACTCGTAATTATTATATTTGTATGATTGGTGGCAGATGAGCAGTCGGATCGCCTGATGGTAAGCGATTGCCGCCGCCCATAGACACATATAGTAATAAACGGAATGTCCTCATTTTCTACTAATACTTTGCAACCCTCCCTCTCGCACCCATGTGGGGGATGGCCAGACATGCGGCAGGGCGGGCGGGTGCCAGTCACTCCGACCTGCCCCACGCACCAGCCTGTTTACAAAGCTTATTTACATAAACAAACTAAAATTTATTTCCAAAGCTAATTAGTGACATGGCAAATTATGATAATAATTGTGACCTGTGAAGTTGTTACGACACAAGTACTGAATTTTAAGCGAGGATTGGCGCTTCAAAACAGGTGAGTTTTTTTTTAATGTGATAGGTGGCAGACGAGCAGACGGATCACCTGATGGCAAGCGATTGCCAGACACCAGTGGAGTCACTTCAGTCACACAGTCATGGAATGGTTTTGGATTCTCCCTCACTCACGCAGCGAAAACACAGCACAATGCTACTTCACCCTGGTTTTCTATGAGGCCGTGGAACCATTCCGGTCGAGCCGGCCCATTCATGTCGAAGCGTGGCTCTTCCACGGTAAATGATGAGAGAATGAGATGTTTTAAAAGTTATGATTTATTATAGTTTTTTTTACTAGTGTTTATTTGAGAGTGGCACACAAGCAAAGCCGGTTGTCTAATGGCTATATTTTGTTTTACTTGGTATTAATACAAAGTGCACATCGCACCTTCAGAAATTCAACAGGGATTAGGTGCCGACTTCGGTAAAACCTTTTCTCGAGTGTGTTGTTATAAAAATTTATTTGAGGTGTATCAAGTGTTAAAAATATTATTTTACACTTTTTAGTTCATGGTTTTTGAAGGCGGTTTTTTTACGCAGAAAAAAAAATTTTTTTTTCAAGTCTTTTAGTGGCTTTTTTATTTTGCAGCCCTTCCCCCCTCCCACGCCAAATAACTAAAAAACTAATTGTGAGTACAGAAAGAGTTAGTTATCCTTTACCGTTGAGGAGTTGACCTTCCTTCATCAGCAGAGAGCCACAAAATTAATACAGTCAGGCGTAAATACTGGAGCAGTTTTACGATACAAAAGATTACAAAAGATACGATTTTTAAGATACAAAAAATTACGTGTTTAAAATTTGAGTGTTCCCCTAAATTTATCCAGGATGCCATCACCAGATCCTGATATCCTTATTTACCGTTTTAAAAGATCTGCCAACCTTCTTTAATTTTTTTTATATTAAATTGAATCAGTTTGAAAACTGATGAACCTTTTCGTTATTTGACTGTACATAGTCTCATACATAATATCTTGCAGATTTTAATGTCTCATTGTTTAGTGAACAATGTTTACGCTTCCGTACGTCTGTTGATGATCGGCGGTTGGACCAGCCTCCTTGTATATTGTTTATGTTTTATACAGGTTTACTATATTTCTATTATATTTCTATGATAATTATTTTGTTCATTGCATCTGTTGTTGTAGTGAACTTGTCATTGAGCTGATCCAAACACGTCGTACGCTAAAGGTTTTATTGGCATCACCAGCGTTTTTATTATAGTCCAATCGCAACAGTGTCATTTAGAAAATTTAAGGAATATATATCTAACTCAACGCATAAAAATTTATAAGAAAAATAATCAATCCTTCAGTGTCTTTGGTTCATCATATCCAAGGAAGTTATATCTCTAACCTCCTTGATCTAATAGTTAAATGGTTTTTTTTTTCACATAGAACTATAAGTCTTGGCTGTCGATTAAACTGTAAGTTGGTACGTCACAATGTTCATTGAAGAAGGAAGAATGCGGATTGACCGAGTTACTCTCAAATAATCTCAGATCCGGTGTGATCGAGGTCACTCGAGAATTCGAGATATTACGATTAATTAGTCTTCCACTTAAAAAAAAACAAATACTGGGTCTAAAGTTTAAAATAACAGATAATTTTCATTTCCATACACGCATTTTATTTATGTTACTTGCGATACTCGTTTAAGGGCCAACTTTTCAACTAACGGTATTCGCTAATCACGCTTTAACCATGCAAGCACCAATAGCAAGCACGGTTAGTGTGATTACCGTTGCTTTAAAGTTGGTGAATTCGGCCATTAATAGTCCGTTACAAATTTCCATGTAGGTACCTATTTTCTGTTTTCATATTGTCATTGAAATGTAAATTGACATCCTTTTAATTAAAAATATATTTCTGCCCTGGAAATGGAGCTTTATTAATTTGAAAACCATAACTACCTTCTTTCGAAAGGAATCCCGCATGATTTTTACTTCGCGGCTTTCGGCTTCACCTTGACCCATCACATGGTGTAAGCAGACCATGTTTTAAGCCACTAATTCGACGTGTGGGTCGTGACCTACTTCGCCCTAAATTCACTAAGTGCCGATTCGCCCAATCCTATTCCGATAATAAAAAAGAAAGTAATCTTTGATATAGCGCTGTCATTCTGAATAAATTTGATGCTATCCATAGATTTATCCACGGCTAAAAATTGGTCGAATCGAGCCTAAATGACAAAAATACAAGCAAAAGAGTCTCACACTGCGTGTTAAGAGACGGGTATAAAGCTTCGTTCGTGAATACCGAAATGAACACCTGCGACACCAGGGGAGAGTGACCTTTCCCCCTCATTGGGCCTCCGGTACCCTCACTCACGCAGCAAAACACAGCACAGTGCTGCTTCACGCCGGTTTTCTGTGAGGCCGTGTTTTACCGTGGGAGAGCCTACGGTAAAACACCCGCTGATGCTTTTTGTTGGACGCAGAAGTGAATTTTAGACCACGGAATTCATCAGTATTTAATTTTGCGCGAGAGGAAATTTTGAGTAAAAAATGTTTATAATTAATCACTTACCTTAAATCTTTGAGAAGTTGCACGCGCATAAGCGATGGCCTTATACGCGTAATATGGAGTCTCAGGATGATCCACCAGGTACCCCCGTACCACACCCTGGGTGGTCCGAACGTCTCTCGAGAGTATCCCAAAAGTTCCACCGGCTGTTATCAGAAACACCAGCAAATGAGCTGGTAACATGTTTTGTTTTTTAATTACCGGTGAGGTACAACTATATCGTGTTTTTGGAATGGTCGGTACTGACGTCATGTAAGATTGTCGGTGTGGAGTAAATGTCGGTTTGTAATCGTTACGGGTGACATCATCGGGGAAATAGGGCAGCCAACGTGTAAATTTTAGTAAAAACTCCATGCTTGGTGAAATTAAGGAAAGTTAACCAAATAGTTTTTTACTACACGTCAGTGTAGCGCTCGGCGTTAGTAGTAGGGATAAAAATAGCTCACTTTATACTAAACAATATTTTTGGGCACTTTTAAAGTCACCGCACTGCTCAACTTATTTGCCGCGGCCTGTGGGAATGAGAATGGACCCTCCATTTACATGAGTACGTGAGCATACCCACCACTACGGCTAAACCTAACCTCTCGTATGCTGGGCTGGCTTGCTCAGCATACAAGAGTCACAAAACTACTTTTTTCAAAAAGGAAAGGTTGGCAGCGCACGTGACACCAGGTCATCCGTCTGCTTGTCTGTCATCTATTACATAAAAAAGATGGCTGAAGTTTTCCGGTTTAAAGATAGGACTTATAATGCCATAAAAGGTGTTTTATGATTTCTCACCTTTTAATGCTCTTCAGTCATATTCATAAGACCGCCGAAATTGTACATACATTTTCTCTAATGCCTAGTGCTAAGTTGTGTTTTTGTGCAATAAAGTCCCTATATCTAACTATCTATCTATTCTATATCGATGTAAATGATGCCTGTGTATCTATTTCCGTCATTCATTATGATCATATATAATATTATTTGCATTTTTGTGTCTATATATGGAGTATGAGCAGTAAATACAGATTACCGATGTAGTTTAAAAAAAATGTAGATGTAGAAAAAAGTTTGTCAAGGTTTATGAGTCAGACTCAAGGTACTTACTTAAAAATATTGCATTGCATCGATTCGTGTTCGTTATCTTGTCCAGACTCATTTTTAATGAGACAGAAATGTAATCTATACCAGATCACATTTTCTACTTGCAATTAAAAATGGGGCGTGGTCTGAGGGATTTGCAAACCAGATTTCTGGTTTACTAAATTCTTACGAAACCTTACTGTTTTATGTGGTACACGAGCAGAGGGATCGCCTGATAGTACCTGTCTTAGCTATTGCCGCCGCCCATGAACTCCCGCTACACCAGTGGAGTCATGGTAATCTGCTAGAGCCTTTTAACACCTCTCCCCCCCGGATTGCGCCTCCGGCGCACCCTTACTCGCCCGGCGAAACCCAGCACAGGCGCTGCATCAGCCGGACTTTTGTGAGGCTCGTTGTTTATTTCCGATCAACCCGGGCCATTCATTTCGAAGCCTAGCTCACCTACGGTGAAAGTTATGTAACTACATACACAAAACGTATACGAATACTATTAGTTAATTTACAGTTTGTGCATAACTAAAATATGTAGTTAAATAACTTGCAGACGTAAATTCCTTCTTATATTAATTACATACTTAGTGGAATCTATAACTGTCTATCTACCTAATATACCCTTCCTCGCCTCTTCTGGACCTCTTTTTTTATGAGCCCTAAAAATCGACTTATTCGTCCTAAACCTTGTTTGAAGTCAAAAGCCTAGGTTTGAGGACTTCAAGTTCATTCATTGTCTAATGCATATTTTATTCCTTTTGCAACTTGCCATCAGAATCAGACGTCTGTGCTTAATGCCTAAGTCCTTTGTGAATGTGGACTGGTATTTAAAGGAACAGTGATGCGGACAACCCTTCACAATGGCTGTGGGTTCTGTTTAGTTAGCGGCTAGACTGTTGTCAAACAACCGTGGTGTGTTACAGGGGCACCCAAACTTTGTGCCGCGAATGAATTTTCGCAGTATTTCGATGCGACCGATGCGACCTTTAAACCTTCAAAAAAAGAGCAAAAGGACCATGAGTAAGTCTTCCTCGAGGTCCAGGCAGGAAGACGGATAATGAAACACCTGTTCCGTCCGAATTCTTCTTGTTCATTTCCCATACTGATTTTAAACCAGGGTTTGAACTAACGAACGTGGCGACAGGCGGCTTAGGGTCTTTGTTTGGGTAGCACGCTTTGCTATCGCGATGTAGTAATGCAAGGAACATCTACTGAAACAAATCAGAACCGCCTGCTTAATTGCTTTATACAACTTTTTGAAAGGCCGGCGCGGCGCACTCGTGACTCCGCCAGTATTCCAGATCTCTGCTCTTCTGTCACTTAAAAAAGCTATCTCTATCAATGAAACCGATAAAAACTTCGATCAATGTCGATCGATGCCATTGTTTGAGCATCAATGGATTATTTAAACTTCCTTATCAAAAAGAGGATGAGTGGTGGGTGACTGATAGAAATGGACTACATAGACTAGAGTCATGAATCATGCATGACTCATGCCTCATACAATGCTATAACTCAACTTGAATCTATAGAACTGAATAGGTTTGGGAACCCCTGAACTATTGTAGACAGAGGACGGCACAGGGTGACTCAGACACCGTGGAGGTGGTTTGCGCATTATATATTTAGATTAAACATACCACTAACATAAATTAAAGTACATAGCTTGGGTAAGTCGGCCGATGGGATTTAAACTTTGGGAAATATCAACTACTTTAGAGACAAAAACACTTCACGATATGAAATGACACGCATACGATTAGTCAATAGTTCTTTGTCTATATTGACCCTTCGGTTTTGACAAGAAAAAATCTTCAAAGCTGTACGTTCAATCTGGAGATAGTTTGACATAGTAAGTACATCTTGACTTTATATGTGGAGTTTGAAATTTATACACAATTAGCGAATATTGTACTCATCTATTTATTCTTTTACATTACAATATAAAAAATGGCCTGCTACCATTATTTTTCTTGTTAAACAAACAAAAAGTTGTTTTTCCAATTTACTTTTTTTTACCAAACTTTCATCGACCGACTTTTTCACATACAACCTACATCGTAAACATGCTCATGAGGTAGATGAAAGCAGCCAGCACCGCGGAGTTGCTCCTGGGCCAGACGGCGGCATTATTCTCGATGAAGTGGTCGCGGTAGAGCTCAGCCCAGAGGGACAGTCGCTCGTTGTGGAGTGCGATCTGAAAAAGAAGCAGGAATGTTTAAACTTTATATATTTATATTTTGTAAAGTTTCAACTTATAAACTGTTCCACTGCAAGGCAAAGACCTCAGTCATAGAAATCAAGTCATCGCTACTACTTATCATGGGATTAGGCTTTATTACAACGCTCGCCTAGTGTGGATTGGTGAACACAATCCCGAGCTATGTTCGACAAATTCGATATGACTAGTTTTGTATGTGTTTAATATTACAACAAAGCTTTTGTCATCCAATGTGATTGAGGTCAGACGTTTTGTTTTAATACATCTGAAGTCAAATGAAGATGAGGAAGGTTTGATACCTCTACGCATTTCTGGGAAAAATCGGATGGACAGACGGACAACTATTGATATAAAATAAAAAAATATATACATATATTATTTCAAACAACTAAGGCTCATAAAAAGACTTTATTCAATACAGTTTCCAAAATTATTAGAAATTATTAATTATTCGCTATTCAAATTATTTTAATTATTGGAAATTATTAGGTATATAACAGTTTTGGTGAACGAAATATTTGTTAGTACACAAACAGCGAAAAACCTACAGCAAGAGATCGAGACCTCGATCTATTCTGCGCTAACCTCTCGTCAGTCCAAGGAGCTCACGCAAATCCTGGAATAGGCTGGCCCAGCGACCCAGAGGGAGCCTTGGCCTCCGATATTCAGAGTCTTCATCTATGTCGGACCTTTGCCACCTTCTGCCAGTCACTCGCGCAAATTCTTTTCGATAACAAATTCACATTTTGTTTAAATTATTTAACTTACCTGTGCGCTGGTCTCCTCGCCGATGGCGAGCCAGCTCTCCCGCGCGTCGGAGTTGTTCACCGGCGACCACGACAGCTCGCCCGCTGCGGGAATGCTGCGAACCCAAAAATCAATTACTTATTTATATTCAAACATACACACATCAGTGTACTACCATCTGGCAAAATTCCTTAATGCTACGCACGCCTACATACATCCGTGTGTATGATGATCTCGGCGTGAGACAGACAGACTATACGGACGGAACTTGTGCATGACAGATACGATACGCCTAGCGACGAACTCTTTCTTCGATATTCATTTCAGCTAGAGCCAACCTTCTACGTCTATTTATTATGTGACCATTATATCACGGAAGCAGTAAATATAATTAATCAAAATTACCCTGTTTGAAAGAAGCTGACCCACAGCTCGGTCATCAGCTGCACCATTTTGTTCTCATTAGTCCCTTCAAGCGGCGCCTGCCCCTCCCGGCTGAACAGGTACCGAGCCACGTCCCCGCGCACAGCTCCATACTGCGGCACATCTTCCCCTGACAACTTCTTGTTCAACTCCCCCACGAATGAAAACTCGTACAAGAACACAGTCGCCCCCGCGCCCACCAACGCCCGCGCCAGCCGCACGCTGGGCCCCAGGTACGATGCGTCCGTATGGAACAATGATAGACCCTCCGCATGCAACGTTATATTCCCATCTGGAAAATAACTCGTCATTAATATGTTCCCTACGTTACTTCTGTCAACGTCATTCGCAAATACTAAATCATTCGGTATCATTGCCCCAAAGTTTTCTCTCAAACTCGATATGCTTGCTTCGTCGTGCTGCAGCGCCTCCACCAAACCGGCATGGTTCGCGGAACCTATTATAAACTTTATATTAGTTTCTACTTTCTCCAAAATACTCCAGGGCGTATCTGTTAAATAACCCTCCTTTTCAATGCAAGGCCTTATCATTATGCCCTTTGCAGATTTGAATAGGTTTTCTAATGTTGCGTTGGCTAAATCGTTGCCACTTCCAATCGATTGCTGTGTGTTTGTACCAATATTATTTCTAATTACTTTAGCTACTTCATTAGCCGTGGAGACAGGATCTCTATCAATGGCCCAATGAGATAAGACTGATCCACTATCAGTGATGACTTTTCTAATATATGATTTGGATTTAGGTGATAGAGCCAAATACCCAGCTAGCGCCGCAGAGGTACCGTCGGCGCTCACCGCAATGTTTGAGGGATCTCCTCCGAATTTTTCGATATTATTCACAGTCCACTTTAAAGCCAAGGTCAAGTCCTTGAGCCCTGCGTTACCAGGAATCGTTTCATTTGCAAAACAAAGAAATCCAAGGGGTCCAAGCCGGTAATTTGGTAGCACCAATACGACATTCTTGGGAACTAAAAATTCTGGGCCGTAAATAGCTGGGTCCCCGCTGCCGGTGATGAAGTCGCTCTCATGTATGTAGAACAGCACGCTGTATGGAGCGTCGGTTTGGTTGGTCGGAGTTAATATGGTCAAAGTAAGGCAGTCCGTTTCTCCGATAAAGGACTCTCCATCTAGTTGGGGGCATTTAGAAGTGTGTTGAGTCTTATTCAGGGTTCCCTCCCAGGATTCCGATTCATTTGGTGCCTAAAATGTGATATTGTATGAAAACGAATGTTGTTATGTAAAGAGTGTGTAAGAGTACTATCTTGATAATCAATCATTCAGTAATTTATTGAGTTTGGTTCTGGGACATTATTCAATTCATTTCACACATGATCTCATTTCAAACTCAATGATTAACTCTTAGTAAAAAATCTAATGCACTTTAATTAAATATTTCTTTAAGCGATAAGACCGTCTTTTTGTACTGTCTGTTGCTGTTGTTGTATCATGCTTGTATTTTATTTTTGTGCAACAAAGAATCTATCTAAATAACTCCTCCGTAGATTTTATATATTCTACGTCTAATGATAATTATATTAACATATCAACTATCAACTTCAAATACATTTTACTTACCGCAAAATTTGACTTATAATGTCCGTACGGTATATCAAAATACGCGACTATTTGTTTTGATCCCGGCCAGTGAATGCCACGCACGGATCCCTTCAGTGTTTTAACTACCGGCCCTTCCTCCTCGACCTCCGTAGATACCTCTTCTTCAGGACCGGGTACTGAGTCACCAGGTTCTTCATTAGTTCCAGTATCCGGTACGTTAAGGTTTTCATTGGAATTTATTGTGATTGTGTCTTTAGGATTATTGTCTCCTTCGGATTTCACCTCTACTTCTGTTTCCTGTGGAGCATGCATTATTTGATAAGTTAAAACTTTTTTTATTGGGAAATGTCTTAAAATCAGTCTTATCAAAAGTCCTATTTACCGATTGTGTGTTGTCCGCAATATTAACTACTGCAGCAGTTAATATTGTAGCCAGGGTTGCCAACAGCCATAGGCTACTTTTCCACTTCATGATGGTGTTTGATCTTGCATGCCTGAAAAAATGTTATTTTATTAAAAAAAAAATATTATAGAACCGGGATCAGAAACTTGTTCCATTTAAATCTCAGCAGTTTTGATATGATGTCTACTGAACAAGTAAAAAAAAATTGCAATGAGGATATGTCAGAATTTCTGATCATAATCAATCTAAGGATTTAAGCAAAAACAAAATCGAGAAGTGCTCTACCAGTTTCCAGTGTACTATGTCGCATCTGCGGTGGTGTCATCAAAATTAATTGAAAAGCATCAGCGGCTTTGTTATGCAAAGATACATTAACGGCAAAGCTAATTTGTCCCGTAAATTGTGCAAACAGTGCGGCTTATTGCCGCTCATAGTATAATCACAGTATAACAAGAAAATTGTGGTATTGTGCTATAATCGACTAAGACTTGTGGTGGATCAATATGCAAGCTATTGATCCAGCAACGATATGAGGATAGTAAGGCTCAGTGGAAAATGGCTTTATTTATTTGATTTCTGATCTTCTCGCCGATGTTCATTGTTCATGGGTGACGGTGGTCACTTACCATCCGCTGCTCTTTTGCCGTCTCTAGAAGATCTTTTGACGGATTTTTGCATCTTCGTTGTTTGGTTCTTCTTGAATATGTATGTCTTTGCGGTTTTGCGGCAGTAATTTTAAAGTTCATAAAAATAATCTACCTCTGCTTGAAGTTTTGTCTACTTTACATCACCTTTGACCAAGGCTGTTGTAACCTTCTTCCGGGCATATAAGATCATTTTCTATCTAACGAATCGAGGTACTGCATATGCTACTTTAGTGCCCATTATGCTTAATTAACGTGACCGTCACATAATATACGATCGCTTGGAATTGGCACCTACGAACTATTTTGTAATTAATTTACTATCAGTTGCTGTAGCAACTTCGCCTCTACTTATCAAGATAATCCGGGTAGGTGCGGTGCGAACTCACGTATCGAGGGTTCTGTGTAATCTTATTCTATATTGAGCGATGATAGATCAGGGTATAAGAACGTGCCTTCCATGCGGGGGCTCAAGGTTCGAATCTGAACATGCCATATTGGATTTTTCAAATCTATGTGCATATTTCTACGACAACGGTGACAACAGCATGAGGAAACCTGAGGGCTTATTCTCGAGCACTCGACAATGAAGTCGAGTTGGAGATTTGTATGGACGAATGTATGAAATTTCTAAATTCGACTTAAATGTCGATTGCACGAAAATTGCTCCTCTGCACGTGCCAGATAGTTTAACAATGATTCAATTAATCCCATTCCCCTGGCGTTGCGAAGGTCAGACGACAGTCGCTTCTTTCTAATTATAATTACCAGACTACTCAAATCCTGAATCATGGTCCAAGCGTACCCTGGGCTCCAAAGCGACAGCTTTGGTTTCAACCGGGAATTACACGCCGAGATGAAAGAGATAGTTGATTCCATAGTTTGTCGTACGAGGCAGAAAGTTGACATTGGTGTACTTAGATAGATGATGATAATGATACGACGTGACTTACCTGTGTGAGGGCTGACGTCGGGTCTGTCGCACAGGTCCCCTCGTACTGTGCCCAGCTATCTCTACCAGGACTCGAGTGCTCGCAATCGATCCCTGATAACGGCTGGCGGGCACTCTGAATTTTGGTATTTTGGCCCACGCAGTGTACACTCCTGAGAGATACACGGAAATGTAATAAAACATTTGGCGTCGGTTCTGCCCGGTATCCATGGCGTTGAAATGTTACCGATTACAATTACAATCGTCATTTCTGACGTCACTACGTGATTTCACTGATAGCAAAATTACGTAGTACGATATGAATCGATTAATAGGTTTAGGTTTAAAGATCTGTTACGTTTAAAGATTTAAGACAAGTACTTACTACTACTACTACTACTAGTCACTTAGGTGATAACATATTTTAACAAAAGATAAACATTTTATGTCCGTTCTTTGCAATACATACGAGTTACAAGTATGAGTATAAGTGAATAAGAATAAGAATGTCTTTATTGCTAAAACTGTGTCCATGATATAGTGGAAACATTATAAACTAGGTCTCAACAGTTACCTAGTTAGAGGTTACGTTACGATTGGTCGTAAAACCAATAAATATTTACTGTGTTAAATATTTACAAAAACCCTGAAATCTTCAAAGTGCGACCGCCGCCCATGCTTGAATTCGTTTCTATTTCGTCATATTTTTGGGCAGTACTGAAAACCTGTTATCTATTATCATAGAGCTTCGTAATACCGAAAAGATATGCGGCCCTCCTGGCTGCTGTCACTTATGTATTTATGAATTTTGTTCATAGACCTTTCAGCACTGGTATTAAAGTTCTTGACGTGGCTCGTAAACAAATTCCTGGAATAAAGGCCTTAGCGCGAACCGGACTTTAAGGCCGAATCGGAGTTCCTCTCGCTTTCACACCCGCTGTATTTTTTTTTGTTTGAAAGCGATAAGTATATCCTCGTTCGTTACGGGACTAAGGCTTAAGTTTTTTTGAACGAAGGATCACCATTGGAGTGTGACATCTTTGTTTAGATGCAACAGACGGCTTCGTTGTAGGCAATCTGGGTTTATCCACCGCGTTTGTTAGATGCTCTATTTATGTCAGAAGGCCTAGTACGAACTTTTCGAAGAATCTTGACGTATGCAATCTATTGTATCTATCGTACGTAAACATAACTTTCTTCTCTCTTATTCTGTCAGTTGGATAAATAGATAGATATTCTTTATTGCACAAAAAGAACATACAAGCATAATACAACAACAACAGACAGTACAATAAGGCGGTCTTATCGCTTGTAGCGATTCCTTCCAGACAACCTTTGGGTAGAGAAAAGAAATATCGTATTCGTAATAAGGGAAGGCAGTGCAAAGTAGATTAACAAATGAAATTGAGAATGGCAGAAATATACATATTTTATATATTAATTGGAGATGGAATTAAAGGGTAAAAAAGTTGGAATTTAAAGGTGACAATGTATTGGTGACCCGTTTGGAACAGTGGTAGTGAACGCTACCTTTGGTCCAATCCAAGGGTTGCGGGTTCGATCCCCGCACAGTACAAACATTTGTGTGCATAAACATGTTTGTTTGTATTGGTCTGGGTGTTTCCTATGTATTATAAGTATGTATTTACAAAAAAAAAGAATTGTATGTATATATTTGTAATCCCACTGGATTCTGATATCCGTAACACAGGTGCTTGAGTTACCTATCTCGGAGTTAGATCAATGTATGTGATGTTGTGAAATATTTATTTATTTATTGCGTGAGATGTTGGTGCCAGCCTCTCTGATGATGTGAAGATGTTTCTGGATAGATTTATGTTCTAAGAATAGCAGTTATTAATTCAATTATACCCAAAACTGGAATTCAAGACCAAAAAAACTACAACAATATTGCCACTGCAATTAAATGACCGTACGATAGTATATACCTATTTTCTAAAAACATAATATATTTATTGGTTATTTTAATTCTATAATTTAAAGAAGTAATTTTATTGACTTATTTTCCCATTAATACAAGACTCTTTATTAAAAACTTAATCATCCATAATATTTGGTAGAAAAGCTGATATTGAGCTTGTGTCACTTCAGGTGCTAATAACATTTGGTACAACATTTGAACTTACATGTTGTTGTTTCGTGTAGTGAGTGCGGCAAAGTGATTAATTTAAGAATCTTTGAATTACATCGTTTTTAATTCTGCTATTGTGTGTTGTTGAATGAGTTGTCATGTGAATAACTTGCTAGGACCTATGAGAGTCTTAAAACCTGCGATTTCGTTAAAAGTAGTCTCGGCAGAATCCGTAGGCCGATAAAACAATAAACGTCCCCGTTATATTGAGTAACTGAGACTTCGACTGTTGACTTTGTCAAAATATCACTTAACAATTTTCCTTACGAGTTATTTCGCTTAAAAACGCCTAAAATCTAAAACATGTACAAAAATGGACGAATTATACAATTGACCGACTCAGATTTCGTAGTGAGAGATTTTGATATTAGTGATGGTGAAGATGAACAGAACAATTAATAAAAAAATGGTTTTATTTAACTTTTCCATACTGTCTTAATAATATGCCTCACTTTCGTGGGTGTTCATGGGTAATTCAATTTGTTTAAGTTCTTTACAGTAAAATTTGTCGATGTTAGTTGAGTGGAAAATTAAGTTGTTATTAAGTTTCTATTTTTTAGAGAAAATCCCTATCATGAATTGGGCCAGCCTATACTAAGAAAAGAAGCATATAACAAAAAGGTTGGCAAAACCTGAAAACTTGATTTGACAATGACATAAGTGACGTTGATAGATTTGACAGTAACGTATCTGTCGTAGTGTTTTTGGTCTTGAATTCCAGTTTCGAGTTAAGTATATTTAACTTCTTTTACATATATTTTTATCTGATTACAGGTAAGTTATTATAACAACGTTTCCCGTACAACTCTGAGATGGTAAGTAGAAATTAAAGTACCTGGGATCTGGGACGTCGGACCCTTCCGAGGAACTAAATAGAAAGATAAAAAAAAATTACATAAGTTCTTCAAGTAAAGTGTTGGGATTAGGATTTTATTTAAGTTTCAAAAAACATTCCCTGTTTTTGGTACGCACTTGAATTTTGGATGGTGATAACGTGGATGGAGCCTGTGGTCACAGCCACGATATCCTCATCAAGTAGTTATTTCCAGTAATCGCCCCAAAGTTCATCATTTTCTTCCTTATAACTCAGCTTTTCTTTAACCGACCGACTAAAAAAAAAAGAGGTTCTCAATTCGACATGTATATATTTGCCGATTTCTTTGCTATTTATGAACAGATTTAGATGATTATTTTTTAATTGGAAAGTAGACAGTCCCGGATTGGTACCATGATCAAGATATCAGGATCTTATGATGAGATCCTGGAAAAATTGAGGGAAATTCTCAAATTTTATAGGGACACGTAATGATTTTGTATCTTTTTTCAAAATTGCACCAATATTAACTCCTGACTGTATTAATTTTGTGGCTCTGCTGGTGATGGAAGGTCAACTCCTCAACGGTAAGGAGTTAAAGGACGAGACACTAAAAAGCTTGAAAAAAACCGCCTACAAAAACCACGAACTAAAAAGTGTAATACACTTCAAATAACATTTTATAACAGTACCTACACTCGAAAAAAGGTTTACCGAAGTCGGCTCCTAGCCCCTGTTGAATAATTGAATGTTGTATTAATTACCTACAAGATAGTATTGGGCGCCGACTTCGGTAACACTTTTTTTCTCGACTGTACTTGTTATAAAATGTTACTTGAAGTGTATAAAGTGTTAAATATGTTATTTTACACTTTTTAGTTCGTGGTTTTTGAAGGCAGTTTTTTTTTCGCAGAAAAATTTTTTTGTTATTAAGTAATCATGCTCATGGGACGTAGGGGGGCCCACACAACATCTTTCGGGTTCCAAGTCAACCTCTCCTGCCCGTGGCGCGTCCTGCTAACCAACAAAAGAGGCCCTGGCGAACCACCCACCAACCCGCACTGGACCAGCGTGGTGGGTTATGGTCCATTCCCCCTAATGACAGACACTGTATTGCCCCGGCCCCCAGTTCCCGGCAGCCCTGCTATTCCGGGCCAAGGCGGCGGTCTCGGTAACGGCAGGGCAGGGGGTGCTAAGAATCTCCGGTATACGGAAGGCCGCCATACCACACTGACCTTGGCGACGTTTAACGGACGCACGCTACGACTCGACTCACTTTTGGCCCAACTCGAGGAGGAGCTGAAGCACATAAGATGGCATGTTCTCGGGCTGTGCGAAGTCCGTAGAGAGGGCGAGGACACGCTGACCCTAGAGTCTGGCCATCTTATGTACTTCAGGGAAGGAGATAATCCGTCACAGGGCGGCGTCGGGTTCCTAGTCAACAAAGTCCTCACTGACAACGTTATTGAAATCTCCAGTGTGTCGGCGAGGGTTGCGTACCTCGTAATTAAATTAACCAACAGGTATAGCCTAAAGGTTATTCAAGTGTACGCTCCAACGTCGACATACCCGGACGATGTCGTAGAAGAGATGTATGAGGACATCTCTCGAGCCTTACACACCACCACCAAGGCTCACTATAACGTTGTCATGGGGGACTTCAACGCTAAAGTGGGTGTACAGACTTGTAGCGAATCGATGTTGGGATCATGCGGCTTTGGGAGTAGAAATCATAGGGGGCAAATGCTCGTCAATTTCTTAGAGCGCGAGGGGCTTTTCTTAATGAACTCGTTCTTTAAGAAACAGCCCCAGAGGAAATGGACGTGGCAGAGCCCCGATACTATGACTAAAAATGAGATCGACTTCATCATATCGGACAAAAAGCGAATATTCAGAGATGTCTCAGTGATCAATAGGTTTAAAACCGGAAGTGATCACCGACTTCTCAGAGGCACTCTGAATATCGATTTTAAGCTTGAACGTTCTCGGTTGATGAAGTCCACGCTCCGGCCAAATCTGCTCCAATCGCTCGCTGGTTCCGACGCCTTCCAACTAAAATTGGAAAATCGTTTCGCTGCCTTGGAAACCACAATTGACGTGGATATCGACGAAGAACTCGACCAAGTGGTGGAAATCCTTCGGGACGAGGGTGCAAAATTTTGTGAGTTGCGACGTATGGGCAAGCGGTCTAAACTTTCGAAAGAGACTCTGGACCTAATGGACAAGAGGCGGAACGATCCATCAGTCACTTCGGCAGAACAACGGGCTCTGAATAAGTCCATCTCCAAGCTGATAAGACGTGACCTCCGAAGTTCCAATACACTCTCAATACAGAGAGCAATTGAGCAGAACCGGGGGTCCAAAGTCTTCGTACAACAGCTTGGAAGGAGCCACCTGTCGAAGGTGACCAAAACAAACGGAGAAGTCGTCACTTCAAAGCCTGAGATTCTTTCGGAAGTTTACACCTTCTACAGCCAGTTATACGCGTCGCACTCACCTCACCCTACGCCGGATGAGAAGGATTTAAGAGCCACACTAACCCGCCATGCGACGGAGGATCTTCCCGACATCAGCCTGGAGGAGATCGAAGCAGCTCTTGGGCAACTTAAAAATGGAAAAGCCCCGGGAGAAGACGGAGTTACAACCGAGCTTCTGAAAGCAGCCGGCAAGCCGGTGCTGAAGGAACTTCGGCGTATATTTAACTCAGTTCTTTTCTCCGGGAGAACTCCTAGGGCGTGGCAACGGAGCTTGGTCGTATTGTTCTTCAAGAAAGGCGACAAAACATTACTGAAGAACTATCGACCAATTTCTCTCCTGAGTCACGTCTATAAGCTGTTCTCAAGAGTCATTTCGAATCGCCTTACACGAAGACTTGACGAAGCTCAACCTGCAGAGCAGGCCGGATTCCGACGGAGTTGTAGCACCATAGACCATATTCACACAGTGAGGCAGGTTATACAGAAGACCAAAGAGTATAACCAGCCCCTGTGCATGGCGTTTGTGGACTATGAAAAAGCTTTTGACTCCGTCGAGACCTGGGCTGTTCTAGATGCCTTGCAAAGGTGCCAAGTCGATTGGCGATATATCGAGGTGTTGAGGTGTCTGTATGACGCTGCTAATATGTCCGTAGTAATCCAAAATGGCCAAACTGAGCCTGTCCTGCTGCGACGTGGTGTGAGACAAGGAGATGTTATATCTCCGAAACTTTTCTCCGCTGCGCTGCAGGACATGTTTGGAACACTAAACTGGAAGGAGCGCGGAATCAATATTAATGGCGAGTACATGTCACACCTACGATTCGCAGACGACATCGTCATCTTGGCGGAAACCCTACAAGACCTACAGGAGATGGTGAGCAGCCTGGCTGAATCTTCCAAACACATCGGTCTTCGGATGAACTTGGATAAAACCAAGGTCATGTTCAACGAGCTCGTTGATCCGGGACCGGTCGCTGTTAATGGAGTACCTCTCGAAGTTGTTCAGGAATATGTCTATCTAGGACAAGCGCTCCAATTAGGCAGAAACAACTTCGAGAGAGAAGCCAAAAGAAGAATTCAGCTAGGCTGGGCAGCATTTGGTAAACTTCGTCAAGTCTTCTCGTCACCCATCCCTCAAAGTCTTAAGTCGAAAGTCTTCGACACTCACGGCTGGACTAGTCCACCGGTTCAAAGTCGCTCAAAGAGCTATGGAAAGGGCTATGCTCGGAGTATCTCTGAAGGACCGCATCAGAAATGATGTAATCCGACAGAGAACCAGAGTCACCGACATAGCCCACCGAATTAGCAAACTGAAGTGGCAGTGGGCTGGTCATATTAGCCGCAGAACTGACAGCCGTTGGAGCCGTAAAGTCCTTGAGTGGAGACCGCGACTCGGTAGGCGTAGTGTAGGACGCCCTGCGACAAGATGGGATGATGACATTCGAAGGCTGGCTGGTGTGGGCTGGATGAGAGTGGCCGAAAATCGGGAGAAGTGGCGTGCATTAGGGGAGACCTATGTCCAGCAGTGGACGAGTGTGGGTTGCTGATGATGAATCATGCTCTTCTTGATTACTCCTTCTTCTTTGCCTCTTACCACGTTAGATGAGCTCCTGATGCTAACCTACTGATGCTACCTATAGTAAAAATGATAAACTAATCGCCTACACGATATTGTTAAAAATATATATACTAAGTGACGAACATCATTGGCGAGACTAAAACGCATCGACTTCCCTGGCCACTTAGAGAGAACGGGAGAAGATCGTGCATCGACCGAGATGGAGGCTCTTATTATCGGAGGCCAAGACTCACTATGGGTCGCTGCACCAATCTAGTTAGTTAGTTAAGTGACGAACGCGCAGTAAAATACGGGATTCATCAAGGCAGTGTTCTTGGGTCGACCCTATTCCTTGTCTATATAAATGATAGTGGTGGGCTTTGGGCAGCCAAATGGAAGAACTTGAAATTTTGCTGATGATACTCTTTAAAGCCAAAGTCTCTCTGGGCCAGTCTTTGATACTGTATCACTTCATGGGGTGGCTTCAAATCATACTTAATTGAGCTTGAGAGAACTCGAAATTCTATTTCTTAAAGCCTTCTTCCGTCCATTCAGATATTCCACGGCGTTACTATATTATTGACAGGCGGAATTTTTAACCGTGCGCCAACTAGGTATTTACATTTAAGACACTTCTCAAACAGCATGGTTTGTTAATGTATGATAGCACCACTGAGCCTATGCCTCGTAGGCGTCATGACCCTGTGGGCCGTCGAACACATAGGTACTTTAACAAATTTGCACAGAATTCTTTCTGTTTTTTGGGTGGCAACCCCCATAACAAAGAAATACTCTCTGGCCCTGCAGAGAGAAGTCGCATCTATATGTCTTTTACCGCCTTTACCATGGTGAGTGTTCCGAGGAGTTGTTTGAGTTAATACCCGCTGCTGAATTTCACCACGATACTACACGCCGTAAACTAGGATACCACCCGTACCATCTGGATGGGTGAAGGTCCACCACCGTGTGTTTTGCTCGTCATTTTTTGACTCGTACCTCCCCATTGTGGAATCAACTTCCCACAGCGGTATTTCCGAACCGGTACGACATTGAGATGTTCAAGAAACGAGCCTCATCATCAGCAACCCACACTCGTCCACTGCTGGACATAGGTCTCCCCTAATGCACGCCACTTCTCCCGATTTTCCGCCACTCTCATCCAGCCCACACCAGCCAGCCTTCGAATGTCATTATCCCATCTTGTCGCAGGGCGTCCTACACTACGCTTACCGAGTCGCGGTCTCCACTCAAGGACTTTACGGCCCCAACGGCTGTCAGTTCTGCGGCTAATATGACCAGCCCACTGCCACTTCAGTTTGCTAATTCGGTGGGCTATGTCGGTGACTCTGGTTCTCTGTCGGATTACATCATTTCTGATGCGGTCCTTCAGAGATACTCCGAGCATAGCCCTTTCCATAGCTCTTTGAGCGACTTTGAACCGGTGGACTAGTCCAGCCGTGAGTGTCCACGTCTCGGCACCGTAAGTCATGACCGGAAGGACGCACTGGTCGAAGACTTTCGACTTAAGACTTTGAGGGATGGGTGACGAGAAGACTTGACGAAGTTTACCAAATGCTGCCCAGCCTAGCTGAATTCTTCTATTGGCTTCTCTCTCGAAGTTGTTTCTGCCTAATTGGAGCGCTTGTCCTAGATAGACATATTCCTGAACAACTTCGAGAGGTACTCCATTAACAGCGACCGGTCCCGGATCAACGAGCTCGTTGAACATGACCTTGGTTTTATCCAAGTTCATCCGAAGACCGATGTGTTTGGAAGATTCAGCCAGGCTGCTCACCATCTCCTGTAGGTCTTGTAGGGTTTCCGCCAAGATGACGATGTCGTCTGCGAATCGTAGGTGTGACATGTACTCGCCATTAATATTGATCAAGAAACGAGCCTATACCTTCCTAATAGGCCGGCAACGAATCTTCACCCCTTCTGGTGTAACTGAAGTCCATGAACGGCGGTGATCACTTACCATCAGGTGACTCGCTTGCTCGTTTACCTCCCTTTCACAAAAAAACTAAATATTTACTCTTTACCTAAAGCTAAATGCAAAAATAAAATACTTTACTTATTTTACTCTACTACTCGGACACTGAGTTTTAAGTATTGCCTATATAATAATACATTTAGACAATGTATCACTATGTTTGTACTGTGGCGATAGGTATTTGTATATTATCATTTTAATAAAGGTGGAGACCCACACACACACGCACGCACGCACGCACGCACACGCACACACACGCACACGCGCACACACACACGCACACACGCACACACGCACACACACACACACACACACACACACACACACACACACACACACACACACACACACACACACACACACACACACACACACACACACACACACACACACACACACACACACACACACACACACACACACACACACACACACGCGCACACACATTCACCCTTCTTTATTGCGCCGGGTTTTAAAAAAAAAAGTAAAATTATAAAGTAAGTTTGAATTTTTTTATGTGATTTTTTTTATACATATTTCTTATTAATGTTTATTTTTTTTTATTTTATACAAATATCATATTATCTACAAAACAGACGCCATTAGTTTTTAGTGAATCAGAGCTTCCCTGTGAACGATATTTGAAGTAGTTTTATTTTGTGGCACAAAATAAATTGATTTTCAGGAGCCGGAGCTCCTGATGGCCTCCTGATGGCTCCTCCTGACAGCAAAGGCGTTTGATACAGTATCGGTCCCTATACTGCTTAGCAAACTATCCGCTTATGGAATACGTGGGTTATCTTTGGATTGGTTTTCGAGCTATTTATCTGGTAGAGGGCAATGTGTCAGGGTTGGAGACCGCCTAAGCGATGTTAGACCCGTAAATTTTGGTGTGCCACAGGGGAGCATCCTGGGGCCTACTTTGTTTATTACATATATAAACGATATCATGCGAAATGATATGCAAAACAGTGAGACTATCTGCTACGCCGACGACACAGCCATTCTCTTCCACGGAAGATCTTGGGACGAAGTAAATCGTTCGGCAATTCTGGGTATGAAAGGGATTCAAAATTGGTTAAACCGAAACATCCTAACTCTAAATCCCACGAAAACACAATTCCTGTGTTTTCATAAAACCGCAGCGTCTAGACCTCCAGAGTCCCTCTTGGCTAGTATTAAAGTGCACAACAATATTACCTGTGTGACATCCGACCCTAACCAGAAAGAGGTCCCGTCATGCAACTGTAGCTCGATAAGGCGCACTGATTCTGTGAAATATCTGGGAGTCACAATTGATCAGAATCTGAACTTTAAAAAACACGTATCAGTAACCTCCGCTAGGGTCCGAAAGCTTATGTATGTTATGAAAACACTGAGAGAGTCCACCGACGGCAGCGTTATAAAATTAGTTTATCTGGCTTTATGTGAATCAATAATTAACTATTGCATTCTGGCATGGGGCGGTGCGGCATCCTCTACATTATTGGTACTGGAAAGGGCTCAGAGAGCGGTTTTGAAGGTAGCATTGGGAAGAAGGAGGTCTTATCCGACAGTAGAGGTCTACAAAGAAGCTCAAGTATTAAGTGTCCGTAGGTTGTTTTTAATTCGGGCTGCCGTATACATGCACAAACAATTCTTGCAGTTACCAGCAAGAGATAGCATACTACGGAAAAGAGTCTTCAAGCTCCCCATAGTTGAAATTAAATCGTCCTTTGCTCAACGTTTCAAGCCATTTCTATTACCACGAATTTACAACACACTTGCAAATATCACAAATATAAAATACTGCCAAACTCATGACGCTAAAAAGAGGCTTTTAAGCCTACTTTTATCCTGGAACTTCAAACAGTCCGAGGATATTCTCAAAGTATCCTCATAAATGTACTTAGTACTGGTATACATATACACTTGCCCCTTAATAGGTAGCGAGCGGCAGCGACCCAGCACCCTCCTGTCGCTCGATTCCAAGACTAAAATCATAGGGCTACCCAAAACCCAACTCCTCCTCACCACACTCACAACATACACATACACATACACACACGCACACACACACTACTTCACTAACGCGCTTAAATTTTAGTATTTTTGATTACTTTTCGATATATATTTTTTTTTTTTGAAGATTACATTCAGTTTGTCACTTTATTCTTAATTTAGACAATAAGCCATAGCGGAAATTCATATGATTTGACACCCACGAGACAGGCACTGCCTAGTGTGGGAATTAAAGAACTTTTCTTTCTGTTAATGTGTGTTTTTGGTTAATAAATGTTTTTTTTTTTTTGATATGACATGCTGTTTGATCCACACGTGATAGGCCAACATACAGTTGGCCATGAGTGAAACATTCTTTTCGTAGGTCGATCCCTAATAATTCGAAGGTTTGGCCTTGGGACTTGTTATTAAACGCGAATGATGATTTGACCGGAAACTGAAGTCGTTTAAAAGGGATTGGCAGATCTGGACCCCAATTCTCGGGCGCGTGATATTTTGAAAACATGGCGGATATCACCTAAAAACCATACAAAAACACTATTTTTTAGTGATATATGTCGTATGAAAATAAATGTCACGAGCACGAGAATTGGGCTCCAGATGGGATCATCGGTAACCACGCGACTTTTTTCTAATACTTGCATTTTTAAACTCGTGATATCTTCCGAATGAAATGACCGAATTGAATAATTCAAAAAGTTATAAAAAGGTATTGAAGCCGTCTTGAATATAAAGTAATTTATTTTGATAAGGATTAATACCAAGGTACATATAAATTAAATTTTTAGAATAAAAAACCGCTTACTGTGACATAACTATAATATTTAGACATGTGCTGTCGCGACACTTTTTGTAGATAAAGATGAGTTCTGCAAAGTCGTAGTAAATGATTTTGTTCTATCATCAATAGTTTTCGCAGTGCACGCGACGTAAGGAATTTTTCAGGTCATTTTTTTACACCTTGGGTTACATTATTGGAGTTTTAGTAAGAATCCCTATTTTTTTTAAATATAATATAGCCTATGTTACTCGGGAATAATGTAGCTTTCCAAAGGTGAAAGAATTTTTGAAATCGGTCCAGTAGTTTCGGAGTCTATTCATTACAAACAAACAAATAAACAAATCTTTCCTCTTTATAATATTAGTATAGATAAAGTTTCCGTATGGACCTTAACTGAATAAAGAATATTTATATTTAAGTTCCATATCTAGTGCTATGTATCAGCCAACGTGTCGAAAAACTCCATCATATCCTTATCTTCGCTAGTCAGCTCGGTGAGCTGGTTCTCCCGCGGGGACACGATGTTCAGGTACCGCAGGGCTTTCGAGCTCGACCAGCTGTGCTTAGGAGACGGATCTCTGCAAATAACAAAAAGCCACTCTAGACAATTCTTCGTGGGATGAATACTTGTTTGTTTAGTTTCTGGATGTTGTAGTATGTATATCTATATTATATAAGCGAAAGCTCACTGATCTATCAATCAAATCAATGCAGGGCTTAAACTATAAGGGTTAGAAACTTGAAATTTTGCACAGGGGTTCCTTTTATAGCGTAGGGGACTAAGAAAGGATTTTTGTAAATTCATCCCTTAAGAGAGTAAAATGGCAGTTCAAAGTTAGTTTGAAAATCTTGACGCTATATTCTAAAAATAATAAAAAAATCGTTATGAAACTTTATGTCAGGCTGCAAAATGAAATTCCGAAACGAAGTAAGGGCGGGCCACAAGTAAAAAAGTTTTACTTAATTTCGATACATAGAACATAAGTGGTTTAGCAGTTGCTTAACTTCAACTTTTAGGGTCAGGTCGATGTAAGTGCTGATGTCTGATATTCATTATTTATTTATATTATGAAACAGGTGTTTAGGTAGTTTCCAAAATAGTAGTAGCAAGTTTCATTCAATACATGTTAATAAATAAAAAAATATTGATAATACCAATAAAACTAATCATCTTCTAATATGCATTGAAAGTCACTGTCGCATACGTTGAAATAAATAATGTGATAAATTAGTTTTAACAAACCAAGATATCTATTTCCAGAAACACGCACGTCAAAAAAATCGGTACCATAATCACAAACATCCCAAAAACACAAGTTTTCTTACCCATTCTTCACAAAATTAGCAACCATATCGGATATCAAGTCTCTCATGCTGTTGTCCAAGCTAGACTCTTTGACAGGCCATGAGTTGACCTTAAACACGTAGGTAAGGTCCTCGGCGTGGCCGGCGCCTTCGTAGCTCAGGTTGAAGGCGTGCTTGAACACGCTGTGGTCGGCCTCGTACGCGAAGCGGTACAGGAACGCGGGCGCCCCGCCCCCCGCCGCCCGCGCGCGCGCCAGCTTCATCGCAGGGTACTTGAAGTACGTGTCGGTACACATGCCTATGAACTTGTCCATCGTCGCCTCACCACCCATAAAGTACCGCGCGGCGACCTTCTCTGCCATCGGACCTGTCTTGACCAATGGCATCGTATAGATCAAGTGAGGAGATAAACCCATCAGCGGATTACTGTTATAAAGTTCCACAGCATTTATGTCAGTCAGTCTCGGCCTGTTTGTCTCGCATTCGTTGCTGGTAAATCCGATGACCAGCGGAATGTCCTTCCCGTATCCGTTTGTTATCAAGATCTCCGGATCGTCCGTTACCATTGGAGTGACTTTAGGTATAGGAGATTCCACTCCCGGCACGAAGGTTGTGATTCCGAACTGCTCTAACAAGACGCCGCTGGCCTTGTTTAGCACTTCAATAGGCATCTGGACGAGCCGGTCGTGGACTGCATCGAGGTCGGTGCCGTTCAGGCCCAGGATTGTGAGGTAGGCATCGGTGATCTGCTGGGTGAACACAGGGGATGTGGTGTAGTAGCTAGGGATTGCTGTGCCGCTCATCAGCCATACTCTGAAATAAACATTCACCATATCAAAGATTGCAGGTGTTCTTGATCATGCCTAATTTGAAATTAAACTACCATTGAGGGTCGATTCGACCAATCTTAATCCGATACTAAATCGACGGTATAGCGCTGTCATTGTAAACAATTTTTAGATAAGATAAAGAATAATACCTTAGTGTCGATATTGATCCAAATATCCAATATCCGAAATATTACGTAAGTGGATATCTTGGCTTATCTTGAGCTGGGTTTGCCTTTTCTTCTTTGGTTTTGCCTTTTCCGCTACACAGGGTTGGCTTTCCTAATCATATAGCACCAACTCGCTTAGCCGGTAAGCCTAAACCACACATTGACACACTGGCAAAATCGCTTTTGGACATTGGGCATGTCCTTCTGGATATTGTCTTAACGTTATTTTGTTGTGGTCTTCCTCTCTCCCTTGATCTTTTTTTTTTTTGGTACTATTGGAAACACATGGAAAAACTAGCTTTTGTATCTACCTGTTGAAAAGTCCCCGGGTGACAGGCGACAAGGCCAGCAGATGCGCGCTGGTGGAGCCAGCGCTCTGCCCCGCCAGGGTGACGGCGCGAGGGTCTCCGCCGAAATGCCGTGCGTTGCGCTGCACCCAGCGCAGCAGCGTCACCATGTCGCGGAGCCCTCGGTTGCCTGGTACCTTGGTGGTGTTCAGCGATAGGAACCCTAATGCATCCAATCTGCAAAGGTTACCAGGATTATGGCGCACTATGGAAAATGGTAGAACAACGACTGCTTAAAAATCGTTTTGAGCAATGTCGTAATAGACATACATTTTAATTTTTATTTGTAGTTTAAGGACCCAACTAGTTTATCTTGTAAGATTTTTTCATAAATAACGAATAGTTTTTTTTTTGAACTTTAAACTCGAAAATGTCTACTTTCAAGTTTTCGAAACGTGAAATAAAACAATGCAAGCAATTTCGACTGTTTTGAAAGAAAGTCTTCAATTCTCTGAAGAGAACCGATGCTTCATCATTAGTGATATTCAAAGGCATATTATTCCCGCTTTCAATACACGATGGAAACAAGCTGCGCGGAAGAAGGAAACATTTTTGAAGAAGAATAGTAGTTGGCTGGGAACTGAATATTCTGTTACTTTACCCTCCTTGGAAGACTCTACAACATATACCTCTCCATCTACTTCTTCTGGAAAACGTGGGAGGCCCTGCGTATCTTACTTAGACTATTCACAATCTAGCAAAAGAAGAAAAAATACTGTTTTACTTAATGAATATGGATTTGATCATATTTGGGTCGTTCTTCTTTTTTATCGACAATGAGCCCGTCCTTAGTAACCTATGAAGTAATTAATTATATAAAAAATATAAGTTACAGCATCAAGATATTCCTAATTTACCATGAAATAATGACATTGTTTTATCACCTCGTAGAAACTTTAGCATGATTTAACTTTGTAAAAAAAATATGTAAAGCGTGACAGAGGTGTAAATGGCACTAATTTCGGGGGACGTGACGGAGGTGTTCATTTCAATCAAAAAGTATTCTTTATCAATTAGATTTTACATCATGTATTAGTCCATATGTAAAGTAGTACATTAACGAATATTTAGGACATACTATTTATCATTTGTAGTCTGTTATATAAAAGTTAAATGTTGATTTGTAAGTTTGGCTCATTGTCGATAAAAAAGAAGAACGACCCATTTACGATGCATACCTTAAAGGATTGGGTTCCATGGAAGAAGGAACGGAAGCAAATCTTGTGGAAACATTGAGATCTGCCCACAGTGATAAGAAGACGCTATACTCGACATATGATAAAAAATGCAAGGCAGAATAAAATGCTAACGGACCAAGAAGCATTGAGCGTTTTGATTGACGTTGATTTAACGAAAGCACAATATTTATATTTGTGAAATTTGACAGAGGAACGAAACTGTTCTATACTGCCACCATATTACAAGATACAAGAATATAAACAAACTTGCTATCATCCACCGTCTTCGGCAATTGAAATTACAAAAATAGGTGCAAAAATAGTAAAACTTCAAGATTTATTAGATCACACTGTAGCGCGAATTTTAACAATAGATTCTGTGTATAAGACTGGATTAAAACATTTACTTTTATACAGTAAATGGGGATGTGATGGGTCATCTGGTCAAAGTCAGTATACGCAGAAACTTCCAGAAGAATCTGAACTGATATCAGATGCTAATTTGTTCATCACGTCTTTTGTACCTATCAAATTAATTAACGAGCTAACAGGAGATGGTGTACCTATGGCAAAATCCGGTACCCTCATCTGTACGTTTTATCGACCAATATTAATTGAATTTTGTAAAGAAACTCCCGAGAAAACAAAAGCTGTTGTGGATGACATAAAATTTCAGATAAATGCTTTGACCCCAACTTTGATTAATAAAGAAGGCGAGGGAGTGCAAGTTAAACATGAACTCTTCTTAACAATGATAGATGGTAAAGTAGCTCAAGTTTTAACAGATACTCCATCAGGCTCCACGTGTACAATATGCAGAGCTACTCCACGGCAAATGCACGACTTGGCAAAAGTAACCGTTAGACCTGAAAATGAAGAAAGTTATGAATACGGGCTTTCTACATTACACGCCTGGATCCGTTGTATGGAAATGATTTTACACATTTCCTACAACCTTTCCTTTAAAACATGGTCTGAAACGACTGAAGACAAGAAGAGACAGAAACAAGAGAAGAAAACTCTAGTGCAGAAACGTTTTCGTGACGAGCTGGGACTGATAATCGATCAACCACGTCAAGGAACTGGCAATTCCAAGGACGGAAATACTGCTAGAAGATTCTTTTATAATGCGGGTTGCTCTGCTGAAATTACGGGGGTTGATGTGACTTTGATAAAACGTCTTTATATAATACTACAAGCACTTTCATCTGGTGTGATGATAGACGCGGAAAGATTTGGTAGTTATGCTATGGAGACAGCCAGGATATATGTAAGTAATTATGATTGGTATTATATGCCATCTTCAGTCCACAAAATGTTAATACACAGAGAGAGTATTATAAAGCATTTTGCAGTGCTTCCAATTGGTCAACTATCGGAGGACGCTCAAGAATCCCGTAACAGGGATTATAAAAAGTTTCGCCTTCATCATGCCAGAAAATGCTCCCGAGCAGACACAAATGGAGACGTATTTTATACTCTTCTTTATACTTCTGATCGATATAGAACTAGTTTTAGAAAACCATTTATCAAAAACGTCAGAGAACTCGATGAGGACACACTACATCTTTTGAAATGGAACCAATTAATTTTAGATTTTGAAGTGTAGCAGGTTTAGTTACCTGTGCCTGTACCTGTATTTAATATATAACTTTACTATCTGATCGCATGCATTTTTAATTAAACATAGATGTATTTTAAAATTTATATTATTTCTTGTATAAAAACATGTTTTAAAGTAGTTTTATACAATATTAGGATTTTTATTTATTGTATTTTATATTAATGTATCATAAATTAGATAGTTAGTTTTTGTTATAAATTGAAGAAGTACTTACAAAAAAATTACATAAATATATTTTTTTATCCTTTCCCACGCGACTTTTAGTTTTAATAATTTATATTAAAATAAATAATTGATATTTTTTTACAACAAACGTTACAATCAAAGCCTTATATATCCTTTACATTCGGTCAAAATTTTAATAAAATATGTAACGCAACGACAAAGTTATTGATTTTTGATCTTAAACACACCTATATTTTCCATAGTGTGGCGGTTTGAAATTTTAACACCAGACTACTTTCCACGCGATTAAGATAACAAGTCAAACTCTTTGATTCTTCCACTATAATACAATGGTGTCTTTCCTGAAGAACTTTTAAGACGAACCAATGTAAATAAAAGTACCAAAAATAGATTACTCGGATGCTAAGCGGCATAGTGAAAGAACTCCTTAAGGAAAGCGTTTACGTACAGTTTTATAATGTAACTAGTGGCCCTAGTGGCCCGTCCACACTTCGTTTCGAAATTAGTTTCACTTTATACCAATAGATGGCGCTATGTGTCGATTACATCGCGCAAGCGTTTCGTGTTTTCGAATTACTTGTAAGCGTTGCCGCTGTCTGTAGGATTTACCTCTTTATAAATAGTATAATATAAATTAACTGGATCAGCGAACACTATATATAAATTTATTTTATTCAAAGTTCGCTGCTTTGGATGGGTCAATGCTGTGAAATCACTACATTAGTAACACTACAAATCTCACCTGTAGTTAAAAGTAACTACAATCACATCTTTCCTCACTAGATACTCAGGTCCGTTGACATCAGAATCGCCTGAACCGCAGATCCAGCCGCCTCCATGAATGTACACTAGAATAGGAAGCCTTTTGACCTTCCGCTGTTTACTCCTGGCATGCGGGAGTGCGTGCAATGGAACGTGTACATTGGCGTGGATGCAGGCCTCGCTGACGCCCTGAGGGGCCAACAAGGGCCCGTAGAAGATGTCATGGTAAGGGCATATTGGCCCCTCGATGGTCGCGTTGAAAACGCCGCTCCAACGCGGAGCAGGCTGGAGTTCCTGTTGAAATCATTCGCTTTGTACATTTTTTTATAAAGACAATAGATGGAAGACGACCAATAACAAGCAAATAATGGTTGCTAACCATAACAGGCAAATACATTGTAGGAAAAACTTTGGATCTTAGCGAAAAAATCTTTCAATAATCGAAATCATTGCGTGATTTAAAAGGTACTTAAAACATAATTGAATTATCCTAACCTTAAATCTAAGCTTGCCGAGAGGCTGCTTCGCGTAGGGAACCCCTCTGAAGCTCGCATACGGCTTGCCGTTCTGTGCCACACGCCGCGTGCCGCACACCCATCCCGACTCGGTGTGAGCGAGGGCTTCGCACTTGCTAACCGATGTGGGTACTACTGACGCAGATACTGAAAGGAAGTGAGAAACGCTTAAGGCAGCTAAAAATCCTCTTTGTCATAAAGTTTATTTAAAAAGTGATAGCAGCTCACAAAGTAAATAAACATTTTTATGTGAGACCAGGACTTACAACCCTGAACGTGAAGAGGATCCTCCTCCTGCGGGCATCGTTTTTCTCATTTTTAAGGACATGATCTCACTTTTTTTGTCACAGGTGCTACTGCACTGACTTAGAAAAATCTCTTAAATTTTCTTTGGTATTTTACCTCATAAGTTTTTTTTATATCTCGTAACAAATTCTGTTATCCTGTCGGCTTTCTGCTGCGTGGATGGCTTCGTGAACGTGAGTAGATAAATTCCCAACAGGTCAGAAAAAAATAACTTAGTATAAAATTGTACTTTTGTACTCACCCCAGACAACCAGCACAGCAAACGCTGCCAGAGCAGCCTGGTAACTCTGCATTATTTTTATAATCAATTAAAATGTCGTTATCGTATGAGCGATCCTATTTATATACTGTTCCCTACCTGATAAAAATACATCGTTAGATACTGGGTAAAGCACCAGCCAAGCTCGATGATATTAATTAAGAATTGTGATTCACGTGCATTATAAACACGATAAAAAAATCTTGCGCAAGTTAGTTTTTTTCTTTTAATAAATAAAATAATGTTTCCTTTGAGTAAAAAGAGCTAACTTTAGAATTTAAGATACTTTTACTTGATGTTTTAGGACTCCCGGTATACTGTATCTGAATAGTAGCTTGGAACCAGGAGACAGATATACTTTTTATCCCGAAAATGGTCCGTTTTCTGTGGGATAAACGAAAACTAATACTACGCGGGCGAAAACTGGTTGGTAATAAAATCATGACAGTGTATCCCATCTTTAATTTTATTGGTCTACAGAAATTACGCGTGTAGTGTAGGTAAGTCTAAATGTACAAGTACTTGGCTTAGTGTTTTCCGGCGGGCCTCAAAGATAAAGATGTTGTTGCGAACTGATTTATTCATAATCTGATAACAAGTATGAACATGAAGAACTGACGCTTATATCCATTTGGTGCTCGCCATACTGGGTCCGATTTTAGTCCTCTTGGGGCCAAAATATTTATATAAGGAAATTAATAAATGTTTGTGTTGGGCATTATAGTTCCCTCTGGTAGTAGAATCGGTCATAGATGTCGTCCCAGAGGCCGGAGTTGGGGGGGCCGTCCATCATGGCCAGCTCCGCTGAAATGTCAAGCAGTCGAGGCTCACTGGCGTCCGCCGCCTCCCAGTGGGGCGAAGAGTCCCCCGGCGGGGTGGGCACCCTAAAAAGTAAAACCGTAATGTAGATTTAATGTATAGAGAGAGTAGACTAAAGACCTCGTCTACACTTACATACAATGTATTCCAGAAAAGTCATTTCGGTCAGTATTTTCTTTGGCTCATGATTTTTCAATAAAGCTGTGAAAATAAATGATATCACCTCTGCCGCTTCGTAATAGAGTGTGTCAAGTAACCGCACTTGTATAGTATGTCTGGAAACTGCGTTAGTTCCTCATAACTCAATAGATCATCTATGTAAACAGCTTATCATTAGCCACTGGTGGCTGTATTTAATGCATTAGACGGTCTAAGTGCAGCCAGGGGCCTTAGCATGAACCAGACGTTAGGACCGAATAGGAATTCCCATCCCTTTCACACGCTCTCTCTCTCTCCTTTGTTTGCACGACCGAGATCGTTATGGGACGTCTTCGCGATAAGGCCCCAGACACTCAACTTACAGATATTTAACAAAATTGGTCCAAAGTCTTATCAAGTGCTGCTGCACCACCCCGTCGTCTCCCTCGAAGTCCCTAGTGGTCTCCGGGAAGAGGTACGCCAGCTCGTCGGAGTGCGCGGCGCCGGCCTTGGGGACTGCGTGGTCGGCTACCACGCCGCGCCGCCCCGCGTGCGAGAACCGGTAGTAGTACACCGGCAGGGCCGACGCGGCGTGCAGGCGCGCGCTGCGGTCGATGTGGGCCGTGAAGTACGCGTCTCTGGAAGCGGTGGGGTTGTTTTGGATGAAACAGCCAAACATGATGATGATGGCGTGATTATTTATGATTCAACGTGCGGTTCGAATCAGAGCATGCACCTCTGGATTTTTCAAATCTACGTACCTACGTATTACTACCATTAGCTCGGTGGTGAGGGAAAACATCGTGAGGAAACCTCCACGTTCCGGATAGCTTTCGAAACGATCATGATCCAGTTGGTTTGGTGCCCATGTCAATAGGGTTCCGAAGGTCAGACGGATTAATGCTTCATTATAATTCCCAGACTCCCCAAATTCTGATTCATTTCCTTAGCGTACAGCGACGGCCTTAGATGCAACTGAAAATTGCAGGCTAAGATGAGGAGTAGCTAATAAGAATGTTTTTGATTCGATCGATTTTTATTTATCATTACAAAAAACAGATATTTAGTTTGTAGGCCAATCGGACATGTATACCTAAACTATTTGTGTCTACGCAGATAGAACGGAAACGATTCCACCGACAACGAACGACAGCAAAAGATTTTCATTTCCGAAGCGACAGGATATTGCGCACCTGTGATAGGCGAGCAGCGCCGCTATCGACATATTCCTGAAATACGATTCTTCTATTTGTTTCACTACGTTCCTCAGTTCCACCTCGTTGGAAAACGTCAGCTCCTCCGGCAGGAGCAGCGATAGGTCTCTCGACAACCTCCTGCGCAACGAACTTTGCCTCAACAGTGATAGAAATATATACGCTTCATTACTGTTGTATCCTATGATCAGAGGCACTTGTCTAGTGAATTTGTTCGAGATCATGCGACGAGGAGACTCGGAGAGGAAGCGCTCCTCGTGCTTGAAGCCGTTCTCAATGCACATTGCGAATGGAAAGTACGGGAAATGCATCGTGTTCGACTTTTCTGCCATATGTTGGATGTCGGCGTGCACGAGCGTGTCGGCCTCGTGGCCGGAGTCGTCGAGCAGCTGCGCGAGCGCGAGGGCGCGCGCGCGCGCGTCACGGGGCAGGGCCCAGGGGCTGAGCGCGCTGCCGCTGTGCAGCACGGCGCCGTGGAGCAGCCCGCGCGCCATGGGCGCCAGCACCAGCGCCTCCGCCACGGCGGCCGCCAGGCCCTGCCCGCCCACCACCACCTTGTGCGGGTCGCCGTTGAACGCCGCGATGTTGTCCCGCACCCACCGCAGCGCAAGCACCGCATCCTTCGCTCCGGCGTTTCCTGGTAGCCTTTCATCGTCCAGACACAGAAAGCCGAGTGGTCCTATCCTGAAATCGAGAACTTAATCTGTGTGATTCATAAATATTTACTTTTTGTGATAGATTGTATTTGCATCATGCATGACTCTTAAATTCATATGTATTATGTTGTGCATTAATTGTAGCATATGCATGCCTACATCTACCATAACCATAACACGCACGGAGGATCATTGGTTTCTTTAATACATATTTAACTAAATTTACACCTGCTATCGCCTACCAGGCTAAATAACTTTTGCCGCCGGCACGTGCACTTTCCTCGCCTGACCATGTCATGCCCTGCAAGATCCCGTTACCTATGAGCGATGAGCACGACGACGAGCCCCTGCTGCACCAGCTTGCCTGGCGAAAAGCGCGCGCCGGCGCGCAGCCACGCGAGCACGGGCGCCGGCGCGCCGGCTGCCGGCGCGTGCACGTCTAGAGTCAGGCACGGCTCCGGACGCGACGACCACGTGCAGTGAGACTCCTGGGACTCGCGGATACCGGACCAAGTGGGCGCCAGACCAGCTCGCTGAAATATTACATGCAAAAACTGTCCGCTATCCACAATACGTAAATATTCCTCATAGTACTACACAGGAAAAAAAAATCTAAGGTATTTTCTGATTAAGGAGATTAGGATGATGGAGTGGTCTACTGCTATTAGTATAAATATACATTTAATAACACTGTAAACCATGTGCTCGTAATAAATCATTTGAACTTAGAAAACGGATCTTTAATTTTCAAGCTAGCTAACCTCTCTAACTAATGAGTTTATGACGTTCCCGTTGGATCTTTCGTATACTTCAAACTTTATTTACGGGCGTCACCTCAAGCACAGGACTTGCCTGTTAAATGTAAGAACTTCTTACCTTAAACCTACCGGCATCATTGATACTGGCGTACGGAATCCCCCTGTAGGAGGTGTACCCCTGGTGTTCCTCGCCACGGATGGCGCCCTGCGCCGTGATCACCACGGACTGCTGCGTCAGCGACGCCAGTCTCACCACTAGCACCAGCCTCACATATTCCAAGTTACACATTACTGCAACTTCCTATAGTATGGTAGGCTGCCTATTAATTTTGCACTTGTCGACGTGGCATAGCGGCGGAAATGGCTATGAAAGTGCCGGGGGAATATGGTTAATATTTGGCCCCCGCTTTCCACTCTAATTGCTGTTGTACTCTTCCAAGTTTTTAAGTTATAGAAGCTATTTGGCTAAATAGATGGATGTATTGATTGCACACAAAATGCATCTGGTAAAAAATCTAAGGCTCCGTTTCCACCAGAGAGGCTGAGAGAAGCTAAGTAAATATTGACTCTTAAAAAATATTCCTCGTAATACATCCTAGCTCATCCCTAGTGGAAACGCAGCCTAAAACTAAGTAATCGTCTTACTTCAAGCAATCTAGGTGCACTAAAGTTACTTTAAAAAAATAATGGTTCAAAGTCGTAAGTGAACCATCGTATGGCTAGATTGAAACTGAAATTGTTCAATGTGATTAATTGAAGAGTGTGATGATTGTATTTCCCTGAACAAGTGTCATCCGGCGCGGGCGCACGCCCAGCCGAGCGTTGCGCGCGCGCTTTGTCTGCGTTCGCGGGAACGTTTCGCCACCGGCGCATCACAGTGTTTAACGCAATTCAATTGATGCATTTCTATGAATATGTACTGGGGTTGGTACATAATATAAATGTGCGTAAATAATTGAGCATCACAACTTCTAGGGTTGACGTTGATATTATATTTTTCATAAATTATTAATCATGTATTATTTTTTTACAGGTACGTGTTTTGCAGTTAACTTTATGAATGAGACAACTTAGGAGTCATGACAAGTAAGTAAGCTAACATTACATACTAATAACGTTATTTTTTGCGCGTTTTTTCATGATCACTACCATGCCCCCAGTTAGAGAGTTCTTTATTTATTTATTTTATTCAAGTTTACAATACACTTTACTGTTTTAGACCAAAACGTACATTGCTTAACAATGGGCATAATATTTCTAAAATATACATTAATTATAATAATAACACTAAATTCACACATTTCATACATTCATTAATTTAAATAATAAATTTATAAAATTCACTCAAAAGGTATGCCTTTTGTGAAAGTACATCAGCCTCCACGATCTGATGAATAGCATTGAGTAAAGTAATTGCTCTAGAAGTGGGTGTATGTACTCCTTCAAGATCAGCAAACAAGCGTTAACAGGGCTACCACTAAAGCCTTTTAATAAATTTCAGAAATACTTTGCTAAACTATTTCTACTAAATCAGAAATCTTTCTAGTAAATCTATTCCTATAAATAGAAAGGTATTTTCTTATTTGAAAATGAAAAAGCTACATTATTCATGTAGGAGTTAGGAAAACGCCGCGCCGGTGTAACTGCGCACTGCAATTGAAACATTTACTTACAACTTTTCGTTAGCTTACTGTGACGGCTTCCGTAACAGCCGCATTGTCATCTTAACTCACAAAACTCTTAAAAACAACCCCTATCTTTAACACTTACCCTTTGCAATTTCATTTTTCAAAGAATTGAGTCAATCCAAATGTTAAATGCACGATTTTCAGTAATAGAGTAGCAAATCAGTATATTTGCTTATTACAAAATAAAAGGCACTCACGTTTAATCAAAATTATATTTATCTTGTAACATCCAACACTTCTGAAATGTCCTAACCTAGCTTAGTTTGATACTCAAATCACAAAATCTACTAACAGTTTCAAAACCTTGCGAAATAAATAGATACACTTTGAATACAACTACGTAGTAATTGTGTGTTCAGTTGGCGTTAAAATACTAATATGACGAGCACGACTAATGATGACAGTCAGTGTACATAAAATTGGGTTTTAAGTAACATTTCCTGACGTGAAATGAACATAAACTCACCATCTTATTACAAAATTACCATCAGGCAATTACAATCTTTCTTCATATTTTCGTCTTTCTCATAAAGTTAGTGAGTGCTCTTTATGTGAAATTGCACAGAAAATTGATGAGCCGATTTCAAAATGATTCCTCTTGTGGACATTGTATATCAGAACCATTGTTTGACAATGTTTTCATGTAATTATTTTAGTAATATAATTTAGATTCAAACTTGTTTTAGAATCAGAACGGTGGATATTGTTGTTATCTCATTTGGTTATTTTTGCTTCATATTTACTTACAATAAAATTTAATATTTGCTAAAGCCTTAAATAACACTTACAAGTTTTTATTAAATAAGTTAATAATACACTTCACTTAACCTAATCACATAAAATACTTCAGTCATCTGTAAAAAAATATACTAATTAAGTTTACATTACATAATGAGTTAAAATATCTTACCTAAAAGTAATGTTGGAAATTATAGAATGATTGTAGACCGATTAGACATATTGTCTACATTAAGTATTAATATTATCATGTATTCTGGTTGTTGGGTATTTTTTAAATTAAATAAAAATAAGAAATATTTTACTAAAAAAATATGTTAAAAATATGGTGGAATTAAATTTATTAACATTTCTGGGGGAGTGAATTAATATGTCGTTATGTGACTGTCACATAATGCGGGTAATTAAAACACGATCTAGATTTAAAAAATATCGAGCCGAGACGAGTTTTTTAATACCTAGTTATGTGCTGTCTCTTACACTACTTTATCTACACTCATTTTAATAATCCTCAAAGTAAGAAATCATAGAGACACACTTGACAAACATACTTGAATAACGTAGGTAATTCGAATTGATCGTAATCTCTTTACTCATTGTCACGAATTGTAACTAATGATTCGGTGGAGCCAAATCCTCAAAATCACTATCACATTCACATATTTTTGACAAACAAAAATGATTTACTAGAAAAGGTCAACGTAATTATCTGTGGGACGAACATTGCGCGCGCATTGTAAGGTGCTTTTTGGTGTCATGTCGCGGTTATGTTATAGTGTCAATCCGTAACCCTATTCGCTGTATAAATGATGATAACTTTGTCCTTATATTGTCATTTAAGAAGTTTGGCTGTTGCATAATGTGCTTGCTGTTGCATAAAGTATTTTATGCAATACCCTAACTTTTTAATTTTCTTAAAGCTATATTAAATTAATAATATTATAATCTATATTATAAAGTCTGTTAAAATGTATTTTATTTGATGTCTTAAATTGAAGATTATCAATGTAAGTACCAAAATAAGTTTCTACCTTGTTCCGACTTCTGGTTATTATATTTTTTGTGGCGTAATTGTGGAGATCAATTTAGCAAGGACGGTAAAATGGTGCCTTCTATAAATAATAATGAGTGTAGATAAAATATAATTTATACACTGAAAGTATTAAAAACACGTATTAATATAGTCATATAATGTAAAATTTATTAAAAAACAGTTCGTCACTATTTTGATACCACTACTTCTAGAATTTTAATTAAGCTAAGGATTTAGGTACAGGCTCAAATATACAATAAATTACTATTTAATACATTTAAAGATCGATGTGGATTGAAATAAATTATAGTTCAAAAAGGTGCAGATGGTGATTACATAAGCTTACGTTATCATCAGAGTTCGGAATTAGGTAGTTATTTTGGTACTTGCATAACAATGTTGATAATATGCATTTTCCCGAATTTGTACTGGTCATCCTAAAATGAAATTTTGGTCTTATCTTCTAAATTACTATGTACCTGAATTTCAGGCCACGTTGAGAATAATTGTATAAAAACGAACATTTTTTTTATAAATCATGGGAGATTTTGAACTCTTTAAAATTATTTTTTGAGGCATATCCATTTTATTCTTTCACTGTATGAATTCAATGTAAGTACCAAAATAAGTCTCTACCTAGTTCCGACTTCTGGTTATTATATTTTTTGTGGCGTAATTGTGGAGATCAATTTAGCAAGGACGGTAAAATGACGCTTTCTATAAATAATAATTTGTGAAACTTTCCGGTTTTATAATTATTTGGTTTTTAAAATTGCATTTATTGGAATATAGTTAGCAATACTTTATGAAATACAATAGTGAAATTTGATCATTTAAGTTTGAAACTTGATTTTTGGAACTAGCTGATTAGGCTGAAATACAAAAAAAATTGGAAATATTATATATAATAACATGACAGTAATAATATTCGTAGATTTTATCATAGCGGTGATGACTCGATTTTTATGATGGAGGTCATTGCCCTGCAGTGGGACAATTATGGGCTGACTTTACTTAACTTTATTCGTAGACTTAAAATGGTGCAAGTATTATATGTATCTTTTTAGTTTACACAGCATATTTTCGGTTTAACGGAATGAGAGAAACAGCAATATAGTCAATTCTAGGTACTGTAAGAGGAAATTTCGCTAGGCTTCTTCTTATGTGTTATCATAGAGGACTAGAAGCATTGCGGACTAGGTCCGCCTTGCGCTCCGGCTAAGGTGGTTAATTCAACAATTTCTTAACGTTTATATCGAAAGAAAAAAACATTGGGTTCAAAACGTGACCTAAGCGAAAACGTTTGTAGCTGAAACCTTTGGGCCTGGCGTGGACGGAGAGGCGGTCAGTGCGCGGGCCGCGCGATGGCGTAGAGCTTGTCGTAGAAGCGCGCGTTGGCGCGCTCCGCCGCCGAGCGCTCGCGCCAGCACGCGCGCGCGCCCCGCGCCCGCAGCACCGCGCCCGCGCCCGCGCCCGCCCCCGCGCCTACCCCCGCCCCGCAGCCCGCGCTGCACGCGCCCGCCGCCGGCACCGCGTGCCTGCCAACGTAAACTTTGGTTTTTATACAACCAAAAACGCGAAATAAAATCTGTCATTCCATACAAAATAAAAAATCCACGCGGCAGTAAAGTATGAAAAAGCTATTTTTTTGTCGCTGATTTTACTGATCTAACGTACTAAATGAACTTTATTCACGATATCTATTATGTAGTTTTTAGAGATGTAAACGATAAAAAAATAACGGACATATATTACTATCTAATATCCGTAACACGAGTGCTTAAACTACTGGTCATCCATGCTGGTACAGATCTTAGTCAACGGGACGTGAAAGAGCCATGAGTAGCGGGCTCGACCGGAGTGATACACCAACCATACAGAAAACCGCCGTGAAACAGCGTCTCTGCTATGTTTCGATGCGTGAGTGACGGTAGCGAAAGAAACGAGGGATTTAAAAGGTAGCATCGCATTTGTGCCTAGTGTTGTGGATGTCCATAGGCAACGGTAATCGTGTGATCCGTCTGCTCGTCTTCCACCTATCAAATATTAAAAAAAAAACTGTATGTCCTCTGAACAAAAAAAACTGGACATCATCCTCTAGATTTTTCAAATCTATGCATATTTCTATCATTAACTTAACAGCAATAATAGATATCGTGAAAAAATCTACACATTTCGGAAATTAGTAACCATGATCCGCTTGATCCATTCCCCTGCTTAAATGTTACGAAAATCTGACGGCAGTCGCATTACCAAACTCCCCAAATTTATCTATAATAATTTTCACAAATTCGTAATCGAACATCAATGTCGAAATAAAAGTAAAAAATTGGTTGATGAGTCGTTGTTATGTCCAAAAATTAACCAAAGAGAACATCTTACAAGAATTAATGGAAAAACTTGAAATCATTTGATCATCATGCTAATCATAGATCATGGTCCAGATACACCACATATAAAAACGAAATTAAACACGAATTTAATTCATACATGCACATAGAGTAGATATTGTTTGAGTAAAAGGACATAATAAGAAGAAAAAGATACGATTGTTAAAAGACTCACGGATCGTTAATGAAGTCGAGGAAGAGGCTGGTCATGCAGTCAACGACGAGCTGGTCGCGCGGGTCGAGCTGGCGCTCGCGCAGGAACCCGTCGGCGCGGAACACGTACGTGAGGTCCTCCACGTGCCCCGCGCCACGGAACGAGTGCCCCAGCGCCTGCTTCACCACCGGCGCCACGCCGCCGTACGTGAACCTAACCAAACGAGGGTTTCAATTTAACACGCCACGCGAATACAATCTCATTATGCACTAGCGGTTGGAATTTGAGACCAGGCAGGGAGATAGAGAGTAAAACACCTATTCCGTCTGATTCACTTCCTGTTTATTTGCGTACTTTTTGTCGCTACCTATATTTATTGACAGCTTTCGATTTTGTTCTACATCAATTTAGGGTTATTATCAAATAAACTTGTGTTACAAGATAAGAGAAAAGTATGTAAGGCTTACAAATAATGTGTGTATGTACTGAAAATATAAGAAAACTAAAACTAAATAGTGCTCCTATATTATATCCAAGGTCCGAATTAAGTCTTTATGGAATAATACAAGGTAGCATTTTTGGGCCGCTATTATTCATTTAATCTGCCACACATAAATTGTTTCTGGTTTTTGGCAGCACATCTGTGGTTATTAAAACATGGTTCACGCATTTCACGAAGCCTTATCGATTGCCAAAACTTGACCATTTATTGTACCACAATTGTTTTATATCGAGTGTTATTGAACGAGCTTCCAGTAATTAATAAAACTTCTGGATTTAAATTTCTATAGATCTTAAAATGTTGTTGTAAAAAAATGCTTTACCCATCAGATTGTTCAACTATTCAACGAGTCCTTAATACCTATAGACCTTGTTATACTTTTAAGAAACTACTCTGGTCTCGGTCGGTACCTACTTGTAGACGTAGACGGGCGCGCCGCCGGCCTGGAGGCGCTGGTCGGCCACGCGCAGCGCGGGCGCGGCGTACAGCCCGTCCGTGCAGAAGCGCACGAACGCGTCCTCCGCGCCGCCCGCGCCGCCCGCGCCCGCCAGGTAGCGCCCGTGCGCCTCCTTGAGCAGCAGCGGCAGCGACTCCTGCCGCGCCTGGTACAGCAGCCTGAGGAACACCTCACCGTTACGACACGACCACTGCAAAGCATCATTATTATTTCAGGCAATATACGTCCACTGCTGGACACACGCCTCCCCCAGTGATCTCCACACAGATCAGTCCAGTGCATACATTTTTTAAATGTTTTTTTCATTATTTGAAGACGATTCACTGGCCAAGGGCAGAGAATGTGTCTTCCTAAGTAATACTTACCCGAAACCGGAAAATTACATTCATTTCGACCCCAGAGTAGCAAAAGATAGAAGAGGCACGATAGCTCCCATAGGGTCGAGATTCGAGGTGCTCATAGAAATATATCGAGATAAAAGAAGTAAGATTTGTAGGGAGGCAAAGTGGAGGTACAATCATCTTATCCGAGCAAAACGCCTGACCAGTGGCCCAAATTTGTATAGAGCTGGCAAAACGTATGAATATTTAGAATAAAGAAAGTGTAAGAACTAAAATCCGACTACTACTAAAAACACCCCACGTTTATTGGAGGAAAATGGTAATTTTAGTGTAAATTGAGAAGTTTCTCGGGTACTCAAAAAGTCAGTGTTATTAACAGGCTTCCTGGATCATGGTCTAAGAGTACCCCTTACGCCGAAGGACGCAACTGGAGATTACATGCTAAGATGAGGAGGAGGGCAGTGTATACCTGGGCGGCAGCATGAGCGCGGGCGTGGCAGCGATCTTGGCGGAGATGTTGAACTCGTGCAGGCGCGGGCGGAACGTCTCGCACTCCGCGTCCGTGAAGCCCAGCAGCAGCGGCACGGCGCTGCCGCCGCCACGCCGCAGCAGCGTCTCGGGCTCCTCCAGCAGCATGGGGGTCACGCCTGGAAGTAATCACAAGAATATTACGTAGTTATGATTTCTATCATAGGTGCTGTTCCGTAAACAGAAATAAAGTTCATGACGACCACGTCTCTTTCCTCCTAACGTATTTAGATGAATTCTTCCACACCATGCTAGCTATGCCAGCAGGTCTCTATGTTTCAAAAGCCATTTTAATTTCCAGATAGACAGGACTATAACGAAAAAACCTACTACCTATGATTGCTCATCTCACCAGCATTGTACCAAAGGTAGATCCTACCTAGGCAATCTGTACTTAGCAGTTATTACAATTTTGGAGCTACGACATGTGTCGACTCTCATCATCGTCCTAGCGTGTCATTGTCGGTTGCATCCAAAGCTGTCGCTACGGTAGGATGACGGTTGGGAAGTAAAGTGTAGTCAAAAGTTCTTTAAAAAGTACACCTGTATCCTTTTTTTACCCGACTACGGCAAAGCAAAAGGAGGGTTATGATTTTGACAGGCTATGTATGTATGTATGTATGTATGTATGTTCATCTGTTTCCACGTAACTTCTTAACTACTTATCAGAATTCGACAAATGACATATCATTATAAGCGTCTTGATCGTCCGCTGGTTATAGGCTATATGAAGTTTCACAAAATCTAATGTGGCGCCCTCTAGCGGACAAAACATACAGAGTAAAAAAATAAAGTTATGATAAATATGCCGTGTTTGGTATCATTTGAAAGCGCTTGACTTGTACATTTTGAATATATATATATATTACTAGCACTTGGACACCAAAATAGTACAAATAAAATAAAAGTAAAAAAACTAAAACCCAACTACGACAAAAAACGTCGCTGAAAAAGTATAAAACAAGCCTTCGTTGTCAATTTATGCAATATTCACTATGTAGAGATAAAATTTCATGTTTGGAAAGGCGTAGTCACACGTTAAATATACTACCCTTTGACAACGTGTGACTGCGGATTTCCAAACATGAAATTTTATCTCTACATAGTGAATATTGCATAAATTGACAACGAAGGCTTGTTTTATACTTTTTCAGCGACGTTTTTTGTCGTAGTTGGGTTTTAGTTTTTTTTCTACTCTGGCGAAGAAAGCGACATTTGGGATTTACTCGATAGGTCTTCAGCCTCACCGAGGAAGAGCCCTATTATCATTTAGACTGCTATCGGGTATTCTGAGGACAGTTGCGTTTTCCAAAAAAAACATTTCAATTAATCAAATATTTAAATCAAAATTCGAGCAAACGCTCGAAAAATTTGTAGTTTAATATAGTTACCAGGGTGCGGCGACTCGATGACGGGCACGAAGGTGGTGAGGCCGTAGAGGTTGAGCAGCTGGTCGTTGGCGCGCACAAGGCGCTCCAGCGGCGCCGCCACCAGCGCGGCGTGCAGGCGCGCCGGCTCCTGCGCCGCCTCCACGCCCGCCAGCGACAGCAGCAGCTCGCTCGCCTGCCGCGCGAACGCCGGCGAGCTGCTGAAAAAGTCGCTCGTCGCCACGCCGCTCATCGCGATGACCCTGGAATCGTCGATCGATCGATTTACTTTATACCCTTCGCTTTTATCAACAAAACAGAGCGCCTAATTTAAAGCAGTAGACGTTACGACCGAATCGGAGTTTCCCTCTTTTTCACAAGCGCTGTGTGTCTCCATGTTTAGATGCGACAGGTTTGTTCTCGTTCGTTACGGGACGGCTTTAAATTAAGCCACCAGGTCCGGTTGAAGCATCGAAAATTATAGTCAAACTAACCGCTCCGGGCAGATACATTTATTTTATTGCGAAAAATAGGCAGACAAGGATGCAGCCCATCTAATAGTAAATATTACCCGCCGCTCATAGACGTCATCAATGCCGGAGCACAGTCATGCCGCTGCCTAACGTGAAAGAAGTCTTATCAAAACTCGTTTAAAAAGGACATAATTACGTCGCAGCGATCAGGGAAAACCGCGGTTCACTCGGACTCGAGATCTATTTGAGTTGAATGATACATTCGGAGCAAACATTAGAGATTTGAAACAGTGTATCATTTGGCTGAATTTGAACACTCAGTCGTTTCAGTAAAGAGTTACACACGTCTATGGAAGAGTTCAGCTCTGGCATTATTGGGTCAGCTTGATCGGCGATACTATGGCCTCAACGGGTACGCTGTTTCGCTGAATGAATGTGGGTACCGGAGTCTCTATCCACCGGAAAGGGAAGTGAGTGAAATCTCTGGCAATGCGTTTGTGATTCCACCGGTGTTGCGGGTGTCCATGTGGAATCGCTTACCGTCACGAGATTAGTCTGTTCATCTGTCAACTGATATACATACCCTCGAAAGAGCCCCTCGGCGGCGGGCACCAGCGTGAGCAGGTGCGCGAGCGCGGCGCCGGCGCTCTGGCCGGCCACGGTGACGGCGCGGGCGTCGCCGCCGAACGCCGCCGCGTTGCGCCGCACCCAGCGCAGCAGCGTCACGCAGTCGCGCAGCCCGTTGTTGCCCGGCACGTACGACGAGTTTAGCGACAGGAACCCGAACACGTTCAGCCTACGACATTGCAACCCAACTTTTATAGGAGCCATGTGATACTGTGGTTGTGTAGGGCGCCCGCGGGCCAGATGTGAGTGATGATCTAGCAGGATAACTGGCTGGAGCTTGATGCGAGTAGCCGAAAAGCGATGGGAGTGGCGAACATTAGGAGAGATCTATGTCCAACTATGAGCTGCAACAGGCCGATGATTATAATGACGATACTGTTGTATAATTTCTATACAAACAGCTGTCAGCTGGCGCTTATTTTATTTTAATTGCCAGATATTATAAATTCCGTAGGTAGTATCTTTGGCCAAGCGTACCCATGGTAGAAAACGGGACAAAGTGCTAGGCGAAAGTTTTTAGCCTTTCTAGGAGAAAACCACTCCCATATTGGGCGCAGGTCTTTTCTCAATTAGTACCACTGCACTGTTGACGCTCTGTTGTTCTAATGGTTTAAGTATCTGATCTGATTAATGGCCATGATCTCAGGGTCCTGGGTTCGATTCGCGGGTCAAGCAAAAATGTGACATGTTTCGAGTTCTTCGAACATATCATCGGGTTTGTGATCACCAATCCCGCATTAGGCAAGCGTGGTGACTTGAACTCTAAGATGGAGACCTTTGCCCTGCAGTGGGATAGTTTATAGGCTGATACTTAACTAATTGAGAAAAGACCTTCTTTCTTTTAAGAATATTTTTTTAAATATCCAATCGAATTTTTTCAATTTTACTTCGACTGGAAAACATTCGGAGACATAATAAAGTTAATTTATATTTCCTACGAAACGAGATGAACAAGAACAACTGAAGTTATGTACCTTTATTACGGCTGTGTCAAAAAGCTACTTATACTGACAACTTTTGAATTGAACATTACATAAAGCATCCCAAAGACCTTATACAGATCGAGTGTCTCAATTTGACACTGCGTGATGTGGCCATTAGGCAACAAGATAACAGACGGGCACAGCGCCCCATAGCAACTAGCCAAGGCCGGGGAAGCCGGCACGTGTAACCCAGACTGCGCTGCCGCACCGCCGCTGGCCGCTTAGCAACCTGCCTGCGTCTAGCTTTATAACAGGACTTGAATTTAATATTGTCGATGCATCTATTTACGAAAAATTTATTACTTGATATGTTGATTTATTAATGCAACTTTTAAACTGCTGGTAAACGAGCTAGGTTTGAAGTTCGTAACAATAAATTGTTCACCTAACTTATATCCAACTTACTCGTTCCGTATAAATTGGCAGGATAGTACAGATCTTAACCTACTTATTTTACGCAGAACCTCCTCAAACTTTCAGTTCCTGCGTATATAGTGTAATTAAGATTGTAATTCTAGTACGTGTGATGGAAAATAAATATATCCTTATGGCGACGCATATCGGAGCCAATGCTCATAGCACAATTTCATTGAACTGGTTTGGTCTACCGCTGTATGTTAATTATTTAAATAATATATTTCCTTCCATCTTTGCAAACCTTTTTTAGAAACTAAATGCTCATTAGTGTTTATTAATACCAAACGCGTCAAGAAGTTCAACTTGTGTCAACACATTTTATTACAAAGTGACGTAATGCTCTATGTGGTTTTGTTGGACTGATTAAATTGAATTGACCTGGATATAAAACACTTGGACTCCGGGCTTTATTTAGTTTTGCCAGCACTATAGATTCTACAAGAAAAGTAATGAAAGAAAGTTCCACATCTTAGCATACAATTCCCTGTTGCGTCCAAAGCTGTCGCTCTGGAACCCTGGGTACGCTTAGCCCATAATTCAGGATTGGGGAGTCTGGTAATGAAAGAAAGTTACCTGTAATTGAATGTGATAACGATGACGTCGTTGCGTATTAAGAACTCCGGGCCGTGCAGGTCCGGGTCCCCGGAGCCGAACGCGAAGCCGCCGCCGTGGATAAACACCAGGATGGGCAGCCCCGCGCCCCCCGCGCGCCCCGCGTCGCCTGCCCTGCCCGCGCACGCGCCGCCCGCGTCCGGCAGCGCGTCCAGCGGCACGTGCACGTTGGCGTGGATGCAGTCCTCGCCCATGCCGCCCTCCGCCGTCATCAGCTGCTTGTACAGGACATCCGTCTGCGGGCATACAGGCCCCACTCGCGTCGCGTCCAGAGGCTCATCCCATGGCTCTAGCGGTTGAAGTTCCTGCAAACGGCAAGCGTTTCTTAGCAAGACATCTTCAAAGGTGTGTTGAACCAGTCTAACTACTACACTCAACGTATCCACATCTGAAACTGTTGAACGGTTCAATTCTACGTTTGATTTAAGTCAGCATTCAGAGTATGGAACACGATGCTAATACATAACTTTCCCCTAAACTTACCCAAAATCCTCTAATGAAGTATGGAAAATTCTTTTTCCGGAAAACTAAGAATAGGTATGTGGAATTAGTTGCCACATACCTGAAAGCGTAGTTTCCCCAAGGGTTGCTTGGCGTAGGGCACGCCGAGGAAGCTGGCGTACTCGACGCCGGAGGTGCGCCGGCGCACGCCGCACACGCAGCCGGCGTGCGTGCGCGCCGCCACAGAGCACGAAGATGCGTCGGGGATGCTGCTCGCTACCGCTGCAAATTAGATGTTTTAAATGATTTTTTTTCCAAACGACTATGGAGCGAAATATTCTGGGTGTAAATAGAGGGGATAGAATACAACCAAAACCGGAGTTACTGATGTTGTAAAGAAAACTGCCAAATTGAAGTAGGAATTGTCAGGGCACATTTGCCGAATGGACCTGGAAAGAGGCATCAAAATTGCAATTTTTTTCCTTAGTGAGGACGTCTCCAGTAGGGACAAACAGGAATAATCGGACAAAGGCCCATAAAACGATAGTGCGATGATAGCCACAAATGGCGTTATAGATGGCATTTGCCTTTTCCTAATAGTGGGACAGTATAGACTAGGTAAAAAATAAAAATAACATTAAATATAAATATAATAATATATACATAGTGGACTGACCGCCAGCAAAAAAAAACCTCAATAAGACTAAGGCCCCGCAAGTCCCGTGATTATCAAAAAGGAATCAGAACAGTACTAGAGTTGTTTTGTTTCTTTTTATTCACAGTACTCGTAATTGGTGTTTCTTTTTTTTTTTTAAATATGTACGTACACAATGGACAACATTTTAAAATTGCTAAGCTCTGAAACAAAAAATACCAATTCTTTGTTTACTTTTCCGCTGCTCGAATATATATTTATTCATTTTTTATATTGCTCATTTACTGAGAAAAAAATTAAAAACTAAAAAACGTAAGATGACGTCATCGGACGGCAGAATGTAAAATATTTCTTTGCTTAGCACATTATAGTTTTAAATTTACGTAATGCCAAACTCATGACATGTAACTGTCAAAAAAAAAGACAACTTGTCAACGTTGAATGTATGAATGACGTTGACAATGTTGACACTAGTATTATTTACCTTTGACAGTAGTACCTTTTTTTTGTTAAAACAATGATAAGCAAAGGAATATCGCTGTATTCAGCCGTCCGATGACGTCATTTGGCGCTTACGTCTATTTAGAATAAAAAGAATTTCAATAATTATTTTATGCATGAAAATGGACAAATTTTGAAAAAAAAAAATATGGGTCTGTTCATTTTATGTCTACTTTCATATAAAAAAACAATATGGACATGTTAAAAATTTGAAATGTTGTCCATTGGGGCTTTTATATCTAATAAAATTATGGTAGAGAGTTTACAGAAATAAATATAAAAACGTACGTATAAAAATACGAATTTGGTAGAAATTGAATGAAAATGTTCAATTCTCCATTACAACTGTTCAGTCTTATTTTATTTATCCGAAACTGATATTTAGTATGTAACGTTATTTAACGCGCCAACTCGTAGATATGCAAATAAGCCACATTGAACATTTAAATGATCGTCTAAATTAATAACAAATACTTGTCTCGTGAGACATTTCCTTTGTCTCACGAGACAAGTATTTGTTGACTGCCGAAAAATAAGTCACTAAAAAGCATGAAAAATAATGTTCGAAAAAAACCTTCAACTAAAACCACGAACTAAAAAGTGTAAAATAATATTTTAACACTTCATTCATTTTAGATAACATTTTATAACAGTACCCTCAAAAAAAGGTGTTACTGAAGTCGTTGCCTAATGCTTGTTGAATAATTGAATGTATTACATACAAGATTAGTATCCAGATAGTATTGAGCGCCGACTTCGGTAACATCTTTTCTCGAGTGTAGGTAGGTGTCTTTTTAGTTCAAGGTTATTGAAGGCGTCTTTTTTTAAAGCATGCTCATTGTAAATTTGCTGTTGAGTTTCCTTTATCAATAATAATAAAATAGTAAAAACTTGTAAAATATGTACACACGTGTCAGACATACCTGGGCGCAATTTGCATTACGATACTTTTGTTATACATTGAAACCTGGTTAAGTGAGGCTTAAAGGGACCTGCAATGTTATCTCACTAATGTTATTCCACTTACCCAGTGTCTCAGATATCCAGTTATAAATAAATATCTGTCTCATTTACAGAGGGTTCCATTAATAGAGGTCCGTACATCGGTTATTTCAGTTATAGAGGTGCGATCATTAAATAAAATAACGTGTTACGAAAACATAACATTTTTGGTCACTAAAAACCAAGCTTTCTTGGCAAACCTCTTCACCACATCAAGTGTGTTCCCACTTTCATAAACAGAATATTAACTTTAGTTTTTCACGTAATGACAAAGATTGTAGCTTTCCTTTAGACCTTTTTTTTTAACAAACATTCGTATGGCAGTAAAGGAACACTAAAACTCGAGTGCATTGAAGGTCGAAGTTACTTTCGTCGTTAAGTGCAGAATTTGCGGGTAGAAAAAGAATATAAGTCAACAAACAAAACGATGTTATCTCAGTTACAGAGGTTTATGCATATAAAATTATCTCGCTGTCCCAGTTATGTAGGTAACTATGATGATAAATTGAAAGAATGAATCCCAGATATAGAGGTTTGCTTCGTTCCACTAACAGAGGTAATTCAGTGCCAGGGAGCGCTGCATGAGTTGCAGTCATAGAGGTTTCCCACTTATCCAGGTCCCACTTAACCATGTTTCACTGTAATTTCTTTTATTAACGTAATATTTATTGATATGGAAAATAGCATGATTGCCAACATCGATATGTTAGCAAAAGACTCTTATCTTTTTAATATCTGCGAGATTTTATTACTTCATTCACATCGAACATAAATTCAAACTTACACTGTTTATTTATTCGTATAAATATATTTTTATACAGCTGATTGTTTCAACTGTATAGAATACTGAACTAAAACCAAATATTTTTCAGTTACCTCTAAGTTTAGCTGTTAATGCAGCACCAGATGAGCAATTGTTTGCGCTGCAAACCTTTTACTGATATAAGGACGAGGTTAAATGCTTCAAGATAAACTTTAAGTTGCAGTATCATTGACTCTGGCAAGCATGTTTGAGGAATACAACATTATTAAATCCAATAATGATAGTAGTATAAGGCACTTACTAATGTACCTATTGATAAGAATGAAGAAGCGCATCCAAAGTATTTTACAGAGTTTGAGTGTATTTATATACGTCGCGACGCCTCTAATTGTTTGGTTCTTCCACCACTTAAAGCACTGCACTTTTCACATTGCTGAATAAATTGTCTTCAACCACCTTAAATTTCCTTTAGATTTTCTTGATGCTGTAATTCTGAGTGAGTCAGTTTGGTCGAGTTGTGTTATGTGTAGTTGGTACTCACCGGCGCAGACGAGCGCAGCCGCCAGGAGGCAGGTGGGTGTCAGCGTGGCCGTCATGTCTGCGCGTCGACTGGCCGGCCGCCCGGCCGCGCGGATATTATGTACCCCGGCGCGCGGCGCCACTGCGGGCGGCGAGCGTGCGATGCGCGGTGGCGAAGGCAGCGTGTGTGCAGATTTTTTTTTGTTCTATTTTAATCCACGATCAGTCTTTGAACTTTGAATGGATGCGTTGATTGTGAAAGAAATGCTTGCCGAATGTGCCCTCAGTTGGGATTTGAATGTCCAGTGACCTGGTCATTAGTGTGTAGCGAGAGACGATCTTGGTATTTTCAGCAGTTAATCGTATTTCCTCCTTGACAGTGCTCATCTGTAGCTAATTATCTATAGGAACTTTACTGTTTCTTTCTAACAACCAGAGAATTTCTGAATGCTGTCAGAGCTGAATGATGTCAGTACATCAATGGAAACAGAAGCCGAAAACTTGTATCCCATGTAGAACATATAATGACACAATACAAAATACATTTTATACACGAAGAAGCTAACACTCAATTAGTTCATTTCTTAGACACTCTTAAACAGAAACTGATAGTACTAAGTAGTAGGTTGAAAAGGTATAAGGCATGCACACTAAGAAAAACGCAAAACAATCAATTTTCTAGAAAAAAAAATTAATAGTAATGAGAAGCAGTTCTACAGACACATTTCAAATCATATCACAACAAATGCTAATCAAATTAACAGGATCCCAGCTGTAGAGGAGTTACGAGAATTTTGGGCTCAATTATGGGAAAACCCTAAAGAACACGCTGGTGAAACAGAATGGATCAGAGATGAAGAAAGAAGATATGCAGAATTACAACAGATGTAATTTGAAGCAGTACCAATAGATACATTTAAAAAAGTTATTGAAAAGCAACACAACTGAAGGGCCCCTGGAACTGACCACAATTATTGGATTAAAAATTTTACTTACTTTCATGTTTTCTTGCATAGTTACATAAATAATTTTATTGCAAACCCAGACGAAACCCCCATTACATAACATCCGGTATAACTTATATGCTACCGAAAGACATAGAAGATACAGTTAATCCAGCTAAGTACAGACCTATGACGTTCTTACAAACCATATACAAAATAATGACTTCTTGTATTACAGAATTGATTTACCAACACATAGACAAAAATAAAATACTAACAGAACAACAAAAAGGCTGTAGAAAGGCAAGTCAAGGATGTAAAGAACAACTGACGATTGACTCTGTTATTCTTAAAAAGGTTCAAAACATCAAGAAGTGATCTTTTTTCTATGTATATTGACTATAAGAAAGCTTACGATTCAGTTCCCCACAGTTGGTTACTCAATGTCTTAAATATTTACAAAATTCACCCCACTATATACAACTTTTTAAAAAACATCTGTCAGAAATGGTCAACCAAACTGAGATTGAACATTGATAATAAAACTATTCAAACGGGAGACATTTATTAGGCGAGGCATATTCCAGAGAGATGCTCTTAGCCCTCTCTAGTTTTGCCTTAAATCCTCTGTGTAACATGTTGAATGTCTCCAATATAGGATTCAGTCTCAAATATAAACAGGATGATGTAATAAGCGACGGAACAGACGTACAAAATGACAACCACGAGGAAATATTAAGCCACCTTTTATACATGGACGACATCAAACTTTATGCTGTTACAGAGGAAGATTTAGAAAAGTTGGCCAACATGACAGAAAGATTTTCACAAGATATAGATATGAAATTTGGAATAGATAAATGTAGAATTAATTCAATCAAATCAGGTAAAAATTATCAGCATCACTACTATATGAATAAAGGAGAAGTTATGCCATTGGAAGAGAGAGACGTTTACAAGTATTTAGGTTATAATCAATCAAAATTATTAGAATACAAAAGTACCAAAGAAACTTTAACAAAAAAAATCAAGCACATATTGAACTTCATACTTACCTCACAACTAAATTCAAGAAACACTGTCAAATCAATAAATACCTATGTTATCACCGTGCTGACCTACTCATTTGGTGTAATTAACTGGACCAAAACCGAGCTCAAGTCGCTGCAGCGCATGGTACAAACGAGCATGTCGAAGCACAGGAAGCACCACCCACGTTCATGTGTCCAGAGGATGAACCTACCAAGAGCAGAGTGAGGTAGCCTAATAGATATAATAAACCTTCATGCAAAACAAATAACTAGCTTAAGGAAGTATTTTCAAGAAAAAGCACAAAAATCAAAACTACATCAAGCAATAGTTGAAAATGATCAAAAACTGACACCCTAATAAATATCTCAATACCCAACACTCATAATCTCAATAACACAATAGTTGAAAAATTAACAAAATACACCGATTTAAAAGATGAAATTGCACGAATGTGGAAATTAAGAAAAGTCACCATAGTTCCCATAGTTATGTCTTCTACTGGTGTCATTCTCTTACAGCTACGAGGGCGACACTGAAAGTTCTTAGAAAATCAAAAACTGAACAGAGACAGAGTCCTTTAACATCAATACATCGCTGCATTCGATGAAAACACTGAGAAAAGCACTTGGCCCACTCTTCTTTAGGGGTCTCTTCGATGGCCTTTTGATACGCAGGCCACTGCTTCTTCGGCGTCCGTGAAACGTTTTCCTTTTAGTTTTTCTTTTATTTTTGGATATAAATAAAAATCGCAGGGTGCGAGGTCTGAGCTATATGGTGGGTGACCCAGTAATTCTACGTCTCACGTCGCCAAATACACGAGTGTTTGCTTGGCGGTGTGCGGCGAGGCGTTGTCGTGGTGAAGGAGGTTCCTACTGCGAGGTCGTTTTTCCCGAACTTTTTCCAAGACAAGTGGCAAACAATTGTTAGTATACCACTCTGCGGTAACTGTTTTTCGATCCTCTAAACAAACTGTTGCGATATGACCTGTCCTTCCGAAGAACGAGGCGACCATCTTCTTTCCCACGCTGCGACCTGTCTTCACTTTAGTTGGCAACTCCTCGAATGGAAACACCCATTCAGCAGATTGTCTTTTAATTTCAGGATCATAACAATAAATCCAGCTTTCGTCACCTATGCGTGCGTATGTCAAACACAGCATTTGAGTCACCTCCGTTAAATCTTTGAACCATTTCGCGGCACCAATCAACACGACGTAGTTTTTGGGCCTCTGTCAAATTATGAGGTATCCACCGGGCACAAAGCTTCCTGGCCCCTAAATGTTCATGAATGATTTTATGTATTTGACTCATACCAATGCCTAAACTTGTCTGAATCTACTGATAGGTCACTCTTTTGTCGGCCTTTATCATACGTCGCACAACACTGACGTTATCTTCGGTAGTCACCGTACATGGCCGTCCCTCAGACTAGTCCCGAGATTAGTGCGACCACGTTTAAACTCATTAAACCAGTTGTAAACAGTGGCACGAGATGGAGCTTCATCGTGAAAGGCCAATCGAAGTCTATCATAACTTTCTTGTTAACTTATTTGACATCGAAAGTCGTAGAAAATCATTGCACGAAATTTTCTCGCGTTAAATTCATGCTCACTTGTTAAAGATTATTTTCAATTTGCCGCCAAATCGAATTAAATGCATAGCCAATAATATGGGCAAAGAGTTCCATTTTCAAAATTTAAACTTAATATTTTAATCATCGTCTTATAAGTGGCCATTTCTAAAAACTTTCAGTGTCGCCCTCGTACTACCTTCTATAAGAACCTTAGGCCTGCGAGATGAAATGTACAGCAAGCTACAAAAAGCCTTTATTTTAAATACTTGCAGGTTGGCCCGGAAATTCCTACAAAGTGACCAAAATACAGCTGAATAGAAATGATATGCACTTGGTCCCGGCCCGTGCATATCATCAAAACCGATGATCTAGAACATCGAGTAAAAACCATATAGACGAATAATAATAATAATAATTCTCACAACATCTCATACGTTGACCTGATTCCGTACAAAGTAGCTTAAGCACTTGTATTCATCGCACGAATGTTTGTCCAGGGTGGGGATCGAACCCACGACCTTGGGCGTATATATATCTAATATATAAAATTCTCGTGTCACAGTTTTCGTTGCCATACTCCTCCGAAACGGCTTGACCGATTTTGATGAAATTTTTTGTGCTTATCCGGTATCTATGAGAATCGGCCAACATCTATTTTTCATCCCCCTAAATGTTAGGGGTAGTCCACCCCTAAATTTTTATTTTTATTTTTTAGACAAAATTTTTAATTTCTCTTTTTTTATGATACAACATACAAAAATACATACAATCCTCAATTTTCACCCTTCTACGATCAACCCTTTTATTTATATGGCAAAACAACGTTTGCCGGGTCAGCTAGTATATATATATATCTCTTTTGCCTATATGACACGCCAGGTATTATTTTACAGGATATGAGCTAACAGCTAACGCTGCGTGCATGTATTATACAGCTTAATTAGCTCACACCCTGTAAAATAATACCTGGTGAGTCTACTATGATACACATGAACTGAGTTTGCGCTATCAGGACGGGTCCTATACAGAGGTGTGGCGCCACCCCGAAATCATTCTATTTAATATTGTATGATCCAACATACACTACATATGGTTGAACATTTAATGTTTAGCGGTCTTCTTGATGGACCATTAAAATTAAATTTTGCATATACCCATCTATTTAAGAAAAAACAGCTGTCATTTATCCAACATTACATTAATAAATATATTACATTAATTAAGTTTGTGATTTTGCCTTAATTCATCCATGGTCTGATAGACGAAGATTAATGTTATCTAATCAGATAATACATATGTAGCTGTCACACTTACGACGATACACAAAAACCAGGCACACGTGTAAGCACATTATTACATTTTTCGTACAGAACGTGCCAAAACATATACTATGTATGTTATGGTATTCCATTATTAATGAGTACGAGTAAAATCAGGCATGGGATTGACAGTTTGGCATGTGTCATTTACCTACTGATCATCACCGCCTCGGAAATTCTGGCCGTAGCGAATGCTAGAGCTTCTATTACACTGGGTCGCAAATACCTAAATAATAATAATAATAATTCTCACAACATCTCATACGTTGACCTGATTCCGTACTAAGTAGCTTAAGCACTTGTGTTACAGATATCAGACAACAGAGGAACACAAATATATACTTAAATACATATATTACACCCAGACACCGAACAAACACAAGTGTTCATCGCACGAATGTTTGTCCAGGGTGGGGATCGAACCCACGACCTTTGGCGTAAGAGGCAGGGTCACTACCAATTGCGCCATCCGGTCAGTCATATAATTTTAAATAAAGACATAATTTTATACAAACGTGTTCAGTTCAGAACCCTAAAAGTATACAAGTTTTTGAGCTGCAATAAACTTGACTGTTGTGACGCAATGTTAACTGGCCGGATGGCGCATTTGGTAGTAACCCTGCCTCATATGCCAAAGATCGTGGGTTCAATCCCCACATTGGGCAAACACTCATGTGATTAATACCCGTGCTTATTCAGTGTCTGGGTGTAATATACATACATTACAAATATATACTTAAATACATATTTAAGTATATAATATTTGTTATTCCTCCGTTGTCTGGTATCCGTAACACAAGTGCTTAAGCTACTTAGTACGGAAAGGTAGTTATGCGGAGGCCGCGCGGCTGCGCTTCATACAAGATTAATTACTTTTTGATGCAAAAAACAAGTTCTCTGTGCAGCCCTCTTAAAGCCTGTAGCATGGTCCAAACATACCCCGGGCTTGAACCGACAGCTTTGAATGGAATTGTAAATTACACGCTAAGATGAAGGGGAGGCAAAAAACAAGTTGCCTTTGAACCTCTAGACATTTTTTACTAGATATGCAATTATCTCACAGAATCAAATGTTACATAAATATGGAGACAAAAACAATGCACTGCACATAATTATGCAAATGATCGCACTGTTTACCAATTTGTGTTGCAGTGATAAAGTCGGAGATAATGTATTTGGAGGACGAAAAACGCCAATGTCGCGATCGGCACGTGTAACGGAATAGTGACGCGGCGTACTTGTGCTCCTCTGGTGTCGCAGGTGTGGTGACGGTGAACACCTACCATCAGGTGATCCACCTGCTTGTCTGCCGCCTATTTCATAAAAAACTGACCCGCTTTCATAAAAACCTCTAGCCGTGCGTGTGCGGCGCACATCGGAGGTTTAATTGTGTGTTGTACCCATCTAAAATAAATTAACGACTATCTTAGGTTTATGACAATTTGAAGGTAGTTCAATTTGAAGTTGAAGGTAGAAGTCGCAAATTCGAATACCTTTTTTTATATCTCCGAGAGAAAATTAATCCACCATTGTGTGTTGTGCTGTGTCCTGTACAGCCGGTGGCACGCTCGGGTCGATTCCGCACCGGCGACATGACACAGATACTTCTCAAAGCAACCACCTTGCCCTGAGAGGATCTGTGTTAGCCAGTAGCTCATCGACCCCCACCATCGTCCGATCCATCTGTCCAGAATGGGTCGGACCGCCTCCAAGATCCGCCATCGGGACCCAGCACCTGAAAAACGTGGTCCCTTAAGCCGTCGCAATGAATTTTAAATAGATAGATAGATAGAAACATTTTAGGACAAATAGGACACAGAGGGTTGCGATCAATGGACACGAGTAGGTTAACTTCATGACAACCTCATGCGTTCCCCAGGGATCTATTGTGGTCCCCTGCTGTTCCTTCTGTATTTAAACGTTATTAATAAAGGTTTTAAAAATTCAAAATTTCTGTTATGTGCAGATGATCTCAAATTTTTTAAAGAAGTAAATTCTTATAATGATACACTCAGTGATTACTGCAGGGCTAACAAGTTATTCTTGAGTATTCTCAAATATAGCTGTATCAGCTTTACCAAAAATAAAAACCTTTACACATTTGAATATAAAATTAATAGCAATATCTTAAATAGAGTCTCAATAATCCGCGATCTTGGAGTTCTGCTAGATTCCAAACTTCACTTAGATATTCATGTAAACACCATTATCGGAAAAGCATTTAAAATGGTCAATGGTTCAGGTCTGCAGATCATTTCAAAAAACCCAATACTTTTCTACATTTGCATCGGTCTCTTGTCATACCTCAGTTGGAATACGCGGTGCCAGTCTGGATGCCATATTACAAGAAATACACTCGGCCCATCGAAAGAGTCCAACATAAATTTTTACGCAGAGTAAACTTTAAATGCCGCCGGTCTCGTGTCTCTTATGAACAGTTATTAACAAAATACAAGTTCCTGCGACTTGAATCAAGACGGTTACTCTTGTGTGTTATGTGCCTTTTTAACATAATAAATAATATAATTGACTGTATAAGCCTTTTAACTTGATCCATTATATTACCCCTAGGTCTGCTGTGTTTAGAAGCACACGCAGGTTTAAAACCTTTCATATAGACGTTTGTAGAACCAATCCGGGCATACGAGCCCCTTTGAATTGATTGAATTAATGACCTGAAAACTTAAGACTTTTCTTAGATACTCTGAGTAAGAACTAACAGATATTTCAGTATAACGATTTTTTTTCTTCTCTCTCATTTGTTTCTTTTGTAAGTGTAGGTATTTAATTTCAATTTGACAGTGGAGCTACACTGCACTTTAAGCATGCTAAACGATGCAGTTGCGCATTCCTTCTCGCACCCTTTACTTTATTCTCATTCCTAGACGTGGATTACGTTGTTGGATGTTACTCTAAGTGTATAATAAGCTTATCTTTAAGTTACTCATGTAATATTTTTTTTAATCCCTAAAATAAATAAATGTCTATCTGTAATAACCAGACACATCAGTCTCACAATTATGTCACCGATACCATCCATGTCATGTAGTCACAGCAACATTACGTACTTACATTCGAGTACGTTGAGACAGACAGACAGGCGGCAACCCGACGCGTGCGTTCAGATGACGGCGTACGCAGACACGATGACGTTTATACGATTCATTAGCTGGCTAATTGATCACTTTTTGTTATTTTCTAATAGCCTTATTGTACGTATCGTACACATGATACCGTTTTTCCTATGTCCACTTAGCTTAACTACTTCATATATGCTTCACACTTAACTATATCATTATGTAAATCTTGTGATAAAGTTTACAAACAATTTAAAATATTAATGTGACATTTTTACGTGTTCCCGAGAAAAAGGGTGTATGCAGACTGGCGGGTGCCGGAGTGTTCCCTTAAGGGTTCCGTATTGTTCTTTCAAGGTATCTATTCCTTAAATAACTAGGTATATATTTGTTTAGGTGTTTTCAGTTCCGCATAAATACGTTTATTTCTAAGTGTTTTACCAAGTTGAATCCCAAAGCTCCACCCCGGTTGTGTTGCATGTTGGACCTGGGTGCAATCAGCATGCTAGACATGAAAGCCTAGCGGTTGCAGCTGGCACGCGCGTGATGATTGTTAGACGGTGACTCATGGGCTACGGGTTTGATACGCGCGTTGATGTCTTTTATTAGAGACGTTCAATTTTATCTTTGCTACTTTCATTTTACATTATTTTATGTAAACAATTAAAATACCTCACCTATCTACCTCATAGGTATATGTCGGCGGTGGTCCTCCATGAGGATCGTTGGGTTCCATGATGAGTGTGCAAATAAGACTCTTTAACTTCGAGAATTGCTTTTAATGATTTTTTATATATAATAATATTAAATAGAGCAACACTTCGTGCCGTGGTTCAAATGCGAATGTAGTCATCCCAATTGCCAGTGGCTTAAATACTAAAGGAAAAGCTACCCCACTCCATTCGCACCGGAAATCACATAATTTATAATAATCCCATTTTTATATGTCAGTTTAAAAATCAACAAAATACAAGAAATATTTTAAAATTACATATTACAATGAATATAAAATAATAATTCAATTATTACAATATTTTAAATAAACAATTTATAATATTTATAGTACAAACGGAAGTTTGCTAAACATAATATTTTCTAATTTAAAACGGAAGTTGCCATTTTACAATATTTTAAATTTTTATTCGAACGGAAACGGAAATTGACAAGTCAGAATTTTTATGATTTTATTCGGTCGGAAAAGGAAATAGATAATTCCGAATATAAAAATATATATTTTTAAAAAGTAAAATAATGTGGTACAGGAAATTGACAAATTTGAATATATATATTTGTTAAATTTAATTTGAAAGGAAACGGAAATTATCAGAATTTTGTATTTTAATTTTAAAAGAGGAAACTGACTATCATTATACATATTTTTTAATTTTTGACGGATCAGTATTTTTTTTTATTTTTGTTGGATAGAAAGCGGGGATTGATTTATTTTAATTTAAAAATGGAACGCCGCCCATTATACATTGGTTTAGTGGTTTTGTGAACAGCAAGATTTGACTGTATGGGCGGGGTATAGGTGTTTTGAGAACAACTAGGAACCAGTATCTGCGAGAGGAAGTCACCCTTGCTGGCGTGCATCCCTCCTTAGAATAGCATGGGTGGACCTTCGGGATTATTTGTAATATATTTAATTGTTAGTAACTATTTTTAATAATAATTTATGAAGTCAAGTAATCCTATGTTGTTTTCTATTTCCAGGTAATTACATAACAACTACCACAAGGTGACTCATCAGAACGGTAATAAAATTAAAATATAACTTAAATTAGTACCATACTGTTTTGGTCCTTGCGACGTTATACGATAGTACTCAATTGATTAATAACAACTTGCGGTGCGTCCTATTATGTAGGTACCAACTACAAAAAAGAAATCATTTTATCATCATAAATGATGAAGTATCGAAATAAATTATTTTTTAGTACTTACGGCTATAAATGCAGACAGAAATAAATGACAAAAGGCGATAGGTGCAATTAGGTCGCTTATCAGTTGACCCGGGTCGCCACGCGGAACACTCGCTGCATTTCGCGAGCCAGCCATTAATAGACGCGTTTTACCTGAAATAAAACGCATATTAAACTACTTACCTTATTAGAAGCTTATTTATTAATGAGATAGGCATATCCGTTTCCGTTGTATCTTGCATCCCTTTCTACCCTATGGCGCTGTCCCTTTCGCACCCCTACTTTTCACTTGGCTGAGGTGGGGCAGCGCAGGCGATGAGCTGCGCGCCCTTGTTCGTCATTGGGTCGAATATTACACCAGGCAGGATTAGAACATAAGCTTCTAATAAGGTAAGTAGTTTAATATGCGTTTTATTTCAGGTAAAACGCGTCTATTAAACCACTTGACCGTTATTAGAAGCTTATTTATTAATGAGACCTGTTTGTTATCGCCTGGTGAAAAGTAGGTAAATGTGGGTATCATAAAGGCTACATTGGGTGCGAAACATGGTAGCAATGGAAATAGCATATTTAAACAAAGTAACTTTTTATTCCACTTAAATATTATGATAGTTTTAAATTATTACAATTTGTATATACCTATAACGAAAAAATACTCAATCTCGGTCTATAATTCTTATACAATCATATGTCTTTTGAACTGTAATAGTGATTATAAGAAAAAACAATAACAAACGAATCATTTTAACTGTTTTTATTTATTTATATATATATAATAAAAGTACCCATATATTAATTATGTAATGGGATGAAAAAGCGAAGTGATGGTAGAACGATTCGGTTTAGAGGTTAGTACTTCGCGACGATAGTAATTATGGAACGTTTTATCGGATTTCCAGTTTCCTCTGGCCAAAATTTCATCCAGGGGAAAATTATTCAGCCAATTACTTGAAGATACAGCAGACCGCATACTTCCTGGGGTTGCCTCAATCCCAGCTTGCTTCATAATCGACTTGATCCACCCAGCTATCATTGTGCGCGACGCAGGCGCCGGAGAACCACGTAATGTTATAAATAAATTATTAGACCCGGACTTACTTCGCCTTTCATTTAAAACCTCTATGGTTTTCTTAGCCAATAAACAGGATTTAGATTTTGGTTTTGTGGGTTGGAAATCAGCCTCCAACCTGACTGTCTATATTGACTACAATCTGTTTTTGACCCGAATTCGGGCCAAAGAGTAATATAATCATTGCCAATCACACAGTGATCATCATCCACCCTTAACAACGTCAAATCGTGTATTCTGCGGCCAGAGCAAAGAATCAACAAAGATGCTGCATGTCGTACAATATGAAAAACACTATTATAATTAATAGGGTAGTGACTTAAATAAGATGTAAGCACTTTAATGTCCCAAACAGGTGGCTTTGTAGCTTTAGGATTTTTCAAAGAAATAGATTTCAGAATGTGTTTAACCAACACATTTTCACTTAATTTACCAGACAACTCTGCATTACAGAGCGTGGAAACTACAGATTTATGGAGAAGAATAGTGTTGTATGAAAAGTGATCTTTCAAATAGAGATCGGCTAAGAATTGGGCTAAATCTGACCCTTGAGGATTTGTTAAATTAACATTGTGCTGATGAGCCCATGACTTCCAGCGATTCCAAGCTACCTGATATGTCTTCCTTGTAGAAGGTCGCCAGGATGATTTAAGCAGATCTATTTGACTTGAGTCCCAAGATTTTATCTTCTCTGCCCACCCCCACACTTCCAGATCTCTAGAGTTAAATCCTGAGTTCGAGGTGGTGGCAAGCCCGTTGTCGTGTCTATGAGACACCGATTCAGCTTCGTCAATGTGAACGGGGCTGCAATGGCCCGAGCCTTGAGATCGGGTCTCCAAAACACTTTCTCCCACCGGGGCACCACAATCAGATACAGCCCCGTGGCCTGATTGAGATGCATCAGCACTTTGGGAATTAGAAATGGAGGTGGGAATATCCAAGCAAGCGAAAAATTCCAGGTCACGCTGAACGCATCGTGGAACATCGCGTTGTGATCGTTGCAATCCAGAGTTGCGTAGTTCGCTACGACTTGCGCCGTTTTGGATGCAAATAAGTCGATTACCGGTGATCTTCGCAAAGATCCTTGTTGTACACTCCGGTAGTAAATGCCATTCCGCGGGCCCGCGGAGCCTCGAGAGGCAGTCTGCTTGGGTGTTGAACTTCCCGGGAATGTATTGGATTTTCAAGTGAATCTGATGGTTGGTCTAGTATTTGGAAAATCCTTCGCGCCAGATTCATTAGACTTTGCGACTTGGTCCCGCCCTCGTTGCGAAGATACGCAACCGCAGTCCGATTGTCCGACTGAATTAACACAGAACTCTGTGCCATATGCCGCGCATGGGATTCTAGAGTCTTGTAAATAGCTAACATTTCCTTTTGATTGCAATGTAAGTGTTTCTCTACGCAATCCCAAAATGCCAGATATTCTGTGGTTGTCGATTTGAGCTCCCCATGCCATATCTGACGCATCGGTGGCCAGAAAATGCATCGGCGGTGGTACATGTATTCGTGTGGGCAAGTATCGATTTCGTAGCCACCAGTGCATTTCTTCCTTTACCTGACACGGAATACTGTATTTGGTCATCATCTGACCCTCGGGCAAGGAATTGAGAAACTTCAGAGATTCTCGATGATTCAGTCTCCCTCGAGGGACCACGAAACTGGCAAAATTCAGCAAGCCCACAAGACTCTGTAGTTCCTTCAGCGATATTTTGCCTATTTTCAAAACATGGTCCAGCTTTTTGGCAACCGAGGCAGACGTTTCTGGCGGAAGATACTTTTGGTTTTGCCAAGGGTCCCAGACAATGCCAAGATAGGTCACGATTTTTTGAGGGACAAGAATCGATTTGGTGTAGTTTATCTGGAATCCGAGATATTCCAGTGCTCTTAAAAGCATGTCCACATGCCTGCCCAACGTTTCCTGGTCTTGGTTTGCCAGCAGATAATCGTCGAGATATACTATGACTCGTACTCCGTTTGCTCGAAGGGTTTGTGCAATCCAGTTGGTTAGACAAGCGAAAACCTTCGGAGCTGTACACAGACCAAAGGGGAGACACGTCATCTCGAGCAATTCGCCTTCGTACAGAAGGCGTAGAAACCGCCTGTGTGACCTTGCTATTTGAAGGTTGAAGTACGCTTGTGTCAAATCCACCTTGCACATGAAATCTTGAGGTTGAAGAAAATCCGGTACACGGTTCATATTTATAAGGCGAAACGGGTCGGTCAGCACATATTGATTTAGTAATTTCAAATTGAAAACAGGGCGGCTTGAACCGTCCCTCTTTGGTACAAGAAACAGAGGTGATACAAAGCTCGGGGACAGATCCGCTACTCTTAGAACACCTTGCTGTTTCATCTTTTGAATGATCAGTGACATTTCGTCCGATTTTACAGTGCGATGACGGTGATTTTGCAAGTCCGGTATCCTCAGTGGGGGTTTTCGTAGGAAGGGTATGCGGTACCCTTTTATTATTCTCAGGATAAAATCTGGTGCCCCCATTTCCTCCCAGTGACTGACAAACTGAGCTAACCGACCGGCCTTGAAGAGATCTAAGTCATTGTCTTTGTCTCTTGCCTCCCCTATTGCCAGAGGGCGAATAAGGTCGTTTATGGCCTCTCTGCGTCGAAGGCCGTGGTCCCGATCTGCGAGAACGAAATGACACACTTCGGTTGTTACTTTGGTAACGGGGCTCTTGGTGAGCATTATGATGTCCTCTTGATGAAAACTGGGACTGACAACCACCCTGTGAGGGCTGATTAGATGAGCAGCTAGTATGTGCACAAGGCATCATATTCCAGCCGGGTTCTGAGGTACCATGCGATGGTACATTATAATGGGCGTTCCCCCGCGAGGGGAGCCGTGCGGCATTAGTGGATTTTGCTCGCGAAGCATTTCCGCCGCTAGATTGATTTGCAGGCCAAAAGGCTTTTCGTATCCCGCCTGCAGTTTCAACTGTCGCAGTCAAAGCATCTTGTTCAAACACGTGAGTGTTTGACGGAGGGATTTTTTCCAATTTACATTTAATCAAAGGATCACGTACACATTTGAGAATACCATCCCTTCTCATCTCTATCGTTTCAGCTCTGTGACCGCAAGCCATTTGTAGCAAGTCAGTGGAGACCTTATGAAAATCGCCTTTTAGAAAAAACTCGTCGATTTTATCATCGAGATTATTAAGTGACGCATCTGGAGATTTAGACCATGCTAATAAATTACGACAGCTTTTTAAGAAAACTTCCTTTTGTTTTAAAATACCAAAGGTAATCGCAGCGTAGGATTTATCAGAGTATGCTAAGTGGCGTATTTTGTCATACGCCTTTACCTCTTCGTTTGTTTCGAGATCTGTAAATCCCGGCGAATGGTTGTACAATTTTTGGGTTTCGAAATACCGAACTTCCGACCACGCCCTACTACCGAATCGTTGAACCTCACTTAACATTTTCAAATATTCTTCTGGAGTGGTGGGTACCGCGGGGTCCTTAGTTTTTGTTTCGATTTGAAAACTTAAATTAGGCAATATTTCCTCAACTGGACTATTCAAAAAAGGCTGCGATGCACAACAATCATTATAAAGCTCACGACTAACATCGGAAATAAATGATTCATTATCGCGAAAACTATCCTCTTTATTAACGATATTTTTCCGTAATTTACCCACTTCTTTGGTAAGTTTTTCTAAAAGACGACGGTCACGCTTTTGTTTCTTAGATCGATGACGATGCGATTTCCTTTTTCTCTTCCTAGAATCTTGCGAAGATTCAGAACGGCTAGTAGACGAAGACGATCTGCTATTGCTACTGCTACTACTGGTGCTTTTAGATCTCGCCCGACGATCTCGTTTGCTCGCTTTATTACGTTGCGGTGCCACACCCGATGGACCGGCGATCGGTTCATTTGGGAGGCCGCTATCGTTATCCATAGTTAAGTTTATTTACAAAACTTAATTTAATCACTGACCTAAAAGAAATCACAAGTTCATGTACTACACGAATCTAAAAATAGATTCGTAACATGATCTAAAAATAGATTTGGAACAAAAATGTTAAACACAATGCGGGTAGAAAGCAAGAAATCTTATAAAAAATCTACGAACGGTAACACCGTTTCAAAAAATATATGTGCAACTCACGTGAGGATCACTTGGGTATGCAGGTAATCTAGATTTTACCCAGATTTAATTATACTTTTGAAACACAAGTTCACCAACGGAAAATTTTTACGCCAATGACGAACAAGGGCGCGCAGCTCATCGCCTGCGCTGCCCCACCTCAGCCAAGTGAAAAGTAGGGGTGCGAAAGGGACAGCGCCATAGGGTAGAAAGGGATGCAAGATACAACGGAAACGGATATGCCTATCTCATTAATAAATAAGCTTCTAATAACGGTCAAGTGGTTTAATATTGTTATTCCATTGCACGTTGTCCTGATAAAGTTGTGTATGTATGTAGGTACATATGACTGTTCCTACGTCCACATCATTAGAATGACCGTTATTTTTTGCTGTTGATTGTGAATATAGGCGTACATTCAACTGATGGAAAGCGAAAGAGAAGTCTAGGAGAACGAGCAGAAAAGATTGTGTTTTACATATCTTCCAAATCTGTTTAAATGGACATAGTCATTAGTCAACAATAAGAATTCCAGTATAGGTAGGTTCTTTAAATGGATTCTTAAAGTTAACAATTTTAGAAAAGCTCAGGTTACTACACGCACAGGCCACGGCACGTAAGTGTAGCGCTGGCCGTTAGTTTGCGCAGTTATAAAATAGCTCATTTTATACTAAAATGATTTCTGCGCGCTCTAGTTCATCATCATCATCATCAGCCCATTTAAGTCCCCACTGCTGGGGCACGGGCCTCCCTCAATCACATGAGGGGTAATTGCCATACTCACCACGCTTGGCAGACGGGTTGGCGAGGGTTTTGATATAAATAATGCGCTCTAGTTCACCGCTAGACTTATTTGGCGCGGCCTGTACTATCAGACGGATCATTTTGGATATCCCTGTATTATCGTTTCGTTATAATAATAACTAGCTGACCCGGCAAACGTTGTTTTGCCATATAAATAAAAGGGTTGATCGTAGAAGGGTGAAAATTGAGGATTGTATGTATTTTTGTATGTTGTATCATAAAAAAAGAGAAATTAAAAATTTTGTCTAAAAAATAAAAATAAAAAATTAGGGGTGGACTACCCCTAACATTTAGGGGGATGAAAAATAGATGTTGGCCGATTCTCATAGATACCGGATAAGCACAAAAAATTTCATCAAAATCGGTCAAGCCGTTTCGGAGGAGTATGGCAACGAAAACTGTGACACGAGAATTTTATATATTAGATACACTGATTAGCAATATATCTGAGTGTTTATGCAACACTACGATTGTTCTTGACCTATTTTGGTTGCTATAAACAAAAAATCCAGTTTCATATCAATCAGTAACAACAAAATATGTGACATTTTACCTTTTATTCCAGCAAAAAAATTATCCATGTGTGCCAGTAAACTTGCAGTTCCACTATATTCAATTTCTAACTTAGCACTGGGATCTTTCCTGATAGATGGAAACTAGCAAAGGTTGTCCCGATACACAAATCCGAATCGAAAGACAGGGTTATTAACTACAGGCCAATATCCATTCTTCCGGCATTGGGAAAGGTTTTTGAGGTATTGATAAAACCAACAATACAAAGTTACTTTAAAAAATACGTCTCTGATCATCAGCATGGGTTTATTACAGCAAGATCTACGTGTAGTAATTTGGTAACATTTTTGGAAAACATTGTTGACTCGGTGGATGCCAATAAACAAGTAGATGCAATTTATACCGACTTCGCAAAGGCGTTTGACAGGGTATCGCAGTACGTATTAGCGCAGAAACTCACTTTATATGGGTTCACAGGTCCCATTCTTAAATGGCTAGTTTCTTACTTATCGAATAGATACTTCTACGTTGTAGTTAATGGTTATAGTTCCAACATACACCGAATTACCTCAGGTGTACCTCAGGGGTCATACCTAGGACCAATCCTCTTTGATATTTTTATTAATGACCTTCCTGACTGTTTTGCCAACTCTACGCCTTACTTTTTTGCTGATGACTTGAAAATAATTCGCACAATAAGCAGCTTGAACGATGCATTATTACTTCAAGATGATCTTAACAAACTAATGAATTGGTGCGCAAACAATAGCATGGACCTTAATATTAAAAAGTGTTTGCAGATAACTTTCACTAGGAAAATAAACCCCATTCAATTCAATTATCGTATAAATAGTACACAACTAAATATAGTAGATACTGTCAGAGACTTAGGAGTCCTTATTGACCAAAAATTAACATTTGTCCCGCATATTGATTCAATTGTTAAAAAAGCATCAAGAAGCTTGGGTTTTATTATTGGAAATACTAAATCCTTTCGAAACGCAAAAACAAAAATTTCCTTATTTAAGTCTTTAGTACGTAGTCTGCTTGAGTACTGTAGTGTAGTGTGGCGTCCACATTACGCTGTGCACAGTCTTCGAATAGAACGAGTTCAGAAACGCCTCTTGTATCACGTGGCATATTCGGTTGGCGTTGCAAAAAGGATCAAGGGATATGATGCACGTCTAAACTTTTTTTAAATTAAATCATTAGAGAGTAGAAGGAATGTGTCTAATCTATTATTTTTATCCAAAATTTTAAAAGGCCATATTGATTGCTCCAACTTCTTATCAAAATTCAAATTTAAAGTTCCCTCCAGATATCCCCGATCCCCAATAAACCTTTTATGTCCTCCCTTCCGTAAAACCGTACTAGGTTCAAACTCCCCTATTCCAAAACTCTGCAAGCTTTACAACACTCATAGCAGTGAAATAGATTTATTTTGCACGTCTTTACCTAAACTTAAATGGCAGCTAAACCAATTAGATGTTAAGTAAGTAGATAAGCAATTCTTGTTCTTCTTTGATTTTATTATATATTAAATTCTTAATTACTAATTAGATAATACTTCAAGCATGCAGTGTTTACCGATCTACAATTGTACATTTAGCTTTAAGTCATTGAAATTGTTATACAGAAACTTAAAATGTATCAATTAATGGTCAACCAAATAAATAAAAAAAATTGTAACCCGTGATGGGCGAGACAAAAGGCTATTGTGTCACTTGAGCCTAGCATGTTATCCCCATGCATGTTATCTCCTTATTATGCACCCGGTGAACTGCGGTCCAAATTAGTTTCATCATCTTAAAAAAAAAATATTCCGCCTGTGGTTTACGTGGTAGAGTCTACGAATTAGAAATTACAACTGCAACTAATAATTGTGCATCTTGTCCTTGACATGTTTCATCATCTACCGATAAGTAAACGCAACTTTCTTCTATTGTCTTTCTTGGAACTCTGCTATAAGAATTTAAAACTTCTCTGCCTGCAAACGAAATCAAGAGATGCAAAATACTTAGGGAACGAGAATTGATATTATCACGGCTATTGGCTCTACTTTCTCATAGGTGAACTTTAAGCTTTACTGCCAGGAGGTACACTCACAGAGAGACCGTTGGCAAGCAACCTCACTCGAACAAGCTCAAAACGTAACCAGCTCAAGCCGGAAACATCATCCAACTCTACTCGAGGCTGTTATCACAATCTGTGCCGCCCTGTGCCCAATAACACATGGAGCAGGCACTTTCTTGTCCCACACGTGTATGACGGCTCATGACGGCAATTAATACAATTCATTGTTATTGCTATCAATAGGCGACACATTGCATAAAGCTGTTGTTTAATGGCTGACACGTTTAGCAAAAAGTTAACACTTACATACGCGTTGTGTTGTTTGATTGTCGGCGCGTGGATTAGTGTTCATTTCTGTAATTATTGTATTCTTTAACTTAATGTTATACCTACATTATGTATGATACCTACACGTAAACAGCATCAAGGTTAGGTAGGATTTACAGGAATATCCATATATGTATTTTGTCACGAAACCTCACAAAATTGCACTTTACCTATTGTGATCACTGATGATCAGCCTCATCTCTTACACAATGAATTTGTAACATAAATTAGAATACACGTGCTAAAACATTTCTAATCTTGTGATAAATTTTACAATATTGTATTGCTAAGTTACTAGTTAGGAAATATCCCTTAAATAAAAAATATAAAAATTACAAAATAATTTTATTTCTCATAATCATTCTCATACATGTTTTCTTAATCATGCTCATAGATGCCCCAGGTAGTAATAAAATACTTGAGTTGACGCTATACAGTTCACATTATGAGATTAAAAGCTTACTCATCATCATCATTTCAGCCAATAGACGTCCGCTGCTGGACATAAGCCTCCCCCAATGTTATCCACACAGATCGGTCCTGTGCCGCCCGCATCCAATGGATTCCCGCGATCTTCACCAGATCGTCGGTTCACCTTGTGGGGGGCCTGCTTCGGCTGCGACTTACTGTACGTGGACTCTACTCGAGGACCTTTCCGCCCCAACGGCCGTCTGTTGTCTTCGCTATGTGCCCTGCCCTCGGGTGACTTTGAGCCTCCTTAATCGGCACATTGTAAGCGCCCACGTTTCGGTTCCGTATGTCACACACGCATTGAAGACTTTCGTGTTGAGACACTGCGGTATATAGGCCGAAAATATGCTGCGAAGCTTCCCAAACGCTATCCGGCCGAGTGCCTAAGTCTTCCAAGGTCTCAGCCATGACTACGATATCATCTACGAATCGAAGGTGTGTCATTCACCATTTATATTGATGCCAAGACCATCCCAGTCCAGAAGTTTAAACACATCCTCCAATAAAGTGGTGAACAGTTTCGGCGATATAATGTCGCCCTGTCTCACACCTCGCATGAAAGGTAGGTGGGTTTTGATCCTGGAGACCTATTTTTGATTTGCTCGTATGACTTAGCGTCGTCGGATGCAATTTTTTTCCTTATTTTTGAATCATTCGATTTCGATCTTGCCAATATAATACGGTAAATTGATATTCTAACCCTTCCATGCAGAATTTTACAAAAACCGGTAACACCATCGACTATTGGCTGAATATAAACATCTTTGCTTTTTTGTCACAAAAAACTATGAATGTCACATTGTGTCAACTCTCAAAACCAGTCAAATCAAAGTTTTTAAAATATAATAATATTTTGTTTGTGCTTGTTGCTATTGACAACTATTTTGACGTTGCTTCTACCGTTCGCTTTTAGTCACTCGACCAACGAGTAGGTGGGGTCACTCGTTGCAGACGAATGATTCAAAAATACGGAATATCGTATGTCAAAGGAAAATGTGTAGAAATCGTGCGCTCGTCACGATGCTAAGTCATACGAGTAAATCACTAGACCAACAGTTTTAATTGTATTCTAATTTGTTTTGTGTAACTGTTTTCTCATTTTCGAATTTATGACTATGGTAGGTCGGTAATCATCGCCAGCCCATTTAAGTCCCCACTGCCCATGTCAGCCAAGTCCCCAGGTCGGTAATATAAGGGCCAAAAGCTCCTACTTGACAGAAAAACATGAAAACTCTTTAGGTGTTGGTTTTTATATCATTTTTTTCTATTTATACAAGTCTCAATATTAGTTGAGTATATAACTCATTTATATAAAGACATAATGAAAATACAAAATATTTAACATAGTCGTAATCTGGAGAAATAAAAATTGTACTGGTAATATACCAGTTGTATCGAGTACTGATTAGTAAAGGGAAGCTTTTGAACTGGAATGGGTCGGCACGGGTTGATAATAACAATAGATTATTTTTGTAAACATGTTGTTATTGTTGGCATATTTAGAAATTAATATCAAATTGAACATTATAAAATTGCCAATGCTGGATTACGTGCTCATTACGTTAGTATAATATCAAACAACGTCATGTAAGTACACTCCACTTGTACCAAGTTGCAGCAAACAAACAAGCAACAAAATTGGCAGATACCCTCAATGTTGTTAAGTTCCTTAACAACATTGAGGGTATCTGCCAATTTTGTTGACGAAGCCATTTAGTATCGTAGAATTACTAAGTAACATACTCATACTGATATTAGATTAATAAATTAGTATCAACATACATAGCGAATTTATTGCCGGTGACTCCAACGAGAGCTCATCGGTGGTACCATGAATGCATCGTCATGCAACATTCCAGTGTGTCACAACAAAGCCGGACGCAATACCTGGTCACCAGGCGCTAATATTATAAAGTGCATGCGCGGTTTTGGATTTAATTATATTAATTAACTGCGATGACCCTCGTATCGGGGGTCTCGCTATCGACTGCTATCAGCAATGCTTATTTAATCTTTGCTACGGCTACTGATTGCATTCCTGCTTTATAAATCTAGGTAACGCCATGTATGTGCTTAGCGTTTGTACAGCTACTTGAATTATCTCCTTTAAAAGGGATAGTTGTGTTCATGTAGTAAACAAGTATGTCATTAAAGGTGTGCCTAATCATCGCGCAGCAATCGAAGTTGGCTGCCACGCTCAGCCCGTTCGCCGCGATATGATCTTACAACAACATAACTTTTCCATGAGGTGGGATGGGCATTGGATTAGAGGTTATATAGACTATTGCACATAATTTGGTAGAATACGCGAACTCGGTATAGTACGTCAGCATCAAAAGTAGCTTAACACTTTAGTACCATGTCAAACTTACTGTTCTGCCTATTAAAGACAGTTTCTGAGTGGTACGTAAAAAATGTTACTTCGATATCGTACTAAAGTGTTAAGCTACTTTTGATGCTGACCATACCAGACCAGCGGCTAAGTATATTCCCTCATTTTCCTCTCGCTTTAGTGACAGTTATCCACCATAGATACCTGTGTGGATAATCCACCACTCCTCAATCTGCATGGAAGTGCCGATCAATGTATGAATATGAATTTGTTACTGTTCCACCTATTACTAATACCTAATTTAAGACGTATAATAAGTAGTAATAAACAATGAAACGCATTGTGTCCGTCAAAATGGCGGGATCAAACCTGAAATCCAGATCATTTTAATACTTATGACTAATACTTAATTTCTACTATTTGCTACCCTCGGTGAAATAATTGCTACCTTGATATTTTTAAAGTTATTAGCAAAAGTATCTGGTTTCGCCATTTTGATATTAAAATAGCGGGACCAAACTAAACCACCATTCGCTGCTAGTAAGTACATTTGATTTTAATATTTACTACCTTTTTCCTACCTACACATAATCATACCTCAAGGTTACCGTTCCAATAATTTTGAAGTTATGCAATATACATTTTGGTCTCGCCTCTGAATTATTGAAAGAACAATTAGTTCATGTATTGTCGAATAGTAAGAATATACTACCGAATTTCTACTTTACCGTACAGTACTTAATTGCAAATAATTTATTTCAATTGGTTTTGAATAAAATAAAAAAATATAATTTTCACCACTTTTCATTTTATTGTTTATATGCCTATAATGTTGGACATAATATTTAGACAATATATAAATATTCTATATTACCTTCGTTAAGTAGAGAGAAAATAAAAAAAGCAAACAATTCTGATTTAACCTTTTATTTAAGTTATTCAAACAGTGTTTACCAAGTCAATTTTCCGAACAATTTTTGAAATCGCCAATTCATTAGCTACCTAATTTATATTTTCTAATGGCTTGATTATAAATAAATCAATATTTCAAACTTCACATACATTGGTCTGACCTGACTCCGAGATAGGTAGCTGAAGCACCCGTGTTACGGATATCAGAATCAACAGTGGAAATACAAATATATACGTATATACTTTTCTTTTTCAAATACATACTTTATTTATTAATTTCAATTACTGTACGGTAAAGTAGAAATTCGGTAGTAATCATAAGTATTAAAATGATTTGGATTCCAAGTTTGATCCTGCCATTTTGACGGACACAACGCATTCTGAGTAGGATTAAAATTATAATAGCGATAAATTAATAGCAAATACGCGCGAAAATCTACAATGAATCTAACAGCTCGAGTGACAGACGCCACTAGGGATGGGGTTTCGACTAGTGATGTCGTGCCATCCGATTTTTATTCGGCTAACACGGAATTGAATTAGGTACCTACCCGGTAGTGCAGGCAGTGGTAGGTTAGGTTCACACGATAAAGTGCAATACAGAATTAGCTTAGGCTTGTACTCTAAAGCACAATTAGAAAGCATTTACGTCTGTTTATGTCTGTTTGTATTGGTCTGGGTGTTTTCTATGTATTAAACATGTATTTACAAAAGAAAAGTATTATATGTATATATTTGTAATCCCACTGTTGATTCTGATATCCGTAACACAGGTGCTTGAGCTGCATATCTCGGAGTCAGATCAATGTATGTGATGTTGTGAAATATTTATTGATTTATTTACGTCAGAGCGCCACATGTCGTTGTGGCTTCCACATGGCACGATGGCGTGGTGACACGAGCGTACGCTCGGCGCAGGGTTAGCGGCACAAACAAACTGGAGGGCGAGGAGCGAACTAGATTGACGTCGATATGACGTAACGCGAATGCGTCTAGCACTATGCTAGTGGTGCAGTGGGAGCCAACGTACGACATAAAGTCACAATTCTTCAATGAAGGGACTAGTAAAGAACACATCCTTCGCTTGTCTTCTTTACATGGCACGTATCGACCGCCGACCCGCAAACCTTCAAGGAAAAAGCCTATTCCTTATTAAAAGGCCGGCAGCGCATATGTGACTCCACTGGTGTTGCAGGAGGGCGACGGTGATCGCTTACCATAAGGTGATCCGTCTGCTCGTCTGCCCTTTAACTCATAAAAAACATCTATTTCAAAAAATAAAAAAGGGTTGCATTTATTTATGCTAGTTTCATCAATTTAAAACATGAAGTTTAACCACAACATACGAACTATAATCTTTATAAACGCTTCAGTTTTTAAGATATTTATTTTTAACTAGCCCTAAGCTGTCTGGGCATCTTTAAGGCAAGAGTGAACAGGCATCTTTTAGGCAAACGCGTATCATCCTAGACCTCATCGTCGCTTTCCATCAGGTGCGATTGTGGTCAAGCGTTGGCTTATTGACCAAAAAAAAAAAAAAAAAAAAGCTATCGTTATGTATTAATTAGGGAAGTATGTTTGCGTCGAAATGCGTGAATTTACTAAACGCTTCAAAAACTTGGTGCGCTCCAATCCCAACCGGTTAGTAGTTAGTACAGATGTCGTAAGTGTTTGTTCCTAAGGGCGGGCGGGTGGGTTATCGCTTGGCTACACGTGGAGCTGTGTTTACGAGCGCCGGTCAGGGCTGCACCGCGACGCGCCCGCGCACGATAGCTGTAGCTAGATACAGCTTCGACTCTACGACACACGTGCTGTAGGCTTGCTCTAACGCTTGTGGTAGAGACCTCAACCGCTGTCACCTTATACATCCAAGCATTCAACTCGAGCTACAGACACCACTTTCAATCACTGTCACTGAATTGACGGATTGTGTCTGCAATAATGAACCAAAGAAAACTGACCTCCAAACCTTGTTCTTATATTTTGCAAATATTTGAGTTGTATTTCTGGTTTTTTGTCTTGTTTCTTATTTATTTTTAGATTGTTGTGTTATTGCTAAATATATATCGTACATAACCTGTCTGTCTTATGTGTTGTACTTGGGCTACATTTTAATAAGAAAAATAATTAATAACACACCCTTTCCTACTATCAAAAGGTGACTTATTCATCCTACCGTCTGACTACTCTATATTGAATGAGAATGCCGAATTCCACAGCTGAGAGAGACACGTTATCTTTAAAAAACGAAGAGATGCCCTGTGACGACAGTGCTAGCACTAGGTTAGGCACTAGGTAAATATACTTAGGGTTACGTCCGATCTCCTCACCTCGCTGGTTGCGTAAACCGCAATGAAAATAGATCGCCGCTGTTTACTATGCGTGTACCTTAATGATAAGTATTATATTAAATTAACGCCTAGATGCGTATAGTGTAAAATCGTAAAGTGTTTGCCCATGATGCAAAGAAAAAAGCTTATCTTCTTGGGTTTCATTTTGCATCGAACTCGACTCGACAGAGTCTCTGAACCATCTCATTAAAATCAAAAAAGAGTTGGCACCGGTACTAACGCGTCTGTTTCGGTACTCTTACACCGAAGGCATTGTCCCGAAAAAATGGAAGACTGCTTTGGTGCACCCGATCCCAAAAAAAGGAAACCGCTCAAATCCGTCTAATTACAGGCCGATAGCCATGACTTCCCTTCTCTCCAAAATAATAGAATCAATTATAAACTGCCAGCTGGTAAAGTACCAAGACCGATAGCCGAGACCACCAGCTTATCAGTGATCGCCAATACGGCTTTCGTCGGGGTCGCTCGGCTGGTGACCTTCCAGTGTACTTAACTCACAGATAAAGAAGTGCAATTCAGAGCAAAGGAGAGGCGTTGGCGGTCAGCTTAGACGAACCGAAGGCCTTCGATCACAAATGGCACAAAGGGCTTTTGTCGAAACTTCCATCCTACGGGCTCTCAGAGAAACTGTGCAGTTGGGTTACCAGTTTTTTAACGGATCGTAGCATCAGTCTTGGTCGACGGTGCGTGCTCTGACGTTAAATCCGTTAACACAGGTGTTCCCCAGGGCCTATCGCTCACGCTGTTTCTGCTACACATAAATGATATCATCATGCTCATGGTGGCATCCATTGCTACGCAGATGACAGCACAGGCGATACCTTATACAACGGCTGAACAAATGTTTGTGTCGGAAACAAGCTTGTGTCTGAAATCGAGACTATACTAGGAAAAGTCTCCGACTGGGGGCGACTAAATCTAGTTGACTTTGACCCCTCGAAGACACAAGTATGCGCGTTTACCGCCAAAAAGTCACCCTTCGTCATATCGCCTCACTTCGATACTACTCTCCTATCTCTCTCTGATAGAGTCGGGATCCTTGGGATCGAAATATCTGACAGCGTTGAGTTCCGCGGTCATCTAGAGGAAAAAGTGAAATCGGCTTCCAAAAAACTTGACGTGCTCAATAGGTCGAGGCCGTATTTTATGCCGAGGCATCTCTTGCAACTTCATAAGGCGCAGGTGCGTCTTCATATGGAATATTGCTCTCACAGAGGTGAGCCAGGGGGGCTGGAGCTCCCAAATATCAGCTTCTTCCTCTAAACCGTATCCAGCAAAGGGCAGTCAGAATTATCGACGATCAGGCTCTTTCCGACACGCTCTTTTGTCATTGCATAGAGATGTAGCATCGCTATACGTCTTCTATCGTATCTACAATGGAGAGTGTTCCGAGGAGCTGTTCGGCCTTATTCTAGCTGCAAATTTTCACCATCGTACATCACGCCAGAACTCCAAATTTCACCCACATCACTTGGATGTATTTTATTCCACCACACTTCCTACCGCGCGTTGTAAAACTATGGAATCAACTACCAACGATGGTATTTCCGAACAGATACGACCTGGCTATCTTCAAGAAATTATCCGGCAAATTATGTCGGCGGTAATCACTACTTACCATCAGGTGAGCCGTCTGCTCGTTTGTCTGCCATAAAAAAACTCTTCACTGTATAATATAAATCATAAGGGTCTTGTAATATATACATTGTTTGTGCTTTATACTACATATTATTAAACTCCTTTGTTTTAGAATATTGTCATTTTAATTTAAGATCACACTTTAAAGAATGGTATAAGGAGAAAAATAATACTGAAAATAAAGCTTGTAATAGTCGCTTTTTTTAGAACTCGTAACCCTTTTTCATCACACTAACCTTTTTATCCCAAAAACTAATTCTACACATTTTATTCTTTGTTGAAGCGTTTGTTAGCGGTGATCGGGTGGATAAATGACGCAGGCGGTGTCGTGTTTGCGTTAGTGCCGTATCAGTTATCGTATTTGAACATCGGAAAATGGTGGCGCCATCGCATCAGTGTGATGAAATAACAAAACACTAGCCTAGGACCTGATTGATTGATCATGAGGTTGTGACGTTAGGCGTCACTATCTACCTACCTACTTGGGAGGTAAATGAGTCAATACACTAAGTCATAAAAAAAACATTTATTTATTATATATTAATCCGATAAGCAGGGGTCGTGGGAGTTAAAGGCAAGTGTGACGTTTTAAAGCAAATTAATCTGTAAAATGTATAATGTAAAATAATTCTGCGTTTTATATGTTTATGTTTTAGATTATTTGACTTATACTTATAATTTGGTTGATTCGTAGAGAATGCCTCCAGGCGTTAAATTCGCATATTTTATCGTTTTGTGCAATAAAGTTTTAAATACATAAAATGTATTAGATATTCGTCTTTTATGTTTAAGATGTGGAATGGTTACTTAATTCTAATAAAAGTGAGTCAAACAGAATAGCCTGTTTCATTAAATTTTTAGGAGCCCCACGTCACAGTCTCCCACGTTACATCATAAAGTGGAACTCACTAGGTTGGTTCACCGAAAATATTTCCCTGCAGCCTTGGAAACTAAGTTACACGTGTATAAGCGTAAACTCGACTGACACCAATTACGTGAATAATTTAACCGCATACGTGCTATGTCGATCATAAAAACGTTATAAAGTGGGAAGTGTGCTAACCTCACCTCATACAACTTATTGGTTAATTGATTAAACATTCGTTCTAGAACAATATGGACAAGCAGATCGACAGATACCTTCTAGTTTAAGCGAAACCGTATTTATTATTAACTTTGACTTCTAATTTACTTATTTTTTCTCTGCGCCAAAGGATCGCAGATCTGTGTAATTGATATTAGTCAAACCTTGGCAGTTTCGTTAAGATGACGTTTTATTTGTGTACATACATTTTTAGCGATTAAAAACGAAAGTGCCCACTTTTAGCAGTTATGAATATTATCGTTACTCTTAGGAAGTAATAGGGTATATGACTAAGCTCAAGATTTTACAAAATATAAATATTTTATCAAAATATAGGTCAATATGTGCCAATGGCAAAAATTCTCAATTAAAAATATAACGTCTAGCCGGTTTTATGGTCATTCAAAGATTCATGGGCAAGTCCATTTTATAAGTATGAAATTATTAAAAAATAATTATACCATTGAATAACCCATACAATTTGCACCAACTATTATAATAGAACCATTGACATAAACGAAACATTTGATATAGCTACCATACAAAATTCAAATGAAATGCATACAAAATACTTAAGTGTGACGTCACATCTAAGTAGCCATTTGTATGGAGCGTTTTGGGTTTGCCCAAAATAATGTGATTTTAAAGTTGTGATATCTCAGGTAGTTTAAATGAGAATCAAATTATTCTTTCAACGATGTCTCTATCATTGAGAGGTCTTTTGATTGCAAAAATAAAAAAAAAATAGTCATATACCGTATTATTACATAAGTTCTTCACGTCTCAGGTTTTAAAAAAATATATCTCTTATTCGCCATTATATAAATCACTTGGCGGCGCTAGTATCGTCACCCCCGTTTCACCTCCGTAGGGAGTGAATTTACAAAAATAATTTCTTAGTGTTCCTCTACCCCTGCACCCGATGCAAAATTTCAATAATGTAACCCTTATAGTTTAAGCCCTGCTTTGATAGCTCAGTCAGTCAGCTTTCGCTTGTATAGATTTAAATAAACACAGGTTTGCGGAGTCTCCGATGACAGCCCGTAATTATTTAAAATAGATCCGCTTTAGTAGTTAACAATTAACACAAGAAAGTTTGTCCAGGCATTCAGAGTGAGAATCAAACCTACGACCTTTGGAGAGTGAGGCAGTGTCTCAATACTCATCGCGTTAAGGAACCAAGAGAATAATGTCCGTATAGCCAAGATACGTAATAAAACATTGGAGTAGGCCGGTCCGTTAATAGTGCTTTCGCATCATATTTGTTTAGATTAGTTATGTCTGCTCGCCCACGTGTTGCGCGCACGCGCAGCGCTGCATGCGCGGACCTTCACCGGAGATATTATCTCTGTTAATCGCTTTTTTGCAACACAGCTGTCCCGCCGACATTAATCACGCTTAAACACCAATTGTGTACTTCTCTACATAGGTATCTGTATCTATTAGCAAGCTCGTCGCTTGTGCTAACTACGTTTTGTAAATATTGAAATGTTATGTAATGGGTTGCTAAGGATTAGCGTTAGTTACATTTACCTATATCCGTATTTTCTGAATGTTATAACCATGAAGTCTTAGATCTAATCTTGCCTTGGGATGTATATAAAATATGTTAAAGAAGTGAATGCTAGCAAAAATGTCACATACGATATGTAACTATTAATATAAATTTTATTATGAGTGCTTGCTTGGACTCCCTACGCCTAGCAATAGCAAGTAGATAGCAATACTTAAATTATTTGAAATTGCTAATTTTCGTGATTTCTTAAAATCATCGATAGCACGAAAATTACGATAGCGTATGACTGCTACGTTTTTGTTATGTTATAATATTACGTTTTTGCCTTCTGTCATGATTTTGATTGATTTGATGGAAAGGGGAATTTAAGGTTTACAGCGCACTTGTGACTCCACCAGTGTAGCGGCGGTTCAACATCTTAAATTTTCCTAAAAATAAAAATACGTAGTAACCCTAACCTTAAAAAAATGAACTTTATTATCTTTTTATTACTCGATTAACTGTGCTGAATTCAAGACGTTTAAAGAAAAAATATCTTCGGAGTGTATTCAAAGGAAGCTATAAATACATTTATAAAATCAATCTGAAAACAAATATGTACATATTTCTTATGAATTATCAATAAAAAAGGACTAATCATTTAAAGTAATATTAATAAAAGAAATAAAATGGCAGCACTAGTGTGCCGAACAAGCAACCATAAGAAACACGTGGAATTCGGCGGGTAGAGGTAAAACAAGCCGCATGGGCTGATGCAATTCAAAGGTTTTAAATTAGTGTCTAGTGGTTTTTAGTGTACAAATTTCGTGTTTATTTGTGCAGTGAAGTGCCGCAAAGTGATCCTAATAATAAGAATCGTTGGATTGTATCGTTTTTTAACACTGCTATTGTGTGCGAGTGCGTCCTCTCGTGACAACTTGCTTGGATCTAATAGGGTCTTAAAACCTGCGAGTGCTTTTAGAGTGATATCCGCTGAATCCCTAAATCGATAAAACGTAAAACAAACGGCGTTTTCTTTAGTGACTGTGACTTTGACTGACTTCGACTGTTGACTACCTACTTATACTCAATAAGTTACTTGATATTGGCAAATTATCTTCGGGTAGAGCCATAAAAAAAAAGAAACACGTGTAAACTCAAAAAATACACCAATTTATGCATGGATAACAGCGGGTTGCCGCATTCTTTGCGTATTACCAAGGTTACTATTGTGATTAACCATGTGTAGAGTACATTGCCAAGGAAGCTGTTGTTTAAACCTACGTCTAAAGGCAATCAATATTTAGGTATTATGAAATCTTAGAAATGTGCTACCACGCCAGTAATTGTATTCGCGTCCTCCGAGAAAGAGGTAAACTTCACGCTCCATCCACTCGAACGTCGAAGACCCACAAGTTGCAGTTTTCCGTTTTAAAGCTTGGAACTAATTTGGCACCAAAGATTTCCGGCGAAAAGCTCTAACTTTAAGGGCATGCACACACCTGCGCATGCATCAGTGTCAGAAATTGTACTATTACCTTAAATAAATAAATATTTCACAACATCACGTACATTGATCTGACTCCGAGATAGGTAGCTCAAGCACCTGTGTTACGGATATCAGAATCAACAGTGGGATTACAAATATATACATATAATACTTTTCTTTTGTAAATACATACTTATAATAATATAAAACACCCAGACCAATACAAACAGAGATGTTCATGCACACAAATGTTTGCACTGTGCGGGGATCGAACCCGCAACCCTTGGACCAAAGGCAGCGTTCACTACCACTGTTCCAAACGGAACAGTAATGTAATATATGTAGTAAAATATGTTAAGATATTTAAAACCCCATTTAATTAGACTTCGACCTCGTGCGAATATTGTGCATGCATCCAATCCCCTAACTACATAGGTACTCTATGACGAAAATAGCTGTGATCGATACATTTGGAGTAAGCCGCAATTAATTATCATCATGATAGCATAATCTACGTAGTTGAAGCAATCAATACAGTGGAGGGAAAATATTTACCCGAAAGTGAATCGGGCCGATAATCCAACGACCGCTGGCTGCGCCGTGCTAATCGCGGTGAAAGTGCCAAAGACAGATTATCGAGTAGAAGCAAAATTCCCCTAAAATTATCATAAATAAAGCCGCTTACAAGTCAATCAACGCACGCAACTGATACTTTGAGCACACAGAAGGCTTCTGTAACCTAATCCAGGAAGCTAATCTGTATGGTAGCGTGCGTATTTAGGTTTATTTAGACTGACTAATCGGCAACTTTCTGATTTTTTTATTAACATCCTATGTATTGTTGTGGGTACGGGGTATGTAGATTCAAGTAAACTCTAAAGTCACAAAAAGACAATTAATTTTATTGACGAGAAAGAATTACACACTAATCTTACTTAATGAACACTGTACACTTTCTAAATACTTTGCAGGTTATTCGCTTTCTAAATTTGGAACTGATTCGACGGGCTAGCACGGCCCGCAAACTTGCACTCTTCGTTAGTTCAAACTTCCCAGAACGTTCTCGAAATCGAAATTTCTAGATACTTGTTACTAGAAATTTCGATTCAAAGCTTCTCGAACTTTCGATCGAATACTGCGACTAGACTAGGATCAGTTGATTTTTCTAGAACGTTCGACATTCTTCCATTTTATTTCTACTACGTCCTAGAAATTTCGATTCAAAGCATCTCGAATTTCGAGATTATTTCATTTCTTTCTACTACGTTCCAATCGAATCAACGCACGGGTAGAATGTTCGGTTGACTGGGCACATGAGACATGGAGCACACGGAAGACATAATCGTAACAGCATCAAATGAGATCTTCATTAAATTAATTTAGCATAACTAAGTCCGAGAGATCCAATGCACAGCAAAAAGCTTCCTATATTTCCGGGTCATTCCAGTTTTGTTTTCTTGATTTAGACGTGTTATTGCGTAGTCACCATGTGAACTAATACGGAGTTTCTGCGGCTACAAAAGTGTGTGTGCCCTAGTGGCCTAGAGTGCGTTAGGTCTAAATGTACTTTATCAATGTGCGCCAAATCCGGCGTACTTTTAACCTTTTAAATCGTAAATATTTATATAAATATAATTTCTCGTGTTTTCCTTAGATAAATTTTATAAGATACTTTTTTAAACTACGCATTTTAATGCTATAAGTAATCAATGTACTTTGGTTTATGGAAAACAACTTGTGATGCGATTCCTTGAATGCATGTTGTATTATGCAGGAACGGCGTTGGGCGCGATGGAAGACGAGGTGACGTTCCTGTTCCAGCTGGGCGTGCTGCGCGACGCGGTATCTGCGCCCGCGCACCTGCTTACGCTCGCCTACCTCAAGGAACTCGCCGTCAAGTTCGTACACGAAAAGGTATTTAAATATTCTTCTCTTACTTTTTCGAGCAACTACGCTCAAATCATAGAATAACTTATATATTATACTGATATAGAGGCATCAGTCGGCTAGCTAGAGCTAGCGCCATCTAGAGGGGAACGATCATTACTCAACGGCTATTTAGTACGACCATCTTCAAATCAGAAATCATTTCTGTTTTTCTGGTTTTTTTCCCGTATTTTTTTTTATTACTATTGCGAGCTGGTCATTGTTTCGGAGACACGCTTTATTGGATGAAGCCACTTCTATAATATGTACAGTTATGACATCTACTTAAACTGTGTGATGTGAGATTTATAAAAAATTGTCAATAGTTTTTGCTGTTTTTAGTTTTAAAATTCATTTAGAAAAGCCAGCCCAGCTTTGTCTTAGATTGATGTAAAGGGGATGTGAGTCATTATTAGGACGCATCATTAATATATAGTTTCCGTGCCGTAGTAACATCTCGTCTAATGTTGGCTTCGATGTCAAATAGGAGACGTCGACGAAACCTACGTTACAAAGTTAATATCCCGCATCTTCTTCCACATAGGTAACTACCGCCTGTTCGAAACTTCAAGTAACAGACTGATGATGATATAAGATTTAAACTTTCGCGTTGTATTATACAAATAATTAATGTACACGGGACAAAACGCGGTTATTAATATTACTACGAGTATGTACTTAAATACATATAATAATAACCGCTTTTTGTCCCGTGTACATGAATTATTTGATGATGATATATTCTAATTTGCACTTTACAGATTCCAGATAATGGATTGAACAGACTTTCGGAGCGCATCCTGCTGTTCCGGCACGACTACTGCTCTCCTAACGTGCTGCAGCTGGTGAACTCCGCCAGCGATGTGGCCGACGAGACCCTCGTCGAGATCGTGCTCACAGCCAACCGTCAGTACCATTACATCGTCTATATCCAGTCTACTAGTCTTTGAGCTGCATGCCGCTGTTCCGGCATTACTACTGCTCGCCCAACGTGCTGCAGCTGGTGAACTGCGGTCGTCAAGATCGTGCTTACAGCCAACCGTTGGTACCATGACATCGCTTATATCCGGTCTATTACTTTTTACGTTTACTCCTCGTCTACAGTCTTTGTGCTGCCCCCTGCAGTTCCGGCACGACTACTGCTCTACCGACGTCCTGTAGCTGGTGAACCCCGCCTACGATTTGGCTGACAAGACCCTCGTAGAGATCGTGCTCGCAGGCAACCGTTAGTACTGTGACATCGTCTATATCCAGTCTACTAGTTTTTCCCGCTGTTCCGGCACGAATACTGCTCGCCCAACGTGCTGCAGCTGGTGAACTCCGCCAGCGATGTGGCCGACGAGACACGTCGAGATCGTGCTTACAGGCTGCCAACCGTTATTGCTGTGACACCGTCTATCCAGTCTTTTAGTTTTTGAGCTCCATCAATAGTCCATGTTAGTTCATCCAGATTAATAGCACCTCCTTTTCATTCTTGGAGGAATATGCTAATATCTACTTAATAGACCATAAGTTTGATAAATATCATTGTAATTTGTTGCAGCTCTGATATGCGACGGCGGGCTGGAGTCTGCACCGTCGCCGCGGCCGCACGCGCTGGCCGTGCACTCATACAAGACGCCCACCTTCTGCGACTTCTGCGGAGAGATGCTCTTCGGCCTCGTCCGGCAGGGACTCAAATGCGAAGGTACATCACAACCTACTCTATTAATGCGCACAAGTTTTATGTATCAAATAATATTTGTGGTAATTAAGCTGATGTAACACTAAGGCCCGATTCGTTCAATCTTTAACCAACGATAAATCTATGGCAGTTATATGCAGTGTAAAATAATAAAAATCGGGAATTCAAAATGGCGTTGTCATTGTGACAACTGTTTTTGATTTTTGAAATTACCTGTATAATCCTACATAACAAAGTATCCCCATAAACCACAAAACAATAAAAATTGATTTTTGCCGGTTTACCATGCATCCAACTTTCTTCAAATAAAAATATTAAGCTGTAAAAATCATTAACGTTAATGTGTTTTAATTCTTCCAAAATAACAAATACACTTCTGGACATATTTAGGTATTGGCCCACCTTGCATGTCCTAGCTAAAATGTTATATTAGGTCGAGCAAAAAGTTTTTATGCAGTTTTGAACCTGGCATAATCATCATTTGATTAAAGTCTTTTTTTGAATTCCGAACACAGAATTTAAAGAAACAAACGACAATTTGGAACCTGTTTGTTGATATCAAACAATCGAATACTAAGAAAACTTGATTTTAGTGTTTTACATTCGATTTAATTCTTGAAAGTGTGATTGATCTCTTTAATTTTGCAACAAACATTACTTATTCTTAACATTAAGGTGAGGTTCTATTAATAATCTATGGATACTTCGCCTGAAGTCACCGCCCAAGCTGTGGCACTTACCTAGGCCGGACACAGCCAAAGAAATCGCCGCTTCTCATGAATAGTGTACAATCTCAAAGTTAGCTAACTTTACCGAGGAGAGCCTTTTTAAAATTGAACCGTTAATAAAAGCGTTATTTTTAAAGTTGGACAGTCGCTCTTATTTACTAAAAATAGTTCAATCCTTTAGCTCATGAAATAACTTTGTTTAAGTACCTAAGTATTAAAAGAGCGAAGTTATGAAAAATATTTTCAAAATTAAGTTGTTTTGACTTTAGCTACTTATTTAGAAAAAAAATGTTTATACTTTAGATAATCGATAGTTTTGTTGAAATATTAAAGTAGAATAAATGGTGTTTTTTCAATGAAAGAACCATTCATTATAACAATTTTTATTGGAAAATCACAGAATCATGATAACGGACTGTTTCAGTCGGGTTTTATAAAATAAAAAAACAGATCATACAGAAATTTTTTAGCACTTTTATATTCAATCCTGAAAGGGTGACGGGGGTTACAATGCCGTATAGAAGTGTCGTTATTTTTAAAGCTAAAGTCATGAACAATTATATTGGTCTTTTTATATAAATTATTTATCATTTTTTTTATGTGAAAAAGGGTTTGTTGTACTTCATATCTAGATACTATCTAGATATGAATTACAATATTTAAATATTCCTAGTATCTAGTAGATAGTTCAAATTCTAAGATAAAATGTTAATAACCAAACAAAAAGTCGATTAGATTAATATCGGTTAGGTTTAAAAGGAACGCCTCATTTTTAATGTCAAAATGGTTCTGTCCCATTCACCTTCACATACTTAATACACAGATATATTATATGCTAATATATTTTATACCTGTCTAACTAGCTCAATAACTCCAGATAAGCCACTAGCGCCATAGAGAGAGCATATTAGGGGTTATTTTATAGAGAAATCTTTCAATAGCTTTCTTCTTTTATTTATTACTCTTTAATTGGTATCTGAAAAGATGTACTTAATTCTTTATATGCCATGCTGCCAAGACCTGTGTGTCTCTCCAAAAGAGAGGTCGCTAGAGCGACCTCTACCTTTTTCATTTCGTTTTGCAGCAATTACTTTTAAAATAATGTGTCCACGAAACATTGACTATGGGCAAGACAAGGGACAGACGTTACCGCTCCGTGGACACAGTTATATAAATATGCAAGCGCGAGCTGCAAGCAATGGTCGATTGACGAAAGCGGCGCAAAACGAGTGATTCGTGGACAAGTTCATCTTTAATTTACCTTACCTCAGGTTGCGGACTGAACTACCACAAGCGGTGCGCGGTGAAGGTGCCGTCCAACTGCACGTCGCCGGGCGCGGGCGCGGGCGCGGGCGCGGGCGCGGGGGCGGGCGCGCGTCGCGCCTCCGCCTCGCCGCGCAGCCCGTCGCGCTCCTCCGCGCACAGCCACGCCTCGCACGACGACTCGCTGGTAAGGCGCCTCGCCGACCTCGTCACTGGGAACAACTGAGATACTCACTCACACGGATAACTCAATCTCTCGCAGCGGTGTTTCCCTTGAAATCTTCAAGAAACATCTACATATTCCTAAAAAGTTCCATTGAGTCCGTGATTGATTCCCATCAGGCGACTCGCCTGCTCGCTGCCTCCCTTTCATATAAAAATCTTAGTCTTCAATTCTAATCATATGATGAACCTACGAGTTACCCGCTTCATCTTACTTCGCTTAATGTCTCGTCCTTCTACGAGGGCGACACTGAAAGTTCTTAGAAAATCAAAAACTAAACAATTTAGCAAGTTGTTACTTTTATTATATCTTTTCAAAATAGTGTCCCTTCACATCAATACATCGCTGCATTCGATGAAACCACTGAGAAAAGCACTTGGCCCACTCTTCTTTAGTGGTCTCTTCGACGGCCTTTTGATACGCAGCCACTGCTTCTTCGGCGTCTTTCAGTTTTTCTTTTATTATTGGAAATCGCAGGGTGCGAGGTCTGGGCTATATGGCGGGTGAGCCAGTAGGAGGATCCTACTGCGAGGTCGTTTTTCCCGAACCTTTTCCAAAACAAGTGGCAAACAGTAGTTAGTGTACCACTCTGCGGTAACTGTTTTTCGATCCTCTAAACAAACAGTTACGATATGACCTGTCCTTCCGAAGAACGAGACGACCATCTTCTTTCCCACGCTGCGACCTCTCTTCACTTTAGTTGGCAACTCCTCGAATGGAAACACCCATTCAGCAGATTGTCTTTTAGTTTCAGGATCATAACAATAAATCCAGCTTTCGTCACCTGTTAGTATGTCAAACACAGCATTTGAGTCACCTCCGTTAAATATTTGAACCATTTCGCGGTACCAATCAACACGACGTAGTTTTTGGGCCTCTGTCAAATTATGAGGTATCCACCGGGCACAAAGCTTCCTGGCCCCTATATGTTCATGAATGATTTTGTGTACTTGACTCATACCAATGCCTAAACTTTGTCGGCCTCTATCATACGTCGCACAACACTGATGTTAACTTCGGTAGTCGCCGTACATGGCCGTCTCTCACGCAAATCATCGGTGAGATTAGTGCGACCACGTTTAAACTCATTAAACCAGTTGTAAACAGTGGCACGAGATGGAGCTTTATCGTGAAAGGCCAATCGAAGTCTATCATAACTTTCTTGTTGACTTATTTGACATCGAAAGTCATAGAAAATCATTGCACGGAAATTTTCTCGCGTTAAAGTCATGCTCTCTTGTTAAAGATTATTTTCAATTTGCCGCCAAATCGGAAAAAAAGGGAATGAATTAAATGCATAGACAATAATATTGGCAAAGAGTTCCATTTTCAAAATTTTAACTTATTTTTTTAATCATCGTCTTATAAGTGGCCAGTTCTAAAAACTTTCTGTGTCGCCCTCGTATTATCGACCATTATTACCATAAAGATATTCCGGGCGGACTTCAGTTCAGGGAAATATATCCGATATATTTCTCTGACACGAAAATATGAGCCAATATTTTTGATTTCCTTTAGTGCCTAATTCCCGTCCATGGGCTTTGGGTATTTGGGCATCCTTAAAGTATCAGCCACTCAATCAACTATAACTGTTGACTCTATCTATGTCTTAGTTAGATAATAAAATCCAACAGTGTGCACTCATGCAGTGCATGTGAGAAATATGTAGTAGGGAAGATTGAGTTATCCGTAAAGTCGATAGCGTGTAATGAAATATAAATAATATATTACTTTCTATATAAAATAGGATAAGTTACACACTGCTAAATCAAGAACAAAATCGCCGAGTTAATTTTAGATGCAATCTAATAAGTAGGTAGGTGCAGGATAAAGAAAACATTAAATTAAAAGTTAGATTTGCTGAATTCAAAATTAAGTTCCAATTCAAAATTCAATTTCGAATTGCGTAATTATTACCAAGACATTCAAATATGTAGATGTAATTTACATTATACACTTTTACAAAAATAAAACGTTAATGGAGGCTAAATTTTACACGTAAAAAATGAGGATAAATTTAAGTAAAAGATAATACCTTCACATGGGACGAAAACAATTATTTTAAGACAATGTTTTGAAAAAAACACATTTGGCACCTCGGCCTTTACAACAACGTAAAACAACTCAAAATTTACAAAGGTGCAACATTTACTACCTACATATTTCGATTTCTTGTTTGAACCAAACTATATAATACAACTTATACCTATACATAGGTATAGGTAACGAGTAAGTTGGTAGGTATAGACCTACCAACTTACTCGTACTTGTAGTGCAGGCATTTTTGTTGCACAAATAGCAATCCTTATTTTACACTGACTTACGGGCTTAAGGGCTTGAAGGCCTTTACTAATAATTAGAATATCTATGTAATAATTTATACTGTTTAATTTACAATTCGATATCAGTATTAAACAAGAATCACAACCTACTTCGCTTACTAAATAAACAAATAAGTTAAGTTATTAAGGCATACTAATGATATTAAGAATTGAATCTCATGAAAAGGATTAAATAGGAAATCACGTAATGACATTGCTGTTCAAGATTTTTACATATTTTTGTAAAGTAATTTTAAAGCATTCCAATTTGTTTTTTAAATATATTATTATTTTATATAATAGATGTTATATTTACTATTCCGTCCATGTAATGTAACTTAATACTAAAAATATTACCTCCTGACAAAAAAGCAGATGTGAATATCTGTGTTTTTCTTTTTAAGTTTTGTATTATTTTATTTTAATGTTGAGAATTATTTGTGTGTTGTGTTAACTTTGAATAACAACCAAGCGATTGGGTGGTGGGTAGCATAATAATTGTTTACAAGAGTAACTATTTTATATCTTGCAATGTTTGTTTTGTAATAAATGTATTTATTTTTAACATTTTTTGTTGATTTTATTTCAAGTCCTACCTATCATCCAATCAAACATTTAATTCAAAGCTATACAATTTTACACGGATTTTTTACATTAAAAGTAGTAAACGTTATGCTTGAACATTCTCCTAAAAAATAGTCTCATTTTATATAGGTACATAGCCTGAGGGTTTCTGTTCACTCTTTCAAAATAAACTTATTGAAAAAAAAAAGCTGTCGAGATCCTAATGAGAAAATTAAGGATTTTATTTTAATATAAGTTTTGTACCTATATGTAAGTAAAATGTGTTGTCTATGGGTAGGATACCCATAACCTCCCGTCCAATATTAATTTCATTGAAAGTTTTTAATGACAAGAAAATTTCAATTATATTGTTTTAAACCTTTATGGTCAATAACATTATAATAGTGTTTTACGGGATTTCTACCATGTACCTTATTTTTGAGTTTTCGATATTTCGGCACTGTTGCAAAAACTTCAGTTCCTCCGTTCCGTGACCATGGCGCTTGCAACACTGCCGAAATATCGGAAACTCAAAATTAAGGTACATGATAGAAATCTCGTAAATAACTATTCTAAATTTCAATTAGGGAGCGAATTAGGATTGTAGGTATAGGCATGGGCTAAAATTTGTCCACGGCATGCCTATGCCATATTTACTATTCCGAGTCGTATTCAGATTACCTAACTAGGTATGCCTAGTTCTCAAACGGACAACCTCTTACTGTTATAGAAATGTAAGTACCTATCATTTTAACTTCTATTTCTTAGAATATATCCCCAATAGAAGTGCTACCTACATAAATGTTTGTATGTCAAGCTGTAAGCATTCCTAATAAATAAATAATATTTTTTGCAGAGTTCCATGCTTTCAAAAGCATCCTAATTCTATTTGTATTTCACCACTTTGGGGTGTGGATTGGGGGACCGAGTGCTCAACGAACCCCTACTTTTTTTTTATGTCAAAACTAACCTACTTTCCTCAGTTTTGAAGATTTCGCAAACGTTTTTTGATCGTGGGAGAGCCACACTTCTGCATGAATAGGCCGGCTCGACCGGAGTGATTCCACGGCCTCACAGAAAATCGGCGTGAAGCAGTACTATGCTGTGTTTCGCTGCGCGAGTAAGGGTACCGAAGGCCCAATCCGTGAAACTGGTGTCACAGGTGTCAATGGGCGGCGGTAATGGCTTACCATCAGGTGATCCGTCTGCTCCTCTGCCTATGACATAAAAAAAACGTTAAACCTTTCTTGTCCTTAGGCGGAATATAGGCCAAATGCTGCCTCGTTTTGGAAAACTCCTTCATTCGTCCCCAGATTGTGGGCGGCGACAAACGCAGCCGCTCCCCGTCCGTGTCGGGCGCGTGCGCAGGCGCGTTTCCGTCGCACTCGCTGGGCATCCCGCACACGTTTGAGGTGCACACGTACACGCGGCCCACGGTGTGCCGCCACTGCAAGAAGCTGCTGCGCGGCCTGTTCAAGCAGGGCCTGCAGTGCCGCGACTGCCACTACAACGCGCACAGGAAGTGTCTGCCGTTTGTGCCCAAGGACTGCAATGGGGAGATACGGGATCTGCAGAGTGAGATATTTGTTCTTCTTTACTCGGGTTTTTTTTCTTCTGTCACATTTTTAAATATCTCTGTGGTATGAATATTATGTTCTACTCAAATGGCAGATTTTTTTTTAAACGAGGCACATAACTCTGATAAAATAGTACAAGATAATGCTACGAACTCAAGGCGCGTGTGCGATCTTTTGTTAAACGCTTAACATTGATACGTTCTAATGCTCAACGCGGATTAATAATACTATATTTATTTTGTCATTTAGTTGCCTATAAAAATATGAAACTGCTGTTAGTCAACTAGCTGTTTATAATGTCTAATGTAAGTTGTGACAACTTTCAGGCGAATATCAAGACAGCAGCACCGGCAGCGAGGTTTCGGACAACGCGCGGTTGGTGGACGACGAGTCGGACGACGGCGACTGCGCGTCGCACAATAACAGGCACGACAGCGAGGAAGAGGTACGTCACGCACTAAGGGTCGCAAGTCGGTGCCGGCTCGTAGTAGTGGAATCAAAACAGCGTCACCGGCAGCGAGATGTCTGACAACGCGCAGCTGGTGGACAAAAATTCGGACGGGATAATCAGAACCATGTTGGGGAATTCTAACACCTAATCAAGTTGCATTGTTTACAAGCAATGTTACACAATCAAATCAGTAGGTAGCAGTGGCGAAGAGTCCATATAACCCGATTCCCGTCGGCTTCCCTTACGAAAAATCTAATCTATGTCACACTTAGTTTGAATTGAGTAAACGCCTACAAAATTTGATGAGCAATCAAAATAATACAAGTGGCAAGCCGGTAAAATACCTAGTTACTTCTTCATACTACAATATTTCATACTAAGCATCTGTCCCTTTCATTTGTGTGAACAGATCGTCATGTTCCGTCCCGTTTTAGCACGCGTAAATTTACTTGGAAATGACTCGATGCCTATCGGCTTGTTATAGAGAAAGGTTAATTGGCAACACACAGGTGCAAGCGAGAAAGATCACTCAATGAAGTAAATTGTACAGTCAATCTGGGTAACTTTGACTTTCAGGGTAACTTTGACAGTCAAGGTGCTTTCTTACTTTTTTATTTTTCACGTGGCGTACATTTCATGCATAGCGTTAAAATTATCAATTTGGTGCAGTTAACAAATATCGTAAACGAATGCCTTAATAAAAAAAGTTGCCGTCAAACAATGTCAATGAAAAAAACTCTTTTGAATGTAGGGCAAGTAAATGTGTATTATTTTGTAGTGGTAAACTTTCTTGATAATTCGTGAAGTTCACAGCTATCAATGAAGTTATAAAGCAAAATATAATCCTTTATAGTCTATTTTTGAATACCAAAAAAAATTCTGTTCTTTCTTAAATGCATCTTTAGTAATTTTACTAAAAACTCGAATAGGTCATAATTTCCAAACATTCTGGGTGACATCAAAGTTAGGGTAACTTTGACACCGATGACATTTCTTGCAGGAGTTGTAACTTTTTTATGAAATTTATCCGGTTAACATTAAAACCCAATCTAATGTCACCCAAAGCTATAAAACATTAAAAATTTTAAAATTTATATGAGAAATTAAATGGTGTCAATGTTCCCATATTTGGGTGGTAACTTTGACACACAACAAATTGTCAGATTGTGATAATTTTACCATTATTTTAATAGGTTTAATAATTTGGGAACATAAAAATCAGCCTGAGACCACAGATTAAGTTTACTTTCCTGTCACATTTTATAATAGTAAAGAGTTAGCTAAAAATATATACCGATGACCTGTCAAAGTTACCTAGATTTACTGCAACGATTCCAAATTAAGAATGCATGTAATGGTATTAAATCATAACAGGAGCGTACTACATTTTTATTTCCCTTGCTTTTTAGTTTTAATTTAATGGCGGATAATCCGAATTGTAAACAACTTGTTGGTTTCATTTTGTCGAATTTTAGTTGTTTTGGTGTTGAATTGTGGTGAAATGGATTAATTTTTGTGTTGTGCTGAAGTCATCTTAATGTCCGTGGTCGGTTAAAAATGTCATTAATACCGATAGGTTGTTGACTCCCAGATTATATGCTATCGAAGGAGACTTCGTTCTCAAAATTAAGTTTTGAAAACAAAAAACATGTGTGTACGACACATCAGGCCGCGCCATTCCAAACATTTTTTTAAATATTTCCAGGATGTATTTCCGACAAGTATACGTGGATGACAGACAATTTATTGTAAGTGAAATAAAATGTTTTGTTGTCCCTGTTTAATTTTTTCGGAGTCGAGTTCAGTTTAGAGTAGCACGGGTCTTTCGAACATTTACCAAGATCGCATGCATCATCATCATACATCACGCATACAACTTCAACTCAGAAGTCAATTTTCAAAGGCATCATTATAACCTGACCTGACCGTGGGAGATCCACGCTTCGGCATGAATGGGCCGGCTCGACCGGAGAGATATACATACCACGGCCTCACAGAAAACCGGCGTGAAGCAGCACTCTTCTGGGTTTCGCTGCGTGAGTGGGGGTACCGGAGGCCCAATCCCGGGGGAAGGAGGGTTTAAAGGTTGGCAGCTCACTTGTGACTCCAATGGTGTCACGGGTATCCATGGGCGGCGGCAATCGCTTACCATCAGGTGTGTCGTCTGCTCGTCTGCCACCTATGACATAAACATCAGTGCTGAGCATTTTGGTAAGTTAATTTTATATTCCGGTTTCACTTTTGAAAATATTCACCCTTCGCCACTGGTAGGTAGGTGATGCAGCTAGCTATTACGAGTACTTTATTGAAACAAAAAGTCTTTTATTGTAAGGCATCCACGTCTGCACCAAAAGTACACATCTGGATGTCAGTTCTTCAACATCCATACGGATAGCCCGTGACTATATGCTAATGACTGCCTACAATACGATACAGCAACTTGTATAACATAAATTGAAACTGTTGTTTTATCTGGCAGGTGCAACTACGGCGCAACCACGTGGACGAGTCGGACGAGCCGCAGCGAGACTCTGCGCCGGAGCGCGGCGGCTCCGTCAGCCGGCCCAGCAGGTGAGCTCGCGCCGGTGCCGCGCCCCGGCTTTGTCTCTGTCCTGTCCCTGGGTCTGCGTGTTAGTCCGTGTGAAATTAATTTGCACACAAAGTTATTTACCCCCTCCCACCAATGCACTCCAAAATACTCGCAATGTCAAAAGAACTGTCTGTGCAATTAAAAACTTGCCTTTCGTGCAAGTTTCAATAGCACAGACTTAAGTCAAATGTTTGTACTGTGCGGGGATCGAACCCGCAACCCTTGGACCAAAGGCAGCGTTCACTACCACTGTGCCAAACGGGTCGTCAAACTAAAACGTTAATATGTGTCTCGACAGCACAGTAGATAAATAAGCTAAAGCAGTATCGACGCTCCGCCATTTTGGACATAAAGTTACCTACCGTATAGGGTTGTCCTCGTATTTTTGTAAATCATTATTCTTACCTTTCCTTAGTAGCATGAAGTTTAAAAAAAATATTCCACCCAAAACAAAATCCTCCCAAGCCCAACTACCCCAAAATCATCTTATTGGTCTACTGGTTTAAGTACCGGGCTGTGATCGCGGTTTTCTAGGTGCAACAAGGATCATCTGGTGCGTGTTAAATTTTAGAACTAATGATATTTCTTAAGAAATAAGCATAATACTAGCATACCAAATTCGAACACAAAGGTACACAGAAAGATTTCTAAAGTTGCAAAAAGCTACGCAAAGATACATAAAATTAAACATACTTTTCATAACGTCTTGTTTCGTTACTTTGAAATCACGTCAAGGTATTGGTCATGCACGCGATCGCTCGGGCCAAGAGTGAGGTCCCACCCCCATATCATATCAAAATCCCCCCATCTCCGACCCCCCAAAATGTAATTGTGATCGCAACTCGTAAATTACAGCACACTCGTCAATTTCGACTAAAATAGAAAGAACGCCCCTTAGACCATGAATAAATCCTTTATTTATTCACGTGTCTTAGATACACCACTTACCTACTACTATCATATCACTTTAAAGAAAGAAAAAGAAAGAAAGAAAAATATTTATTCAGTGTATAACAATAACATTAAACATTTAAAATAATGACGGTACACAGTAAAACACCGAAAAGGCACATACTCAGCATGTGTCGGGGTGTCGCGCCACCCCGACGCTGGTATTCTGTATGTACCCATAGAAAGTTGGTGTTATTATACATAACACCAACTAACTTTAAAAATCCGATTAACCATTTCTGATAACATACATAATAATGCTACTTATTTTCTCTACCAAAATAAAGTAAGCGGCACTCGAGTAAAACGGTAAAACCGACAACCCTGAATTAAGTTCCAGCGATTGTACTCCGATGGGACCTTACAATCCGTGTAAAGTGTGCGTCTGTGTGCGTGCGTAATCGAGCGTTTGTTCGTAGTGTCCATACTGCTTGCGTATATATCTACTGTGTCGACAGTATGTACAGTCAAGGGTCAACTCTAAGCCATTACTACACTGGGCGCGCTAACTGAATGAATTGAAGTAATGAGGATTTTTACAAAGAATGGAAAATTTGATTGCCGTTATGAAGACCTAACTTCCAACTTTTACAGCATTGGTTTTATTGTTTATCGGCAAGTCAAAATATAACCAATCCACATAATGTTTGGACCTGACGCTATAACGCCATTTGTCGGATTCTCCATTCCTAAAAACCTATGGTGATGGAAGCCTTTGATTATTTTAGACCAAATTGCATCAATAAACATGAAATCAGTCGGAAAGTAGTGGTCTGGTCATTGTATAAATTGTTGGTCGTGGTCACTTCTATTAAATGTGCTTTATGATTTATTTCTGGTTGTGACGTCCAAGCACGTTGGTTGTTTTACGCATATTAACTCACCGGTAATTTTAAAACATGAAAAAACGAGATGCGATGTCTTCTATACTTCAAAATTTCAGAGTTAGAAATTGTAAGGACGCGATGTGGTTTCCAAACGAAAAAACTGTACGGTGTGTCATACACCGCAGATTGTGTTTGGTCAACAATCAGTTGTTATGCGCGGCTGACCTAATTTTACTTATAATTAAATTTATATTTTTAAGTGCGTTTTACACAGCTTAGCAAGACAGCCGTATATTCTATAACTATCATCATCATCATCATCGTCAGCCCATTTAAGTCCCCACTGCTGGGGCACGGGCCTCCCTCAATCACATGAGGGGTTCTATAACTATATTTAGTTTAAATCAACATTGTGGAATCGTAATAAATAAGTAAGTTTTTCTCATCAAACGAGTTTAACTTCTACACCCACCAAGCAGAGCAAGAACAGATGTATGGTAGCAAGAGACAGTACAAAAATCTTACGTTTTTTTTAATTGCAAAATACAGGTTTTTATGGAAAAGATAGGCACCCCGTAGGTTTTGATGTAGGTACATGGTGATGGCGGACAGGTCAAGCTATACAAAACTGTCAAATTTCCTCAATCGATTTCGAATTCAATGTGTAACAATATAAGGTTTATAATCGAATGAAGAAATTTTACAGTTTTGTATAGCTTGATGTGTCCGCCACTGTACCTACAAACCATGAAGTGTCAAAAAAGCTCCGCCGCGTCAAGGCTACGAGGCTAGCACCATGCACAAAACTACCCGTAGGTCTTATTCTGTGTACCTGGCGTGCCCGCAAGTATTCCCTGAATGATGTTGCGACGTTGCAGCTCGTCGTCCTCGCCCAGCGCCAACATCCCGCTCATGCGCATCGTGCAGTCCGTCAAGCACACCAAGAAGCGCGAAGGGCAGTGGCTCAAGGAGGGCTGGCTGGTGCACTTCACTAATAAGGATAAGACGGTGAGGTTTTTTTTGTCATTTTAACGTTTAACCCAAAACGCGTTTTCAAACTGTATGCACTATAAGGTTGAAAACCAATTAAACATTATGTCAATTTGACGGACGAAACAACCAATGCTCTTCTAGATGGACCTGAGTCCATCTACAACAGTATTTACTCATCATCATCAGCCCATTTAAGTCCCCACTGCTGGGGCACGGGCCTCCCTCAATCACATGAGGGGTAATTGCCATACTCACCACGCTTGGCAGACGGGTTGGCGAGGGTTTTGATATAAATGCAGAGTTTTCCTTCTCTTGGTGCTGATGATCATGCCAGCAGCTTTACCTTAGTCGACTTTTACGACACCTCGGTAAGAGTGAGGGTGGCCTATTCTACTCTGCCGGGGACCACACGGCCAGTATTTACTCAGGCAAAATCAAACAAAGAATAGGAAGCAGTAGAACAGTAGATAACTAGGGGAGGTCTAAAAGTGGGACCACCCGAGCTAAAAGTAGACTTACAAATTCTGAATTATGGTACCCTGCGACCTAAAGCGACTGCAAACCTGGGATGTGAGATGTGACTAGCATAGAGGTGATTGGATGAGGAAGGCAATCTAGCAATATATCTGATCTTATTAACCATTCAAAAGACAACTTTTCTAATATTTTTTTCAGTTTATTGAGACCTCAAACAAATTATTGTAAACCCAACATTGTTGGGTATAAATTACATTTGAGAGTTGCAACAAGTGAACCTATGTTACAATCCAAGAATAATGTAATTATTACAGATTTAAAGCACACTACCAATGTAATTTCAGATAAGACGCCATTACTGGCGGCTGGACAGCAAGTCGATCACCCTGTTCCAATCAGAGCAAGGCACGAAGTACTACAAAGAAATTCCGCTCAACGAGATCCTCGCAGTGGATACAGCCAGACAGCCTCATTCGGGTAACGCTTATGTATAATATAAGGGGTACGCTATCTATCCAAATGACCTGCCATCAGATCATAATGATCCAGATAAAGGAAGGTAAATAAAGTAGGATAAACCGTCTGGATTGCGTGTGGTGTTTATCTCCGCTATCTTTTCCTAAATTAAACGGACTGGGAAATTTGTACTTGGGCATACATTGGCCACTTCGCAATTTTTTTTATTTTTTTTATAGAAAGGCCAATTAGGATGACCTCACTCCGCCTGATGGTAAGCGGCCGTGAAATCCAAAAATGAGGCTGACAGGCACAGAAGAGCTAACAAAGTACCCATTGTGTCTGCCATCCTCACCCTAATGGCCTGCTGAGATGCCGTTTCACGCCCCGCCTAAAAGACCCCGGATTGTATGAAGGAGGAAACACATGAGCTGGGAGGGCATTCCATGCCTTGATGGCTCGGGGCAGGAACGAGGAGCAAAACCTCTTGGTGCGCGCCGCCATTGTCTGGATGGTATGCGGATGGCAACGCTGTCCAGCACGTGTTGTTCGGAAGTGGAAAGGGGAGGATGGGATAAGTTGAAACAACTCATCAGAGCATTCCCCGTTATAGAGGCGGTAGAGAACACTTAGACTGGCAATGTCTCTACGTAGCTGAAGAGGTTCTAGGGTCTTAGTCACCTCATAATCTCCAACAATACGGATAGCACGTCGCTGCAACCTATCGAGAGCCTCTAGCAAGTACTTAGCAGAACCATCCCAGAGATGGGAGCAATATTCCACACACGGGCGAACCTGTGCCTTGTACAAGAGACAAAGCTGCGCCGGAGTAAAATACCGTCTCACTCTGTTCAGAATCCCGAGTTTACGGGAAGCAGTTCTTATTACGCTCTCAATTGAGGTTATGATGATGATGATTCGTTTTTTTCTTTCATAAGTTTTAACTATGATGAATTATAGCAGCATTTTATGTCGGTAAACCTGATTCTGAACACCAGATAGCTACGAAAACAAATGCTACCGCCGCCGGGTTCTGCTCTCGGGTAAACCCAAAAAGGTGTGGCTTGACGTCGTAAGGGATGATATGCGTGCCAACAAACTGACCACTATGGATGCCCAAGACTGTGGAGGAGTGGCAGAAGGAAAGCGGACCCCGGTCTCCGTAGCGACAGCTTACGACGCAACCGGGAGAAAACGCCAAATGAGGAATCGAATATGATGAATAGCAGCATAAAAATACGTCGTTCGCAGGTATTAATCATAGTTATAATGCAATGTGAAAAGTTAAAGAAATATTCGATAAGTTTGTATGTATGTATTCGCAGACGTGATGCACTGCTTCGAGGTGCGGTGCGCGAACGTGGACTACATGGTGGGCGTGGACCCGAGCTGGCAGCTGGCGCCGGCCGCCGCGCCGCCGCTGCCGCCGCCCGACTCCGGCGTCGGCGCCTACCTCGCGCGCTCCTGGGAGACCGCCGTGCGCCACGCGCTGCTGCCCGTCACGCACTCCGGTAAGCCACGCATAACCTGGCTCAGCGACTCAATCACAGTCTAGACCTACACCTGGCAAAAACGCATCTCTGTAAAGATTTGAACATTTGCATCTGTATCAGTGCAGAGATGCGGAACAGTGAAACACTTCATTTGGAACAAGTCAAAAGATATTCGGCAACATTAGAGATTTGGGACAGTGTATCATTTGGCCGAGTCGGATCACTGAGTCGTTTCAGTAAAAAGTTACACTCGTCTATCAACGTCTTGGCCTTGTCGATCTTGCACTACTTCTTGCCGCCTACATGTTGTTGTTATTTATATTTTTTAAGAGTCTGCGCCACGAAAGAAGTCCCGCGAAGAGTGCGTTTGAGTCACCTTCAACATTTAAGTTTGAGCATTATGCTCACAAATATAAGGAATTTCAAATTTTAGTTCTGTGTTTTTCCGCGGGACTTCGTTCGTGGCGCAAACTCCATTTATTAAGCTGACTCGTGGACTTCCCGCTACTTAATCGGGATCAATCCACAGACATGAGTCCTCCGGAATAATCTAGACAGTTCTTTTCGCTACTCGAATGTTCGAGAACAACAGCATTTGGAATATTCACTTATCAGAAATTGGGAGATAATCGTGACGATGTGTGTGCATGTGCGCAGCGGAGGCGGCGTCGGCGCTGGGCGCGGCGGGCGCGGAGGGCGCGGGCGCGGCGCGGCGCAGCGCGGAGATGGCGCAGGTGTACCAGATCTTCCCGGACGAGGTGCTGGGCTCCGGCCAGTTCGGCATCGTCTACGGCGGCCTGCACCGCCGCACGCACCGCCCCGTCGCCATCAAGGTCTGTGACCACATCCTCTTCTTCTACTAGTGCCATTTCCTCGACGGACATCCGTTGGTCGATCTTGAGATATTTCATTCTATTCTATGCTCTGCTTTTTAGCAAATTACCCTTTATTCTGGTCCATTCCAATATAGAAATATTTATTATTTTGGACATCACAACATGTCACAAACATCAGTTACTTTTAATATTTATATTTCCAGATTATTCTACTACGTCCCCTATTTTTTTTCCCTTAATTTATCTCTATTTATTTATTTATATATAAGGTACACCAACAGCAATACACATAAAACAATCACAAATGACAGGCAGGTAACTTAAAAAGGAAATATTCAAATATGTTTGCCAATTATAGGTATACACAGCGTTCTTAATATTGTAGCTAATTTATAACTAATTTTAAACTTAAAATCTAAGCAAAGTTCAAGCGGACCTAAAAATTAAATGAGGGAGCACTGGAAGACTGCAGAAAAAATATAATTTTTTCCCTGAATATTCCAGCCGAGTCGTGGTAAATGTCGAGAGTGGGTATTTAATTAAATATTTCATTGTACTCCTTGCACATTCTAGCGAGGGGGCTATGAGTACCTAAGTTAGTCTTGTGACTAGGTATGCTAAACAGTTTACGTATTGGGAAGCGGGGATATTTATATGGGATATTAATTTTGATTTTTTCAAGAATGTGTGGGCTTTTTTAATTTTACTGTTCAGCAGCTTATGCAAAAACACTATATCTGCAACTAACCGACGATTACGTAATGAAATCATTTAAAAAAAAACAGTCTTTGACTGTAGGGGTGTCTATGACTAATGCCGGGAACCGAGAAGGCAAGACGTGTGAATGCTCGCTGAATAGATTCTATTCGTTGGGACTGTGCGTTATAAACTGGGTTCCAGGCGACGCTTGCAAATTCGAGGTGGCTACGCACTAAGGTGTTGTAGAGAATCTTCTTAGTTAGGACGTTGCGAAAACCTTTTGTATTTCTTTTGATAAATCCTAACATACGAGCCGCGGTTTTAATTGATTTCTCCGTGTGCGACGTGAATTTTAATTTGCTGTCCAATATGACGCCTAATTCTCTAATTTCATTGACCTCTGCCAGTTTTACGCCACCTAAGTAGTAACCAGCCTTAACAGGGTGTCTCTTTCTGTTAAAGCTAATGTGGAAGCATTTATTAGGGTTAAGTAACATCCCATTGTGATCACACCAGTCGGAAAGGTTTTTCAAGTCAGTTTGAAGGAGACTTGCATCATCAATACTTTTAATGGTTCTACACATTTTGAGGTCGTCAGCAAATAGAGAGACCCTGCAATGATTTAAACTGGCGACGATATCGTTAATAAAAATTAAAAACAATAGGGGACCCAAATGAGAGCCTTGTGGTACGCCAGATTCAGCAAAGAATATTTTTGGCTCAAAACGGTTCATAGCTAGTCTGAGGTCTTTTTGAAAGGTATGATCCAAACCACTCTAACAACGGTCGACCTATGCCCATGCCATTCAGTTTCGACAGTAAGACGTGGTGACTAACTTTGCCAAAGGCATTCGAAAAGTCAGTATATATTGTGTCCACTTGAAGACCCTTGTAAACTTCCTGCGATACGGCAGATACAAAGGAGACGAGGTTTGTTTCAACTGAGCGACTACGCATGAAACCATGTTGGACATCCAATATGTCATTCTCTGTGTGACTGTAAATTAAAGGGTACAACAAGCTTTCAAATAATTTTGAAAAACATGATAATATAGAAATCGGTCGATAGTTAGTGACGTCAGTTTTATCTCCTTTTTTATGGATTGGGATAATTCTAGCTCTCTTCCACTCGTCAGGTCTCTCTATATAAGATCTCTGATCTAAATAATATCCTTGGTTGGAGCTAACTATTTATTTAACTTGCGTCTGTCATCTTCCCATCAAGCAAATAAATCATTATTTGACTTTGCAATGTACCAAACCGAACATCAAAAGTAAGTAACCTATCATAATAGAAGTAATTCTGACACGCTTTCCTGCTCAGGTCATAGACAAGCTCCGATTCCCGACGAAGCAAGAAGCCCAGCTGAAGAACGAAGTAGCGATTCTGCAGAACCTGTCGCATCCCGGTGTTGTAAACCTGGAGAGGATGTTCGAGACACCGGAGCGGATCTTCGTGGTGATGGAGAAACTGAGGGGGGACATGCTGGAGATGATCCTGTCGCACGAGAAAGGCCGGCTCACTGAGAGGATTACCAAGTTTATCGTTGCTCAGGTCAGTAGATAAACCTCCACCGATACTCTGTAAGAATTCTTCTGTAACCGGTCACGCCCTAAGATGTTGAACCTAGAGAGAATGTTCGTGGTGTCGGAAAAAAGAAGAGAGGCAGGTGGCGAGGCCATCGGGCAAGAACGTACGGGGATTGTACATCTTCTATCCTTTGCACTTCAACTCACTAAATATTATTTTCAAAGACAGCGTCTTTCGGATTTAGGTTCTGTCGCTGATCGAGGTTATGATGCATAGAGTTGGTCCTCCGCAGAGTGTGAACTATGGTTTCTATCAAAATAAAACATTTTTCCATTTTCATCACATCGTCACCAGCCTATGAATGTCCCTACTGCTGGGGATGTCTGTGGAACTGTGGTTGGAAGCCCGTTGTTGGAGTGTTCATTTAACATGAATATAATTGGTGTATTCGCAGATCCTGGTAGCGCTGAAACATCTGCACGAGAAGAACATAGTGCACTGCGACCTGAAGCCGGAGAACGTACTGCTGTCCACGGACGACGAGTTCCCGCAGGTGAAGCTGTGCGACTTTGGCTTCGCCAGGATCATCGGAGAGAAGTCCTTCCGCCGCTCCGTGGTCGGCACGCCCGCCTATCTCGGTAGGTTGATCTAGCGACTTGTTTTTAGGTATAGCATCCTCATGACAGTGTAAGAGTGTTACTAGTAGTCTTTAGCCTCGATCGACGTCAATCTATGTCGAATATATCGACCGTTCCATACACGAATAATCGATGGTATCCAATTGCAATTCATTATATTCTACCATGGCCGTGTGGTCCCCGGCAGAGTAGAATAGGCCACCCTCACTCTTACCGAGGTGTCGTAAAAGGCGACTAAGGTAAAGCTGCTGGCATGATCATCAGCACCCAGAGAAGGAAAACTCTGCATTTATATCAAAACCCTCGCCAACCCGTCTGCCAAGCGTGGTGAGTATGGCAACTACCCCTCATGTGATTGAGGGAGGCCCGTGCCCCAGCAGTGGGGACTTAAATGGGCTGATGATGATGATGATATTCTACCAACAACCAATGACCTATATGGTAACTTCCTTATTATGGATAGTTTTGCAAATATTCAATGGGCATTTTTTTTTGGTACGCAGCTTCTGTGTAATTAAGTTGTGACTCTTCTTTTATGCTAGAGGCGGACAAACGAGCAAGCGAGTCACCTGATGCATAATTTGTTCATTATAATAATTTCGGTCCCTCGAGCTTGGTTCATTAATACCTAGGTGTAATGAAGTTTAGATATTTATGTTTCCATGAACCAAATATAAGTATTTTAGTTGCCCATGGATGTCCATAGCGGTGTCCATGGACAGCGGCAATCGTTTGCCATCAGGTGATACCTAAATATAAAAAAAATATCATATCATGTTTTTCTGTTCCCTTTTATTTGGCCTTAGCTTTTATCTTTGGAGATAGCATATTTTTTATTTTCCTTTTTATGGTTGTTATTAGTGAGGCGCCGAATAGTGGTTTCACCGAATAACCGAATACCGAATAATATTCCGACCTTTTACCGGACCGAATATTCGGCCGAATTATTCGGCTCGCGATTTCATTAAATTTGTTGCGCTAACAGGTTCCAACCATGTATGCTACGTTTTGCTGTTGGCTAGATGACCAGCGAACCGTACCTCACCGCCCGCTACCCGCTGCCACGCCGCGCTATCACTTTTTAAAAACATTGCACAATGGAGAATGTTAATAGGTGTACAAAATCGCTTAAAACTATGGTCCCAGTAGAGTTGATATCTATACAAATACACAAGTGTTTGTTTTATCAAAAAAATATAGCTTCAATTAAGTATATCGGCATATACACGACGTACCGTAATCATATTTTCAGTCATGTTTTTATCTTTAACCAAGTTTATGGAGATACGGGCGATGCATTACCGGCACGAGTGGACTGAGCTAGTGTTGCGAAGTACTGGGACGGCGATGACGTCACTTTACATCCCGTTTATTTTGAAATTAAATATCTCGGAAACTACATACACGACGTATCGTAGTAATTTTATTTTTAACCGAGTTTCAGGAGAGCTAAAAAACAAAATGAGTGAACATACTCCATTAAGTTATAATGTTATGATAATATTGTGACTATCATAACCTAACAGAAATGTTTGTTTATTTTCAACCCTTTTTATTATAAAACGTGGTTTAAAATAAGTACTGGTATTAACACAAGGAATAACTAAATAACTTAAATAAACACGATTACAAAACGAAGTATACCGTTTGTTACTGAATCTATAAAACTTATTTAAATCATGCAGAATCACTTTTGTTTTTTAGTTCTTCGATGCCACGTAGCTAAGGAAAGAATAATACTCAAAACGAAATATTCAGCCGAACATGAATAATAAAAATTATGCCGATTACCGAATACGAACCGAATATTCGGCGCATCTATAGTTGTAATTTCTGATTTTTGACATTATTCCCGCCAGCGCCGGAAGTCCTCCGCAACAAGGGTTACAACCGGTCGCTGGACATGTGGTCGGTGGGCGTGATCATCTACGTGTCGCTGTCCGGCACGTTCCCCTTCAACGAGGACGAGGACATCGGCGAGCAGATCCAGAACGCCGCCTTCATGTACCCGCCCACGCCTTGGAAGGAGATCTCTGCCGATGGTACGTATCTTTCTTTCCCTTTTAAATCCGAAGCATTAAGGCTACAGCCAGTGGCGTACCGTGGGTGTCGGCCGCCCGGGACGCAAGACTATTTGGGCGCCCTCTTTTCTTCCTGGACACCTCTCCCCGACCCCAGGATGAAGCAGATTTTGCTGCCTACTAACCTAAAAATGCCTCTCGGCCCGCCCCTACCGGGCTGTAGCCAGTAGCACAGCGTAGTTGCTGTTACGAAACGTTTGTATACAGAACATATAGGCTTACTTTTTTTGTTCTTTATGTTCTGTAGCTTTTTTTGGTAACCGACTTCAAAAAATTCCCTTTCCCATGTTAGCATTAACTATTTCCAAAAAACTACGCTTTTTTTCCGGTCTAATTTATCAAAAATAAGCTTTCGTAATACTTGAATGTTCCCCAAATGAGTTAAAAACAATATACTGTATGTCTTGTGTTGTTGCGCAGCGATCGACCTGATCAACAACCTGCTGCAAGTGAAGCAGCGCAAGCGCCTGTCGGTGGACAAGTCCGTGGCGCACGCGTGGCTGCAGACGCGCGAGGCCTGGCGCGACCTGCGCGCGCTCGAGGCTCGCGTCGGCGCGCGCTACCTCACGCACGCCAGCGACGACGCGCGCTGGGCCCACGGCTGACCGTCAGTACACACACACACCGCTACCTCACGCACGCCAGCGACGACGCGCGCTGGGCCCACGGCTGACCGTCAGTACACACACACACCGCTACCTCACGCACGCCAGCGACGACGCGCGCTGGGCCCACGGCTGACCGTCAGTACACACACACACCGCTACCTCACGCACGCCAGCGACGACGCGCGCTGGGCCCACGGCTGACCGTCAGTACACACACACACCGCTACCTCACGCACGCCAGCGACGACGCGCGCTGGGCCCACGGCTGACCGTCAGTACACACACACACCGCTACCTCACGCACGCCAGCGACGACGCGCGCTGGGCCCACGGCTGACCGTCAGTACACACACACACCGCTACCTCACGCACGCCAGCGACGACGCGCGCTGGGCCCACGGCTGACCGTCAGTACACACACACACCGCTACCTCACGCACGCCAGCGACGACGCGCGCTGGGCCCACGGCTGACCGTCAGTACACACACACACCGCTACCTCACGCACGCCAGCGACGACGCGCGCTGGGCCCACGGCTGACCGTCAGTACACACACACACCGCTACCTCACGCACGCCAGCGACGACGCGCGCTGGGCCCACGGCTGACCGTCAGTACACACACACACCGCTACCTCACGCACGCCAGCGACGACGCGCGCTGGGCCCACGGCTGACCGTCAGTACACACACACACCGCTACCTCACGCACGCCAGCGACGACGCGCGCTGGGCCCACGGCTGACCGTCAGTACACACACACACCGCTACCTCACGCACGCCAGCGACGACGCGCGCTGGGCCCACGGCTGACCGTCAGTACACACACACACCGCTACCTCACGCACGCCAGCGACGACGCGCGCTGGGCCCACGGCTGACCGTCAGTACACACACACACCGCTACCTCACGCACGCCAGCGACGACGCGCGCTGGGCCCACGGCTGACCGTCAGTACACACACACACCGCTACCTCACGCACGCCAGCGACGACGCGCGCTGGGCCCACGGCTGACCGTCAGTACACACACACACCGCTACCTCACGCACGCCAGCGACGACGCGCGCTGGGCCCACGGCTGACCGTCAGTACACACACACACCGCTACCTCACGCACGCCAGCGACGACGCGCGCTGGGCCCACGGCTGACCGTCAGTACACACACACACCGCTACCTCACGCACGCCAGCGACGACGCGCGCTGGGCCCACGGCTGACCGTCAGTACACACACACACCGCTACCTCACGCACGCCAGCGACGACGCGCGCTGGGCCCACGGCTGACCGTCAGTACACACACACACCGCTACCTCACGCACGCCAGCGACGACGCGCGCTGGGCCCACGGCTGACCGTCAGTACACACACACACCGCTACCTCACGCACGCCAGCGACGACGCGCGCTGGGCCCACGGCTGACCGTCAGTACACACACACACCGCTACCTCACGCACGCCAGCGACGACGCGCGCTGGGCCCACGGCTGACCGTCAGTACACACACACACCGCTACCTCACGCACGCCAGCGACGACGCGCGCTGGGCCCACGGCTGACCGTCAGTACACACACACACCGCTACCTCACGCACGCCAGCGACGACGCGCGCTGGGCCCACGGCTGACCGTCAGTACACACACACACCGCTACCTCACGCACGCCAGCGACGACGCGCGCTGGGCCCACGGCTGACCGTCAGTACACACACACACACCGCTACCTCACGCACGCCAGCGACGACGCGCGCTGGGCCCACGGCTGACCGTCAGTACACACACACACCGCTACCTCACGCACGCCAGCGACGACGCGCGCTGGGCCCACGGCTGACCGTCAGTACACACACACACACCGCTACCTCACGCACGCCAGCGACGACGTGCGCTGGGCCCACGCCGTGCAGTATACATACACACACACAAATTTACGTCATTAAAAAGCATGCACTGAAACTAAATACGATCATCATGTGTAGATCTTTCCAAAAAAGATAACATTATTTACCTTTGCAACTCGACATGTAACTATGGAGTAATAATTCCATGATGTACGAACCCTGCTTTTGAGTGCATTTTTTGAACGCCATTTTGTCCGCCCAACGTATGTCATTTACCCGCCTAGGGTGGATAGAACGGATGTTTCCCAAGTTTTTTTTTTCTTTACTTTCTTTGATCTTTCTTTAACTGGTTATTAACGATAGTATATGAATATACTAAAAGTTTATGAAGTTTTCATAATAAGTACAGCATTTTATATACCTTTTCTCTCCGCAAATTATAACACGTTCACATGTATAAGACAAATTAAAGTAAAACCTTCATACGTCCGCATTGTACCTGGCGCCGGATACTGAGACTCGCCGAAGCCAGCCGCGTATATTATGTGTGACGATTTTTATGTTTAGGTAGCTAAGAATTTTATGTAAAATAAACACTCTCGTATTTATTAATATCTGTGCTGTGTGAAACAAATATATGTCTGCCCCTGTCTTCTTTTCAAATTATTTCTGTTTATAAGTAGGTAACATTTTGGAAAATAAATTCATTATATTCGCAACCTTCTTGGGTCATTGCCACTGCCTCTATCCTCACACATATCATTATAATCCACACAGATCGGACAAGGAGCCCCCGGACGAGGAGTGTCGGCCCGCGAAGCCTCGGCGCGGGTTGGTGCGGCTCCGCTGGAAGAAGCTCCTCGTGCGCGTGCGCTGCTAGCCAGCGCCGCCTCGCCGCCTCGCCGCCTCGCACCCTCACGCCTACGTGTCCCTGAATGTTATCTACTGAGGCAAATATAAAGTGAGTCTTTAAGGGGCCATTCATTGATTACCTACTTATGGCGGGGATCTAACATTTTACAAGGATAAATAGTTCTTACTTTTTCTTTTCGTCAAGTAGGCTAACTCTTGACCACAATCACACCTCATGGAAAGCGAAGATGAGGTCTAGAATGATACGCGCTAGCCTAAAATATGCCTGTTCACTCTTGCCTTAAGGTGACGGGTAGGGCACACTATACTCGAAACTGGAATTCAAGACCAAAAAAGCTACTACAATGTTGCCACTGCAATAAAATCATCGTACAATAGTATCTACCTATTTTTAAAAACATAAGCTGACATAATTAATCTATTGGTAATTTTAATTCTATAACTTAAAGAAGTATATTTTATTTACTCATTTTTACATCAATACAAGACGCTTTAATAAAAACCTAATCATCCGTAATGTTTGGTAGCAAAGCTGGACCCCAATTCTTGTGCTCGGGATATTTTCAAAACATGACAAGAGTCTTTAAACCTGCGATTTAGTTAAGAGAAGTCTCATCATACCCCCGTTTTTTTTAGTGACTGTGACTTTAACTGACTTCGACTGTTGACTACCCACATGAAGATAAATAAAAAGAATTTATTTTTATTCATTCTTATTTAACTTTTCCATACACACTTTCGTGTGTGTTCGTGGGTAATTCTTTTTTTTTACGTTTTTACAATAAAATTTTGTCATTGTTAGTGGAGTTGAAAATCCCAATGAATGAAATGTGCCAGACTATACTAAGAAACATAAGCAAAAAGGTTGGTGAAACCTGAAAACTTTATTTGACAATGACATAAGTGACTTTAATAGATTTGACAGTGACGTATCTGTCGTAGTTCTTTTGGTCTTGAATTTCGAGTATAGAGATGCCAATCTATTTACAGTTTTAGATACTAAACCTAAACGCGTACGCGAAAATTTGACTTTTGGCGTAAATCAATTTTTCGCGCACAAAAACGGACCCAACATTTGTGAATGGTTATTTAATAAATAGTATAAGTGTTTGCCGAGATTGTAACCCCTAAATTGTTTAAATAGATCCGGTTAGCTAAAAATTTAAATCGATTGGCGTCGCTAGTGTGCCCTAACCGTCATCTTAAAGCTGTCCAGATTATAGTCGTCAGGAAAAACCGACCTCGGCAGGGAGTTCCATTCCTTAGCTGTCTACTTAAAGTCGCAAAATGTTTTTTTTCTTTTTTAGAGGAGGAGGACACCTGATGTATTTTTTTAAAAACGTCTTACGTAATAAATAAATGCCCCCCTAATAAAGATGGAATATTAGTCCGAACTCATAACCTAAGCTAAAAAGGAAATAATTTTCGTATGCTAAGGACGACAGAAAAAAATACGGAAATTCAAATTATTTTAAGATTTTAACCTCCCTTACGCGCGCCATTATTGTTACCTGGCAAAGAAACTTGTATAAGTACTATGAATATATGACAGATTATTGTTTTATACACATGTTGTAATACTTGTAATGTATATTCTTGTTGATAGCGAATTTTGCTATGGTGTTATTTTCTTGGTATGGTGTACTTAAAAGGTGGGCGGAGTTTTTGAATGCATTTCTCGTAAATAAACTCAGGGACACGTCGTATAAATCGGCCAACGACAACTGAGGCTATTGCAGTACTACTTATATTTTAACTTTTATGACAAGTTAATAGGACTTTTGCTGATTCAATGTTACAATATTTATATGCCTTCAAAGTTGTAGGTATAAAACATATACTTAATGTATTACAAGTTTACGAAGTTACCGTTGGCCCACTTGTACTCAAATATTTCTTAACAAGATTGTGACAAATATTGCATAGAATACTCGAAAGAATTTTACATTTTTAATTATTTATTATTAAAATCGTTGCATTTTAACACTTGTGTTGTATATTGAACAAAGAAGTTACCGAGTCAAGTGATGCGCGAGGCTGCCTCTGCTCATGAAGGCCTGGATGTCTTTTGGTGTTTGGCCTCACATCTGCCTCACAAAGTACAAACAGATAGGAGAACGGTATGCGGCAGACACCACAAGCCCCTCGGGAATTTTCACGGACAAGATGCTAAAAGTTGCCTCAATATAATATCAACTCTACATGGTTGCCTAATCATATAATAATATTACTGCATTCCTACTTTAGTAGCAATTTTTAACATTTTAGAGTGTTTTTTATTCAATTTGTTATAAGATATTAATTTATTTTAAGTACGGCATTTTAACATAGTTATAAGGTATTTTTTGTTATAAACAAAATGTACTAATGCGCGTATGTGTCAGATGTCTGTATATCAGTGGTTGTATATATCGTGGTGTCGTATCGTATGTGTGTGTGGGAGTACTTACTATTTTATCTTCATAAAGAGAGATATGTTATAAATGGGCTGATTTTACTGCATAATATCTAACTAGAATTAAGTAAGTGTTTCAACTCACTCTTTGTATGTAAGTCTACCTTCTACCTAGTCTATAAGAACTCTATCCTTATCTAATCTATCAATGTCATTTAAATGCTGTTCAAGCTTTATTAAGTACCTACATTTTATAATGCAACATAAATGAAAGAATTAATAAATGGATATTAGTGAAATAAAATTATATGTAACTTACGTTGTGCTACAATAAATGATTGGTCTCATAAACGTAACGGCCTAAATAGTTGTAATATTATATATTTAATCAAATGTAAGGGGTTGAACTATATGTAGACAAATTATTTCATGAAATGTTTGATACGCAGTACCTACCTAAGCATTATTAAATGAAGGGCAATGGTGAAAATAACACTGAACTTTTACCTATTTCTGATGAAGAAATCATGTTTGTATTTTTCCAGACCAATGATATACTATGTAATAAACAAAGTTGCCAATTCAAATCTTCCAGTAACATTTTAAAGCAGTGCCAACGTATAAAATGAAAAAACATTTATATTAAACTAAACGAATTTTCTTGATAGATTCATGGGCAATTTTTGATAGCAATCTATGAAATTACATGTGAGAAATGTATGCGCCCAAAGTTACATTTGTAAGGTAAGTATCCTGGGTTCTGGCTGCTTGCTATTTAGCACATGAAATAATTGCAATTGATTTTCATATAAATAAAATACCTAATGTGGAATATACAAGAATTATAAGTAAGGTGAGAAAGTAATGGGACCTAAAAGTAAGGATGTATACGGTGGCTTGCTGGTTAGAATATAACGAGGGCTGATGTAGAAATACGACAGGTAATAAAATTACGAATCTACATTTTATGTTTATTGGTATTTACATGTACACGATTAAGGTGTGTCCAACGATGTTTGATCACACCTTTAGTTTAAAATTATAAGTACAAGTGACAAATTTGTCAAGTGTTTTCTGTATAAATGTTGGCCTTTGTATGTGTACGCACATTTTAAGTGATACATGTCTGTCAGTGTTGTCTGTTATTTAGATTCTTGACGTGATATACATATTTTTGTCAGTCTAAATAGTATTGGTAAAGTTATGATTTTGTAGGGTCTATTTTCTATTCGCCTTGTCAGGGTCAAACTATGTACCACAATATCCGCCATTCCATGTTGTTTTAACTGAAACTGTGATTGTTTTTATATTTTTATTATTATGACAATGCAATTCAAGCTTCCATTTTCTGTGATCTCTAATGTTATTCAAGCTATGTATTTAGTATGTATTTTAGCACTTATTTTATCTATGTGGTATGTTTTAATAAGTCTTACTTACTACGTCGACTTCATATTATAAGTTGTTTTTATTTTTATGTAACAAAGTTACTTTGTTTAGTTCTAAACGTATGGATACAGAGATTATTTTGCTAGATGATTTTATTAAGAAAGTTTATAAGATTAGTGTTTTATATGCGTATGAATGTTTATCTTATATTACCTACTGTCACAAATTTTGCGAACATTTTCCCCTTATTACAAATCGCGAACTACGGATAGTCCCCGACCAAAACTCCGTTTTAACATTGGAACGGGATGACATGAGCTTTAGTGCGGTAATAACCTATTAATAGTTTATTAGTTTTAGAACCTTTGTAACCATATGCAGGGTGTATCTGTGAACATTTACATCCCTTTAACCACGTGTCCTACTAACCATTATGAACAACATATTTGTTCTATCACTTTTGGAAATTCGTATGAAAAAAATTTCAACTTTTCATACAAAGTCGGTCACGTGACTTGGTCATTTTGTATGGGTAGTCGAAAATTTTTTCGATGAATTTCGAAAAGTCGTTAAACAAATGTTGTTCATAATGGTTGGTAGAACACGTGGTTAAAGGAATGTAAATGTTCACAGATACAGGTTGTATTATGTAATAATTTACATAATACACCCTGTATCTGTATTTAATTTTATTTGGAACACCAACAGCTTAACAGCTGTCGGTGTTCCAAATAAAATTATATTAAATAACTTTAGATCGCGATATGTAACAAAGCTACCGAGCAAAGTGCAGAGATTTTTTACATTTTTCAAAGTACTCGGTAAATGTTGGTACTGAGTACTTTGTAAAATGTAATAAATCTATGCGATTTATTAGTAAAGAAATGGAATACGTACTGTTCAATCAAGCATATTTTTAATTATGACATTTGTATCTGTTCTAGCATTCCGTACCAATTTATTGAATCATTTACAAACTCCATTAAGCTGGTCTCATGGCGGCTTTCTAAGGAACGCTTATTATTATACTAATAACCCGTAGTGGCTAACACCGCTATATCTTTATTTCTTGCTATTTGCGTCATTTTTCCTAATCCTACAATTCAAAGATCACAAAAATCGGCCCAGCCCTTCTTGAGTTAGGAGTGGTGTTATTAACATGATTTTATTATACTTCATCCCGCTATATCAAAATGAATATTTTCAATTTTTTAAACATTTATTTAAAAGTTTTAGGATCTACAAGATACACCACTGCTGTCTTGTCCATGTCTTTCAGCGCTGTTTTCTCAGCAGATTTGGCCAAATCGTTTGAAGACTATATAGGCATCATGCTTGAAAGCTTTAATTTCTTTTGATATACATACATAGTATTATTATTTTATTTCTTCCTTTACCTACAAGCTGAATCAATTAACTGTAAATGCGCCAAATAAAATTCCTCTCTGAACTTGTCGACACTGACTTAGTCTTCAGATAATCCATTCAAAGTCTAAAAGATTAAAGGTATGAATTACTTAACTATCTTTGTTTCTGTAGTTAAGATCATCTTTACTATGAGCATAAACAGTTAATTGATCCCCATAAAATATTTTAATACATTAATAAATATATTTGGACCAAACTGGGAATCGTCTTAAAATATTTTTAATTTAATGTTACAACATGCGACTAAAGTAATTTTATTGTAGTATGTATTCATGTGTCAAAATGTAATATTTTAAGTATTCCAAGATATTAACAAGTGTAGGTAGCTATTAGATATAGTTATATAGTACATAAATTAATATTTATATGGAAACTAAGCATAATTAAGATTAACATATTATTGTTGATGTGTATGTATGAGCTTTGCGTTGTGATGTTTGGATACACGTTGCATTCTATAACATGATATATTGTTCTTTCTTTTCCACAAAATTATGTTTATGAAAACGACATAAAAAATAACAATCATTCGGATGTCAGCCGTCGCGTCGCCGCGTCCCGTAGATCATGGGAAGGTTTGTAACGGTGAAGCTATAATTTGATATTGAAAACCGACGCAACCTTATTTAAAACATTGACTAGGAGTATAATTTTTTTGGGTAAATTGTATCTCTCATCATCAATACAAGACAATAATCCAATACCAGACGGACACCTAAAACGTAGTAAAAAATGAACAAAAACCTTTGGGCGTCCAATATTATATTTTTTAAGCTTCTTTAGCGGTGATGTTTAGTAAAATCACGCTAGCTTAAAGTTGATGTAAACTCATTTTTGTATTGAATTAGATCGAAACAACGCCAATTGGTGGTGGTTAGAACATATATTCTTACTGGACACGGCGTAAGCCGATAAATGTAAAGCATTTGGGAGTGACGACACAACGCATAGCTCTCTGTTGATGTTAATGGGATGAGTTAGTTTGTGACGAGATCATTTACAAATTGTGTTACTATTCACTATTTAAATAAATGCCGTTTTGGATTTATAAACAATGCCTTTTATTCTTATATTACTTTTCAATTAGAAGACCTTCAATTGTAACTGAGGGTATCTAATTTGTATTACTTTTATTATTAGTATTTAAATTTATCAAATTTCAATCGATTCCCACCTTAAAGTTAGACTCATTTGATAAAGTATAAATTGAGGCAATTTGATAGATAGTAATATGTGTGGTTGGTTTGAAGGTACATAAAAAAGTTGAACAAAAAAGTTGACTAGCACTGAACTTGGGCGATGGCACTACCGTGTTATTCTTAAGATAGAACGCAATTGACAGGTATGTGCACAAACCAACTTCAATATAATAGATCAGGTCACGCAGATATAGAGTTTGCCGCGCGCATGGAGCGGAAAATAGGCTGCGCCCGTGCACCTCTTTATTCTGTGCGCGCACGTCATGCCTTATGACAGTTAAATTTGGAGGTGTAATTTTTTTTCAGAAACGATAGTTGTATTTGTATATAATATATTACTATGGTTACACATTTAACACCTTGTTAAGGTAATGAACTTCTGGAACTTAAGAGAAAATCCCATCAGCAGGTACCAGACAATATTTCATTGAATAATATTGATCTGACGATATGTACCTAAGTTTGATGTTTTGACCACTTAGGGACCAACATATTTTTGGCGCTGGCTGTAGCAGATACCTACTTGTGCGGATAATAAATAATTTATTACAATGATGATGTTTTAGTAAGTAAATAAGTTTCAAAAATTAAAAAGCATTTTTAAATCAAGAACTTAACTACTAAACATACATAAAAAGGTTTAGCACCTCTCGCAGAATAGTCGACCGTGATCCGGAACGAAATGTGTCACAGAAGAGCTCACACGCGGCCGCGAGACACCACAGTCATGTACGTTATGCTGCTGTTGCTCGCGCCCGCCGTCTGCGAGTGGGTCGAGATCTCGCAGCAACACTACCGGAAGCCGTTGCGACATCACCTCCAAACCACACCCAAACAAGCTCAAGACTATGCAGAAGAAACTACACACGAAAACTTCCATAGAAACCCACCAAAGTTGCAGAACTACCCTAATAGAGAAATGGTAACTGAGAGTTATGAACATCTGACCACGAGCCGCTATAGGAAACCATTGCGCACACAATACTACCCTGCCGAAGGAATCACCGAAGTATACGTAGAAGATGCTTTTAGCGACAAATCAAGCTACCCTTATAGAAAGCCGATACGAACGCACCACTTCCCTGCTACTGAACGAGTAACGGAAATATTTTTTGAAGATGCTACGACTGACCCACCTCACCTACTTAAGAACCCCAATACGCATGGGTTGTATAAAGTGCCTGAAAGTTCAGAAGATTCAAGAAACCCCAATCGTATTTACCTAAACCAATCTTTAACTAGAACAAACGAGTGGAATAAAGGTAACGTGGACAAAGTGCCTAAGCATGGTAACGTACAGCGTATTCAACTGCACAAAAACGCCGTAAAGGCTCCAAGCTTAAGAATTAATCCATTGAAAAATCCTATTCGGTTAGATAATCATAATAGAAGTGACAAAACTGTTGTAACACAAATAAATAATGATAGTATTTCAAATAACGACGGTGAAGAAACCTTTCAAGTTAAAACACAAAATATATACAATGACAAAAGATCAAGTTCTAATTTGAAAAGCAAAAGACCTTTGACTGATTTAGATCAAGTAAATCCTGGTAATATAATTGTTAGAAACACAAAAATTGGTGATGTTAGAAAATCCTCAACAACTGACAATCTTGAAAACTCCACAATAGAAACTCCAATAAATTTTGGATTTAGTACAAATGATCCAAAATCCGTATTTGAAACAAAAGGAGAAGCATTCACTAGCATAAAGCCCAAGACAGACAGGAATGATAATTTCAATAGAAATCCTAATTTCCCACCGAGAATTAACCCTCTCACAAAAATTTATAGTGATAAAGATACAACTACTATCGATAAAAAAGAGCGTCCTAATAACAATAAAGAAAACAGACATAATTACAGACCAGTCCCTTCAAAGGTGAGTAAAGAACCTGGAAAACCTTTAGATGAACATGAATATGTTACAATAAGTGATGATGAAGGAACCAATGATAAAGAAAATTCAAATAAGGAAACCTTTCAGTCTGATGTTGGAGAAAAAGACGAACAAACGAGTGATAATCCCTCTAATGATTATAAAGCGAACACTGTGGAGAACTTGATGATGTTAATGAAAGAGGTAGCTGACACGATAAGGAGGAACACCAGGAGAAGTGTTAATAGCAAGACGAAGTATTTAACTAGTTTGAAGAAGACAATTTTAAGGAGCATCAGTAAGTAATAAGTATTTTACATAATGAGTTATTTATTTCACAATAACACTTTAGCGATCTCTGTGATTTCGCGGTTGTTCATGGGCGGCGTTGATTGATTACTTTCCATCAGGTGACTCGCTTGCTCGATACAAAAATCGTCGACTTACCTACTAATAAGGTCTTCGATAGCTTAGTAGTTAGAGCAGTCGCCCGGGTATCGAAAGGTCGTGGATTCGGATCCTACTTGAAGACCGCCGAAGAAATTTTAAGTACTTAAATAATGCACTAATTTTAATGTAGCATTTTTATAATAAAGTAGGTTGAGGGTATGATCCATAATCGTCATCAACATCAGTCTAGGAACCACCGCAAGTATTATATTTCCGCTGAGTGCAATGTACTTCACACCATTGTGACTTTCATTTTACAGAAGAGCGAATAGATATTATATGGCCAGACGACCCACCAGAGACACAGGGCTCCAGGTCACGCAGCACCCGCTCAGCGCAAGCCACGCCGCGCGGCCACCTCGAGATCCCCTCCTCAGAAAGCGCTCTGATGACTATATCTTTCCTCACCTTTGCGGTCTTCCTCATCAAGTTAGTGTTGGTAAGTCAAACCCAGTAACCTACAGGTACCTATTGTCATGGGCATGTAAAAATGTTGGGTCCAACGCGTACGCGAAAGATTAATTCACGCCAAAAGCGGCGAATCAATTTTTCACGTACAAAAACGGACCCAACATTTCTGCATGCTTATTTAGTAAATAGTATATGTGTTTGTCGAGAGATTGTAAACCCGAAATTATTTAAAATAGATCCGGTTTAGTAGCAAAAAATTAAAATCGATTGACGTCGCTAGTATGCCCTACCCGTCAGTCTTATTAGGTACCCTACAGGTCAGAGCAGCTACTAGTAGTAGGTAGGTTTAAATCAGTTAGTTAAAGAAACTTACCCTTGCATGTGCATTGTTTCAGCAAGTAATTCAGACGTACAAAAACAAGACGATGATGGTGACGCCGGCGGTGGTGGCCACCGTAGGACGCGCCGTCGCCGCCAGCAAACGCAGCGCAAAGCCCTAAAACATATATCTGTTACTACAACATAACATCTGAAATTTCCCAATAAAGTTACTACATTATTTACTTGCATGTGTTTTTAATTTGCTTACAACAATATAATTCTAATTTTCGTTCGACGACGCGCGCTATCTTCTTTTGTTTTTCTGTAACATTTTGCGCGGGATCGTGCATTTTTTCATTTTTACCGCCATACTTTTTTATTTTTTACGTTTCGTCACCAAAGTGTACCATGAAAAAGTATTGATTTTTTCAAAAAAATTGTTGATTAAAATTGCACTTAAATAAGAAATATTATGTATACATATTTTAAGGGTTTTATTGTAAATGATATCATTAGCCGTGTGGTCCCCGGCAGAGTAGAATAGGCCACCCTCACTCTTACCGAGGTGTCGTAAAAGGCGACTAAGGTAAAGCTGCTGGCATGATCATCAGCACCCAGAGAAGGAAAACTCTGCATCTATATCAACACCCTCGCCAACCCGTCTGCCAAGCGTGGTGAGTATGGCAATTACCCCTCATGTGATTGAGGGAAGCCCGTGCTCCAGCAGTGGGGACTTAAATGGGCTGATGATAATGATGATGAATGATATCATAACTTTTTTACATGGGTAATTTCTTTAAACAGTCATGATCGTTGAATGACTAACTAGATAACAAAACGCATACGTCAAATCCACTTATTATTAGTCTGTGGTCAAATCAATCAATAAAAAATATTCTGCTGCTGGCTGGCGTTTTTGTGGTGGAATTTACTTTTTGTAAGTGAATTTCTGTAGAAAATGTCTTAAAATGGACAAAGAAACCGAACAAATATTCATACTCAACTCGTCTAAAAGCCAGATGCCCGTTGCGTCCCAGAAGCTACCGGAATCGGCTGGAACGCAGCCAGGTAACCTTCGCGGTAAGTGTTGTTTACCCTAATATCCTGTGTTTATCTTTTTGTTTCACTTGGGGTATCGGTATATATATTCGCCTTTTTTCTAAAACCAAAAGACATTTCCTATCTATAAATAATTTGATATTTGATATATTATATAAAGCTGTCCTATATAATATCAATAAATATGCCGTAATACAATCATTTTGTTTAGGTACATACTATAAGTACTTATTTAATCATAGTGATGCGGGTCAAAAAAAACTAGCGATTAGGGCAATTTGACATTGAATATGATGCTTTGTTTATTGTACTTAATTCGTCTAATATTCTAATAAATTTGTTGAAGCACATTCTGTAAATACTCATTATATCTTATCTTAATTTAGCATTGAAATCATTGTGACTCTTAACTTTATGCAATTTGGTGTATTTTCAGATGTGGAGGACTTTTCGACAGTGTGCCGGACATGTGCTACAGTGACAGAGTTTGTAATGCCTATATTTGATGGTGAAGGCCTCCAGAATAATCTAGCTGAAAAAATATGCAAACACTTACCTATACAGGTGAGATACTTCTTACGTAATTACAAAATCTGTCTGCCAACCAGAAAACGCCTGTGCTAAATATCCAGATAATCATTTCATTTGTGAATTGAATGATATGTCCCAGGATTTTCTCAAGATTCTAAATCCTTAAGCACAAGACCCCAATATAACAAAAAAATAATACATTTTCCAATAGTTAGGGTTCGGAACAAATATAGCGTCAGAGCGGTGCTTACAATAAGTCAAACTGGTTGCTTATCAAACCACCATTACTTAGGGACTGGACATGGGAACTGCATTTGAAAAATATGTTATACTTCATAGTTTAAGTTCTAAGACCATTTAAGTATGGAGTTTTTGGAGGTTTTGATATTTTTATGCCATTTGCTATTAGCTAATGGCATAAAAATATCAAAACCTCCTATTCTTTAAAAGAATCAAAAGACATGAGTAGCTTCGTACAATCATAATCAAGATACAAGCAATAAATTATGAAAAAGTTAAAGTTCTGGCAAAACCATGGGAGACACAATTAGATTTTTGATTTTATTGTAAGCAGTTTTGCCATTTTGATGCCATATCTTTTTTTTATCAGAAATTAGTTACACCACAAAATAATGGTTACACCCATCAATATAGGTAACACATACTAAAATTTTCGACAGGCTTTGGGTGGGACTCCAACCCACAATCTTTTGCAAACTTCTGACTAAGCTACTACCTTGCTATTTCGACGAATTTGTAAGTGCTTTTTGGTCGTTGTGAGCCGACGATAGTTTCATCAATATTTGTATGTACCTACAAATATCCAGTGGAAATATTTTACAACCAGTTAAGATGAAACCGCTTAGTTAATATGAATTTTTTGGTTATAGCAATCTTTTGCAATTCATTCTTAAGTAAATAATGCCCTTAAAAACTTTACTTAAGAATAAATTGCAAAAAATTGCTATAACTAAAAAATTAATAAACCATCTCTTGTCCCACAGGTATGCGAGACAGACGTGCTCCCGCGCGTAGTGTGCTACCAGTGCGCAAGCACGCTGCTGGCGTGGCACGAGCTCGTGCAGTGCTGCGTGCAGGCCGACGCCGCGCTGCGCACGCGCCTGGCCGTCGCCGACGCGCTGCCGCCCGAGGTCAGTACCCACACTACCATCATCATCAGCCCGGTAGTACCCACTGCTGAGTACAGGCCTGAGCTGCTCACTACGATTTTGGTGATATCGTGACACTAGACGAACTGGATTTGCTCTGCCGGTTCTAGGACACCAACCATTCGGGAAGGTCAGGAGCAAAATATAACTTCATCACTTGACCTTTATTTCAATAAACATAAGGTTTATCATTTAAGGTGACAGGTAGGGCACACTAGCGATGCCAATCGATTTTAATTTTTAGCTACTAAACCGGATCTTTTATAAACAATTTCGGGGTTACAACCTCTTGGCAAATACTTATACTATTTATTAAATAACCATGCACAAATGTTGGGTCCGTTATTGTACGCGAAAAATTGATTCACGCTAAAGTGGCCGCTTTTGGCGGTAATCATTTTATCGCGTACAAAAACGGACCCAACATTTGTTGTTTGCCGCCTGACTTTCGCAACCCTTCAGGGGAATCAGACCAAATCATGACTACGCGTTTCAGAAACTATCCGAAACGTGCAGGTTTCCTCACGATGTCTTCCCTCACCGCCGAGCTAATGGTAGAAATACACACAAAAATCCAGAACTTAGCTACCATAGCTCTTAATTCATTCAGTCTATAGGTAATTCAGTTTCGAGTACCTAATTGTTATTTATTTGCGTTTATTGCAGGAACCAGAGCAAAGTGGAAATGAAATCTTTCAAAATATAGACCAGCAGGAACAAATCAAGTATGTATAAGTAGTTATTAGAAAAAATATTATTGATATTGCAATAACATACATTGCTACTGCTTAAATATACATTTTTAAAGTACGGTTTTTTTAAGATCTTTCAAGTTATTGCAACATCAGCAAGTACCTTTATTTATATGAAGTTATGAAATGTCCAAAAATTGTGTATGCCTCCGATTGCAGGTCCGAAAACTATCTCTGTACCATGTTAAAAAGTATTTTGACCAAATACTTCCCAACGATATCTGTGAAAGAGGATAATCTGGACATGGATCTTGTCTGCCAGAAATGCGAATCGCATCCCGCTGCCAACAGTATAGAACAACTAGCTGAACATCTGAAAGCCGCCCACTCCCAGATCGCTCTTGACTCCTCCACGATTAAAAACTACATCGAAAACTATGTAATGCTTCAAGAAACATTGAAGTCTGACGATTCCGACCGAGATGTACAATCAGATTCAGAGCCTTCAGTAAAACCTACACAAGTATTACCCAATCTTTTCTGCCCATTTTGCGAGAGTGCATTCTCATCCACGACGCGTCTTATGTCCCATCTCAATCAACACATAGAGATAACCATAGAAAAGGGAGTGATATGCTGCGACACCATGTTTGATAACAAAAAAATATTCGTGAACCATCTGCAGCAGTGCCACGTCGACCGCGTCGTGGCCGCAACCACCGACACCTGCCGCTCTTGCGGCTACGAAGCCATCGACCCGCCGGATCTTGAAGATCACGTTCTAATTACTCATGCAGACCAATGCAAACCGACTACCGCCAAGAAAATCGGCTTTAACAATCAAAAATGTATTCCGGCAGTATGCCCCGAATGCAATAAAGTGTTTTCGAATAAGTACAACATGTTCGTCCACATGAAGAGCCACACTGAGGTAGCGCCTAAGCTATGCTGTGACAAGTGCAACAAGACTTACAGTAACTTAGGCAACTTGAGAAGTCATCAGAGGATAGCTCACGAGGGCTTGCTGAAGTTTACGTGTACTTGTTGTGGCGAAGCGTTCCCGACGCGCTCGGCGCGCAACGTGCACGCGCGCATCCACTCGGGCCTCACGCCGTTCGCCTGCGAGGTCTGCGCCAAGGCCTTCCGCTCCAGCAACAGCCTCAAGCGCCACATTGAGATGCACTTAGACGTAAGAAAGCACCTGTGCCACCTCTGCCCGAAGAAGTTTCGAAAGAGGCCCGCCCTGACTTACCACCTAAGCACCAAACACAGAGGGGACACGTGATAACGAGGGTTATTTGTTGCAGGTGGTCCCGGCTTAAACTCGAAATTGAACCATTCTGCTCCGACAGTCTAGACGCGAACGCACAAGCCTCGGACGAACTAGACAACGAAGATGATGTGCCTCTATCCAAAATAGCTAACAAGAAGACTGACCTCTACACCAACTTTTATAACGCCTTAGTTAATTTTAGAAATCACTTCGTAAACGAACACGTGAACCAAAGTAGACCGACCTTCACAGACTCGAGTGATTCAGAAATATTAAGCGGCGAGGAAAGAGATGCTGATGAAATGAATGTGGATAACTACGACGATCTGACGCAATACAACATGAGAAGAGACAGATTAGATGAAGAAACCCGTATTGAATTGAGTAAAGTCCAGACCAAAATTAATGGAAAGATATTCTATACTTGCCCGATCTGCGGGAAGAACCTCAGTTCGTCTCACACCTACGTGTTTCACAAACGTATTCATACCGGGGAACGTCCGTGCGTCTGTCACGTATGTGGTAAACAGTTCCGAGCCCCAAATGGATTACAGAGACATTTGACAGAAACCCACGACAAAGTGAGACGGCACTCCTGCCGACTGTGCTACAAAGACTTCGCCAACTCGCAGAACTTGAAGCAGCATCTACGCATCCACACGGGTGAGAGGCCCTTCGTGTGCACTCACTGCGGCAAGAGGTTCACGCAGAGCGGCTCGCTGCATGTTCACTTGAGGACTCACACGGAGCAGTTCCCACACCAGTGTGCGGAGTGCGGGGCAAAGTTTCGGCTCCGGTCATCGCTCACAAGGCATAGCCTGAAACATACCGGCGAGCGGCCGCACGTGTGCGTGCAGTGCGGCAAGGGCTTCCGACAGAGGCACGAGCTGACCAACCACGTTCTGTCCCACACGGACGTCAAACCATTCTCCTGCAATATTTGTGGCGCCGCTTTCCGCCAGAAGAGAGCACTTCGGCATCACGCTAAAAGAGTCCATGAAATGACCACGACGGATAGAGAAATCCCATTAGGTTATGCTCAAATCGCGAATTATTAGTAATATATTTTATTTTTACCTTTACTTTGATCATTGTTTAATAAAATGCAGACCAAAATCATTATGTCGAATAATTTAAATATACCCATGTTTCAATGAAGTTTTGTATTTTATTATAGACTTCAACAGTAACCCCCTGCCACGGTTTCCCTTTACAGAAATGAAACTAGCGCGCAAGTGGAAACAGTAGAAATTGAAATTAAAATTGAGGAAAGCGAGATGTCAAGGAAACGTTCGCGAGAAGAGATAGGCCAGCCGCAAGACGTGACAGTGGGCGAGGACGGGAAGCGGTACGCCACTTGCGCCGTGTGCAGCAAGAAAGTGAATGTTAGTTCGTGGCGGCGGCACGCGAGGAGCCACTGCGGCGAGAGGAGATACAGCTGCCACACCTGCGGGCTGGCCTTCAGCGACAGCGGCAACCTCGCGCGGCACTCGCGCGCGTTGCACAACAACCACCGTCCCTACATATGTCTCACCTGTCACAAGACCTTCACCCGCAAAAGTCACTTGGAAGACCACGCGAAATCCCACTCGGAGAACAGGGAGTTCGTATGCGACGTGTGCGGGAAGGCGTCGAAATCTGGGGCCGCGCTGAGGATGCACAGGAGGATTCACGACGCGTGCAAGTTGCAGTGCATGGAGTGCGGGGCCAAGTTCAAGCGGCGCGGGGAGCTGCGCGCGCACGTGTCGGTGCACACGGGGGAGCGGGCGCACGCCTGCGCCTGCGGCCGCGCCTTCCGCCTGCGCAGCCAGCTCAACGCGCACGCCAGGACGCATAGCACTTCACCCGGCAAACAAAGCTAGCAGAGAGGAAACTCATTCTTGGTATTGCAAGCTATAGCCATCTCATAATGTGTATATGACCGGTACTGAAGTTGATGCAAAAGACTGTGAAATGGAGGAATTGTCGAAGAAAAGAGGATTTGGAGCCCAGGCTAAGTCACCAGCTTAAGATGCAACCGGGACTAAACCGGGATGATGATGGAGTACTAGAGATTAAAGGATCATGGAATCAAATAAATGAATTTCAACGAAAAATGCCTGTCAGAGACTTTTGTAACTTGGGTTCCACCCGATAGAATGATAAGCCTAAATAAATCTAAGGAAGGGGAAATGCCTATCTCTGCTGAAAGAATACTTTGTTGCAGGTTCATGGAAATCGAGGAATACGTTGTACAGACGCTGGAGCCGCCGCAGTACCCGGCGCCCGCGCCGCCCGCGCCCCCCGCGCCGCGCCTGCGCACCAAGACGTGCGCGTTCTGCGGCGCCACGCACGCCGAGCACGCCTTCAAGGAGCACCTCGTGGCCGCGCACTCCGACCTGCTGTTCCACTGCGACGAGTGCGACACCTACGTCGACCGCATGGATTTCATCCTGCACATGTCAACCCACGCCGTCGAGTACGCCACCAAGCAGGAAATCATAGACCTCAAGGTCGAAGTCAAGAGGGAGAAGAAGATGAAAATGATGAAAAAGAAAATCAAGGATGAAAATCAGAACGAGAACAGCAGGAAGATCAAAAAACCGAAAAGCGAGCCGGACGCGAAACCGAGCGGCGGCAGACGGACCGCCGAGACGGGCGCGGCGCGGGAGAACGAGTTCTCGGACCACAGCGACACCGAGAACGGGTTCGGGCCGCTGCCGGAGTCGGTGTTCGAGGCGATCGAGGACTCGCAGGACAGCCAGCCCGACGCCGCCGCCGCGCCGCCGGCGGAGCCCGACCGCCCGCCCGACGCGGCCGCGACCGCGCCCCACAAGAAACCCCGGACGTGCCCGATCTGCGGGAAAACGTACAAGGCGTCGTCGAGCTACTTCTACCACATGAAGCACTTCCACCGGCGCGCGCGCGAGCACGAGTGCGACGTGTGCGGCAAGCGCTTCGGCACGCGCGCCGGGCTGGCCGAGCACGGCAGCGTGCACACGGGCGAGTGCCGCCACGCCTGCGCCCAGTGCGGCAAGCGCTTCCGCTCGCGCGCCAGCCTGTACATCCACGAGCAGACGCACTCGGGCGTGAAGGCGTGGGCGTGCGGCGCGTGCGGGCGGCGCTTCCGCTGGCGCACGCACATGCTGCGGCACGCGGCGCGCCACGCGGCCGAGCGCGCGCACGCCTGCGCCGCGTGCGGCCGCGCCTTCAGCGTGCGCGCCGACCTGCTGCGCCACGCGCGCACGCACGCCAACCACGCGCTCGCGTGCGACAAGTGCGGCGTCAAGTTCGCGCAGGCGCGCTACTTGAAGGTCCACATGGAGAGGAAGCATGCGGCCGCGGCTCCGGCGGTGCCTCCGGGCGGTGACGTGCCCCGACCTAAAGTAAATGTGTAAACTCTGATTTTTTAATTATTGTTACTTAAAACTGACAGATTTAAATATTAACGATCTTATTCATAAATATTTGTAGAACCTTTATTAGCTAAAACGGGTTTTCATCCTTTTTTAAGAAAAAATGTATGATTTTTTTTTTTGTTACAGACATCAAAAACAACTATAACACCGTTGTAGTAGCTAAGAAAGAGTATAATGTATCAATACGGGGATTAACACGATATTTATTATGTGAAACAACTTTGTGTACTCACATATTTGGCTCGACGTTTCGACTACGTTACAGCAGCCGTGGTCACGAGCGGACTGACGGAGCACGGCGTCGTCTGCTGGGGCCGGGCTATGCATCTTCGGACACCCTCACATTTTTTGATATTAATTCGCCACTAGATGAATTTGTCAGTGAAGCTACTCCAACGGCGGGTCCAGGGGGGGGGGTCATGGGGGTCATGACCCCCCCCTGGGCTGGTTCCAGGACTTAGGTGGACCACTAATTGAACGATGATGATTGTTTCTGTTTTGTTTATTGGAAACCCTTGTCGTCCCACTTCTTCCCTATACCTATACCCCTCGACATTTATTTGATAGAAATGGGGTGAGCCCTACGTCTCATAGCCACTGCGACCAGTAGATGATCTATTGTGGCAGCCCCGTAACCTATTACAGCACCTCATGTAGCTCCAGTTCCAGGATAAACCCGAGAATGGAGCTGATGGGGCAGCTCTTGATCTCTTCAGCTGAGATCATGTGTGCTCCCAGGTGCCGGCTTCTGCAGCGGTCTTCTTCTGCAACCTGCAGATTTTGGTATCTGAAAGGCCCATGTTGTGCAGGTGCTTGTTTAATTTGCAGTGCCCTGTGAGGGTCCGAGTGAGTGCCCTATCATGTCCTCTACTCAGTTTTATTATTTCTACAGCTCGTCTCTGATCGAACACCTGTATCAACGCCTTAGACTGTTCTAGTCGAGGTAGTCCTTTCCAGAATTCAGTGCTTTGCTTATGCTCCCACTCAAAAGAGTCGAACCTGACCATGCAGGCTGGAACGCCATTTATTGGTTCCGGTCCGAGTAGTGGGCTCTCTGCCCCGGCCTTTGCTAGCACGTCAGCGACTTCGTTGCCTCTGATATTGCAGTGTCCCGGTACCCAAATCAGATTTACGATGTTGGCATTGCCAAGCTGGTTTAGGAGCAGGACACACTCGCTAGTGAGTTTGGAGTCACGTTCACAGGATGTTAACGCCTTGAGGACAGCTTGACTATCTGAGAAGATGAATATCTTCTTATTCTGAAGATTCATTTGTAGACTCTCTTGGACACAGCCAATTATTGCGAAGACTTCCGCTTGGTACACTGTGGTATAGCGACCCAGGTTGGCGAATTTGCGTATTCCGCAGCGATCATTACAAAATCCCGCCCCGGATATGCCCTGCTTCCTGGAACCATCCGTATACCAAACGATGTCATTCTGCTTGACATTTCCGGGAGTTCCAGCCTCCCAGTCTTGTCTACTAGGTAACAAGACTGTAAACCGCTTGTCGAAGCGGTGTTCACGGACCATGGAGTTAGAGGGCATATCCATGACCGGAATTTTCATTAGTTCATTGTAGAGGTTTCTCATGACCCTAGATAGCCATCTCGTCCTCCCTCTGATTTTCGCTCTCGTAATAGCCATCCGCCTCGCTTCCATCTGCACGTGAATGTGCAGACGTGGAATGTTCAGGAGGGCATCCAGTGCTGCAGAGGGAGAGCGCCAGTGGCTATAAGGCAGGCTGTTCTTTGAACTTTGCTGAGGTTCTCTACGCAGTTAAGTTGGTGCGTCTTCTTATACCACACACAGCAGCCATAAGTGACGATCGGCCTCACTATCGTTTAATAAATCCAGAGTGCGGCCATGGGCCGTAGCCCCCATTTTAGCCCCACCAACCTTCTGCTTGCCCCCATCGCAATTTTTGCCTTTCTAGTAATGTAGTCGAGATTCTTGTTCCACGTTAGTTTTTGGTCTAAAAAGACTCCGAGATATTTGACCTCGTTGGACAAGCATAGCTTCGTACCAAGAAGTGTTGGGGCGTGGAGCGCTTCTAGTTTCCTTCCTTTCTTAAACGGGATTAAGACCGTCTTACGTGCGTTGACTGTTAGCACGTGTCTTGTGCACCAGTTTTCTACTATTCGTAGGGCCCTTTGCATAAGACTGGAAATGGTGCTAGGGCATTTTCCTATGGCCATTATTACTATGTCATCTGCGTAACCCTGAGTCAGAAATCTGGCTTCATTGAGCTCACAGATGAGACTGTCAACAACCAATGACCATTGAAGGGGTGATAGGACTCCGCCCGGTGGACATCCTCTGGTCACTCTATAATGAAGGGTTTTATTCATCAACGTTGTTGTTGCAGTTCGATTTTGTAGCATGGATCCCATCCATCTGGTGGTGGTGTCGTAGATTCCACGATTCACCATGCTACGTGTTATAACATCGAAGTTGGTGTTGTCAAACGCCCCTTCGATGTCGAGAAAGGCACAGAGTGCAATTTCTTTGTCTTCTATGGCTTTCTCAATTCTGTCCACCAGGTCAATAAGTGCCGTTTCCGTGGACTTGTCTGTTTGGTAGGCATGTTGTCTTGCACTCAGGGGTTTTTCCACGAGGTATGTTGCCCTGATGTGACTGTTCAACACCTTTTCCATCGTTTTTAGTAGGAATGAGGTGAGACTTATCGGTCTGTAGGACTTGGGCTGTGATTTGTCTTTGTCCCCTCCCTTGGGAATGTAAGTGACCCTCGCCCGAGTCCACGCTGATGGCAGATAGATGCCCCTCGACATACCTGTTGTTGCTGTTATGTATGGCAAATCATTCACCACGGTTCTGGAATTCCGTGCGCGATAGTGCTTCTTTGGATGTCTTTAAGAGAAGATGACAATATGTACGTATATATATATACGTAATTATGTGTTAAGTTTCTCAAGTGTACAATAAATAATAAATATTTTTAAGTTCCGTACTTTACCAAAGTACGGAACTTAAAAATATTTAGGTATTATTCATAAAATACCTAGGTACTTTTTTCTTATACCTATCTATTGTTAACAAAATTAAATTATGAGTTCTTGACTTGAGCACGACTATGTGACCCCCTCCTGGCGCCAAAACTGGATCCGCCCTTGAGCTACTCCGACACACTACACTAACAGTATCGGTGTTTGTATGCGTTAGTAACGGCCTAGCACGGGGCTTGCACTTGTTAATTACTGGATTCTATGTCGATGATATTTTAAATCCATCCTCCCGATTGAAAGTCTTATACTTCTTGATCTCAATAGCTTCACGTACTATCCTGGTATGATAATGACGATCGGTGGAGAGGATTTTCGGGTCATGCATCCAATGATTAACTCCCACGGCTGCTGTAACGTAGCCGAAACGTCGAGCCAAATATGTGAGTTCACAATTTTGTTTCACATAATAAATATCGTGTTGATCCCCGTATTGATACATTATAGTTATAATGCAAAGCGAAAATCTAAAAAACTAGCTAAGAAAGGTTTATTATTGAATGTTTATGAATATAACCCTAAGTTTCTATTTAATGTTAACATGCAAAGGGGTGAAAATGTTTGGCATTAACACGTTGACCTGTCAGTTTCAAATAATTCAAAAGTAGAGGATAGGTGTGCCATTTAGTACCTGTAATTTCTCTCCCCGATATATTGTATGCCATAAGTTATTTAACTGATTGTATTAACATACATGAAGAACATATTGCATCCAAAATTGTATGCTCCCATGGAAAATAGTCGGGAAAATTAAATTTTGTGTGAAACAACTTGTAATAGGTATTACCTACTAGGTACTTAGACCTAAAAGAGTCACTTATTGACGCGTGTAGACTAGAATCAACATACCTTGTCTAGTAAATAATGCTATAACTTATTTTATTTTGTTTGTATATTTGGGATCAATTTAAAATGACTTTCATCCAGCCAAAGAAACTTATAATTTGGATAATAGTTATTTAAAATTTAAAAAGACTGAATCAGTACCCAGCTTACATTAACGATATTCTTAAGGTTAAGTGAAACACTCGCTGTCCGCGTGTACTTCATTGAACGGAAGTTAAAATATAAGATTTTTAAGGTGTAAGCTGAAAAGTAAAAAAGGATTGTTAAGAGAAAATTAAAATATTACCGAGAAGATTCTCTTACAAATCCATTCTTATTAAGTAGAATCATTAAGACACTCGTTATTTTTTTTATGTAATAGATGGCACACAACCAGACGGATCACCTGATGCTAAGCGATTGCCGACGGCCATGGACACCCGCGACACCGGTGGAGTCACAAGTGCGCTGCCAACCTTTAAACCCCCTGAAATAGTGCAGCTTCACGACGGTTTTCTGCGAGGCCGTGGTAATCAGTCGAGCGGGCCCATTCATGTCGAAGCGTGGCTCTGTGTTCGTACAAAACACGTTGTTTTATTTAATATGGGGACCGAAAGTTACCGAACTGAGTGCGCGTACGCAAGATTTAACATGTCGGCATTTAGGGCCTCGTCTTCTCCCATGTCAGCGACGCGTTTGTACAACATTTTGGTGCGCGCGACCGACGCGATGACGTAAGCGTAAAAAAATCACGACCCTTATAATAAATATACACGTAGCTTATTAAAGTTTTACACCTCGCCATTAATTCTTTAATTTTGTAGCTAACTTTTGACTGCTTCGTTGGCGCAGTGGGTTGTGCGTCGCACTTTAAAGCGACGGCTGCGCTAGGGGTCCCGGGTTCGATCCCCGGGTCGGGCCAAACTTTGTAACTGAGTTTTTCTGTTAAGGTGACGGGTAGGGCACCCTAGCGACGCCAATCAATTTTACTAAACTAAACCGGATCTATATTAAACAATTCCGGGGTTAAAATCTCTCGGCAAACACCTATACAATTTAATATTTATTTATTACTTATAGTTAACTGTTTGGTCTGTTTTTGCATTCGAATTTTGGATTATCGCCAAAAGTGGCCACTTTTGGCCTGAATCAATTTTTCGCGTATAAAAACGGACCCAACATTTGTGCATGGTTATTTAATAAATAGTAGTGTTTGACGAGAGATTTCAACCCCGAAACTGTTTAAAATAAATCCGGTTTAGTAACTACAAATTAAAATCGATTGGCGTCGCTAGTGTGCCCTACCCGTCACCTTAAGAAATTCTCAGTATCAGCCCGGAGTCATGAAGTTGGCGGTCTTGTACCCCCGTGTTCGTTAAGCCGTTGGTCCTGCGCCCGATCCTTCTCCGGTCGTGTCACACTGGTGTTTCATCGGATTACGAGGGCAAGGGAATACAGAGTGCACTTGTGTTTGCGCACACACTTGAGCAATATAATATATCCTGCTAACCCTGCGTAAGTGGCTGATCGTTGAGATTGGCCGCCTTACCCGAAATCGGTTGGAGGATATTATTATAATGAGTCATCAATAATAATAACAGATAAAAGATCTCCCGAAGCGCCACTATGAGAGGTTTTTGCTTTTTATACTCCTCCTGGTCCGCCGTTACACTAGAGTAGATCCTTACTTATTATAAGTTAGATATAAGTGTAGTTATTGCTAAGATGAAGATGCGTAATTTTTGCAAACATTGCTCAGATGAATAAAATTCATTTTTGTATTGACAATTGTTTTTAATTTATAATATGATCTCTCCAACTTGTGATATAAAATAACTATGATACCTAATAATAAAATGTGATGAGCATCGGCACCAAGCAAAGGTAAATAATAAAAATGCCACTACTTAGACTAAGGCCGGATTCGACCAATCTTTATCCGAGGATAACTATCGTATTCGTAGCGCTGATAAAGATTCGTCAAGTGAGGCCACAATTGACTAAGTGCCGACCATCCACGGTTAAAGATTGGTCGAATCAAGCTTAAAACCATGTTATCTATGACCTAACTAATCGGGGCATTTGAATGCTTTTATTGTAAACTTAATTGGCCATTTCCTATTTTTTTTTTATGTTACGACAGACAAGCATCCCACCTGATGTTAAGTGAAGATGAGGTCTAAGGTAGGCCATGCTTGCCCGTGAAAAGCCAATTAACTCTTGCCTTAAAGATTAAATAGAAGATGTTATGATTATTTATTTTAAACAGTAACTATGGATATTATAGACATGATTTTTATTAATTATGCTTGTTGAAACAATTTTTCTCAACGTGTAACCAGAGGGCCTAATTTAAAGCAGACGTTACGACCGAATCGGAGTTTCCCTCTCTTTCACATGCTTTGTGTCTCCTTTGAATCGTTACGGGACGGCTTCAAATTAAACCACGAGGATACAGTTCGCTGGTTCGTCTTTGTATGGATCGTGAAGGTCAGACGCTCATTGTAATTACTGAATCAAGTTTCAAGCGTGTCGTGGACTCTGAAGAGACGGCTTTGGACGCCATCGGGAATGACACGCTGAGATAAGTGACGAAATATTTGTTCATGTTTGGTGCATTTATTTTAACAATAATGATACCTATTCTCACATACATGTTACCTATTCTTATGTCAAATAATATTATATTATACTTTCATCAAAATATATAATCATTGCGACAACGTAGTTTTTAAACTAAACTTACTAAACAAGTTTAAATAATAGAATATAGCCACGATTTAATTTTAGAATTTTAATAACATAACCTCATGATCTAAAGTTTTAAAATTATCTTGCGAAAGTAATACTTAATGACATTTACAATGCAAACTTATTTTAATTGATGAGATCAATGATTTAAATACAGTGGTGAATGGCCAAGCTGAACTACTTCATTTTTAAATGACTTTATTTGTACATTTAAACAAAACATATTACATATCACATTCACATAGATATTTTAATGATTCAGTTGAATTGAATCTCATTTGATTTCTTTTTTCAACTCTATAACAATTTGTTGTTGATGATCACAGTATCTTTTTCAACCTGCAAGAAAAATATAAATGATAATTTTCTAGTTGAAGTCTTAAAACGTAATTTGGGTGTTTTTACTTTAAATAATTATTATTTATAACAGATATAATGCGTCAAGAAAGTCGTGAATTATGAATGTTTGAAATACTAACGGGATCCTGTGCCACTCTGACGTAAGCGACAGTGGCGGCATCATTTATTTTCAAGACTTTATGGAGTAACCATTTTTTATGATGTGCTGTAGATGAACCTTCATAAATAAATAAATACAAAAATCTACTCTGGTACCGGCTTTAATCTTAAACTAGCAAGTTCATGATTATTTTGGCATAACGTCAGGAGCCAAATTCTCAGGCTCGTGTCATTTATCATCATGCGACATACATATATCACTAAAACATAGGTTTTTGTATAGATTTCATGTGACATCCGCCATGTTTTCGAAATATCACGAGCCTGAGAATTGGGCTCTAGTTCTTATTTTTTATTACAAATCTCGACTAACCATAGACTGCTTAGTATCATAGAGTAGTGTCAAAATTGATCGTATCATTAAATCATTCGTTCAGTAACGTTTCGTTTAACATAACCTTGAGCCCAATTCTCGTGCCCGTGACATTTATTTTCATACGACATTTATGACTAAAACATAGTTTGTTTGTAAAGGACTTTTAATTCATAGTGAGAGTAGCATCATCTGGTGTTGGTTTTAGAAACCACCCGAAAATACCTACTGGAAAACTGCTTATTGGGCTCCTGATTTTCAGGTGATATCCGCCATGTTTTCAAAATATCACGAGCACGAGAGTTGGGCTCCTTGTATTGTTGTCTGAAGTAAAAATATTTTAGAAATGTTTTTATGCAACAACAAATTAAAATATTGCATTATGTAAGGTGTCCTAATAATATGAATAGAAATTGCTTAGATCTTTGGGATTAAATCTAGAGAAAATAGTAGTCAACTTTTTCGCAATTTTTTTAGCGTGACACGGAATGAACTGTCACAGGGGTGACACATGAATATTGTCACTGAATTAATATTTTGAGGTTATTACTTTAGTACTCATTTTAAACTAATTCTAGTTCTTCAGTTATTCCTAGTATAAATCCCACTACTTATTTCAAATCACATTTTGTAATAAGAGGGGAAATGTTTACGTCTTTATTGAGATACATGACTCCTGCATTAGAATTACTTTGAAAATAACTCCAACACCGCGGGCAGTGTTGGAAAAGTCCGAAATAATCGTGGATCTACCATTATTTTGGACCTTTCCTTAGCCTTAACATTTAACCAGGCAATGTAGCATACAAGACCACCAGATTTCTCTGACGATTTATCTAAACGATACTGATTATAAGCATTGTATGTCATACTGTCACTGTAATCATAATTTGTATAAGAATGAAAATTGTAATTATTACCATATTACTTGAAAAGAGTAACTACCGAGTTTCTTGCTGATTCTTTTCGGTAGAAATTTACATTCCGTATCAGTGGTAGATTTCATAATATTTGACATTCATTTTATTTATTTTATACACATTACATATTCGTAAATGTTTCTGTATGGATTTAAATTTAATAAAGATATTTTCGATTTTTTTTTTGAGATAAAAATTGTGAACTTTATTCAGTTTAAATAAGGTTGAAAACAAATTATAAGATGTCTTAAGTCGGATTTTTAATTAAACAAAGTGATTTGACAGTTGCTAAGTATGGGAATGATACATTGACATCTGTCAGTTTACTTCGTATAATTACAAATTGGAGTTTAGTTGAGTGGGTTTTCTGCGTGTACCTGTGGCTCCACTGGGCGCGCCTACTGCAGCTGCGGCGGCGTGCTGCGGCCGTCGCGCTCGGGCTCGTGCGCGCCCGGCGCCTCGCTCTCGTTGACGAGGCGCTGGCGCTCGCGGTACATCGACACCTGCCGAGCGACATCCACACTACCGAACTGACAACTATCAGCGGGACGAATCCGCTACATGTATACAATACAACAACAAAACGCCCTGAGTACCGAGCCGTGATCTCGGGGTCCTGGGTTCGATTCCCGGGTCGAGCAAAAAGTATGTTTCGAATATTGCTCGGGTTTTTGATCACCAATCCGCATTAGGCAAGTGTGGTGATTAAATCCTAATCCCGTCATAGTTTTTTTTTCTGTCATAGGTGGCTGACGAGCGGACGGATCACATGATTGTAAGCGATTGCCGCCACTCATGGACACCAGTGGAGTTCAAGTCCAAGTACCCTGCCAACCTCAAAACCCTCCTTTTCCCGGATTGGACCTCCGGTACCCTCACTCACGCAGCGAAACACAGCATAGTGCTGCTTCACTTCGGTTTTCTGTGAGGCCGTGGAGGAGGAGGCCGTAGCCATCACTCCAGTCGAGCCGGCCCATTCATGGCAAAGCCTAAATCAACGGGACTATATCGAGAGCGTAATAAGAACTGCTTCCCGTAAACTCGGGATTCTGAACAGAGTGAGACGGTATTTTACTCCGGCGCAGCTTTGTCTCTTGTACAAGGCACAGGTTCGCCCGTGTGTGGAATATTGCTCCCATCTCTGGGATGGTTCTGCTAAGTACTTGCTAGAGGCTCTCGATAGGTTGCAGCGACGTGCTATCCGTATTGTTGGAGATTATGAGGTGACTAAGTCCCTAGAACCTCTTCAGCTACGTAGAGACATTGCCATTCTAAGTGTACTCTACCTGCCTCTATAACGGGGAATGCCTGATGTAGTATTTCAACTTATCCCATCCTCCCTTTCCACTTCGAACAACACTTTCTGGACACAGCGTTCCATCCGCATACCATCCAGACAATGGCGGCGCGCCCCAAGAGGTTTTGCTCCTCGTTCGTGCCCGAGCCATCAAGGCATGGAATGCCTCCCGGCTCATGTGTTTTCCTCCTTCATACAATCCGGGTCTTTTAGGCGGGGCGTGAACGGCATCTCAGCAGGCCATTAGGGTGATGATGGCAGACACAATGGTCTTTGTTTAGGCTCTTCTGTGCCTGTCAGCCTCATTTTGGATTTTCACGGCCGCTACCATCAGGCGGAGTGAGGTCATCCTGATTGCCTTTCATAAAAAAAAAAAAAAAAAAAAAAAAAGCTTGACTCCCCCACGATCAAATAGTAGCAATAACTTGATTTCTATGATGGAGGCCTTTGCCTTGCAGTGGGACAGTATATAGGCTGATACTTTAAAAAACAAAGCCCCGCTTATTTATTTAACAAAAATATGGGACAACACTAAGGCATACGTCGGTTTACAAAATTCACCTCGTAATTCACAAATATTTGAAAAATTTTACCTGGATGTTCTGGAGCTGGTGGTAGCGACACACTTTCAGCGTAGAGAACACGGCGAGCCCCACGCACGTCGCGAACGCGCCCCACGCTCCAAACTGAAATTATTCAATTGCATACCTCTGTTTATTCATTCATTCATACTCATCATCATCATTTCAGCCAATAGACGTCCACTGCTGGACATAGGCCTCCCCCAATGTTCTCCACACAGATCGGTCCTGTGCCTCCCGCATCCAATGAATTCCAGCGATCTTCACTAGATCGTCTGTCCACCTTGTAGGAGGCCTGCCACGGCTGCGACTTCCTGTACGTGGCCTCCACTCGAGGACCTTTCCGCCCCAACGGCCGTCTGTTCTCCACGCTATGTGCCCTGCCCATTACCACTTGAGGCATGCAATCCTTTGGGCTACGTCTGTGACCTTAGTTCTCCTGCGGATCTCATCATTTCTGATACGATTACGCAGGGAGACTACGAGCATAGCCCATAACAATCATTCATACTGTTTGAGACTAAACTAACACTGGGACACCCCGGGCTTGGACGCAGCCACGAACGACATGTTGCACGTAACCTTTTATGCCTAGTGATATCCATTACAAAGTGTTTTACACAATACGGAATCTAATTACTGTCTGATTTTATAATAATACCTAAGAGAACACATTGTTGTTGTTTTCATTAGGTGAGTTTGTAGTCAAGATAAAAATAAATCACAAATTCAATTGTAATGCACATAAACTTACTTGAACTGTACCAATTTCTATGTAGAATCCATTTGTAGAAATGTTATCTTTCTTGTCTATATCCTGACCGGCTGCATATTCACAGCTAGAACAATAAAAATTTCAATAATATTATAAGGATTTTTTTTATCTTAACGTTCAATGTTTGTTAATAGAATAGCTACAAAACATACTGATTGAATTATGAATTTTTCTATATTCAAGTAAATCTATCGAAATTAGCTTAAAATTTAACAGTCCTATCTGAGTGCGTGAATACATATTCATCTGCTTCTTAGGAGCTGATCGCTTTCTCTGACGTGTTGCTGCGTTCACGTCGCATTTCTCTCGATCTCACGATAGTCGCTGCTAAAGTACCGAAAACGCAACAGGCATGTGTGCCTTATGCGATTGACAGAATCGCAACGAAAACGCGAGAAAATAGATACTGGAGTGAATCGACAACGCCCAACTATAGCTGATTAACCTTATGTATTTACATACACAGTGTATCTGTGAACATTTACATCCCTTTAACCACGTGTTCTACATCACGTACAATGGACCGAAAGAGAGTCTAAGTGCGGAAAAGGGAGTCCACATTACATTACATTACCACGTGTTCTACTAACCATTATGAACATAATTTGTTCTATCAGCAACTTTTGGAAATTCGCATGAAAAAATTTCAACTTTTCATAGAAAGTCGGTCACTTGACTTGGTCATTTTGTATGGGGAGTCGAACAAATTTTCGATGAATTTCGAGAAGTCGTTGAACAAATATTATTCAGAATGGTTGGTAGAACATGTGGACCCATCACGTACAATGGACCGAAAGAGAGTCTAAGTGCAGAAAAGGGAGTCCACATTACATGTGGTTAAAGGGATGAAAATGTTCACAGATACACCCTGTATAGGTGCTTAATAATAAAAGCAAAAAAGAACATACCTAGGGAATCTTTCTATAATTTTCTGGCACCAGGTCATGAAGCCCAGCGTGACGAGCACTGCGGCCGTCACCACCAGCCCACACAGCAGCGTGCAGCCCACCGCCTCCACAAACGCCGAGAGGAATGAGCTGTCCTCGCCTTTGTACATCAACACTGACAGCCTGAAAATATTTCAAGCTCAGCTTCAGCTCTACTTTTACATGAAAGTCTAAGTTTTTTTAATAATGGCTCTGCGTCTTGCCGCAACTTGCCAATGTCAAGTGATTAAAGAGACATGTTTCTTTTCTTGTTGAAATTGGACGGTGATAAATGACTGAAACATGAACATAGATAGACACGCTAGACAACTCTGACTTCACTAATGACAGATAAAGCATTTTTGTACTTTTCAAAAAATACATCAGCTTGTGCACTTACTTACCTCTGTGCGTAAGTACAGAAGCAAGATTATGCAATGTATTAATTGAAAATTTGTGGATTAATTATAATAAAAATTACCTGTATATCTGTACAAAGCACACAATGAATAACAGTACTCCAATGACGATGACGTAATCGCAGTATGCGCGCGACGCCCACGACACCAGCAGCTGGCCATCCACCTCCTGCCAAACGCCCTTAGAAAAGAGCAGGCAGTGTCCACTATAAAAAAAAGATTTCATAGATAATATTTATTTATTATAAGTTAGGTATGTATTCAAGACAAATTCAGTTTACAAAACACACTTATTACCTAACAAATTTATTCTTAAGGGGACTTTTAAGGATCAAATGCGCCTCCAATTGTTTTTTATTGGCAATTAGTGATTTTTCAAGCTTATATTGTGCACGCTTGTCACTACACAAGCTATTCAAAAAAGGAGGAGGTTCTATGTTAAACTGTATGTTTTTTTAATGGCTATCGTTTAGACCTATACAATTATTTTCATGCAATATTTTTTAGTTAACTCACTTATGAAATAGCTAGTTATTGTTGTTATAAGGAAATAGTTACAAATTTCAGTTAATTGTGTATGCCATCCATACATAAAGTTATGTATGGACAGCCATCTGCATCAATACCATTCTATCATTTTTTTTTAACTTAATGGTAACCACATAAGGTCAAATCTCAATTGGACAGATTGTTAACATGTCCTTACATACATTTCTTACAGTAATGTATTATCAGCACAAAACAAAAAGTGTTGAGGAAGAAACCTGCAAGTATTTTCTCTGCATGGATCTGGTACAAAGTAATAAAAATCGAGGGTCTAAACTAAATCTAGAAATATTATTTAAAAGTAAACAGACATGAGCTTACCTGAACTCTTCCTGGTGCATACTCATGGGCACCATAATACAAAGGGAAAATATAAGAGCAATCACATAGCCAGCTATCTGGCTCACCAATAAAACGTTCGTTAGCGCCATGATTGGCGTATATCTTGAAACTTCTGTCGGCTGGAGGTTTGTTCAATTATCTTTGTTATTATTATAATGACCTATGAAAGACATCTATGAAAATCACTACTATACAAAAACATATTATTTATTTACGATTCATCATCAATCACCATTTCTTCTTTTTCTTATTTTTAGGTGTGGCAATGGCAATTCACTCCTCATTGGTGTCTTGACAGCTCTGTCAGTATATTAAAAGTACTCTGTGGCTCTGTCCAGACTGAGAATTACTGTTGCCATTGTCACATTTTGGATGTATGATTATTGATCGATCATTTAAGTGTCAGGCGAGGAAGGTTTTAGGATGGGTAGAGAGCGATGAACAAGTAATATAATAATAAACAAACATAAAATTGGGAATTTATTTATAATTTAATGTTATGATTGGAGGGGAACTTAACCAAGGAATATACAAAATGTGCGGATAAAGAATGGGATCAGAAATGGCGGCGCATCTATTCACTTCTCGCTCGCACACTATTTGCGTCTATACTCGCACCCCACAAGTGCGAGTATAGACGCAAATAGTGTACGAGAAGTTAAGTTTGGTATTGCGAAATTTCATTGAATGGGATATTGTCGTACGGAGCCGACCAAAGAGTAGTATTAGATATGGAGCCGACCATAGATTCTCGTGACTCTATGATAGTGTCGCCAAAAGGGATGCATTGAATTAAACCACAATTCTCGTGCTTGTGACATTTATTTTCATACGACATATATCACTAAAACATAGTTTTTTTGTATGGAGCCCAATTCTCGGGACGTGATATTTTGTCATCATACGTTATATGTATGTGTTTGTATGGTTTTCAGGTGATATCCGCCATATTTTTTTCATATCGAAATCCCCAGAATTGTGGTCAGGAGCCCAATTCTCAGGACGTGCGATAAAATGTCGTATTTTCTGTAATGTCACTTGTCCAATGTCGTACGAAAATGTCACCAAAATGTCACAATAGTAAAAAAACTCTATTCTCCTGCCCATGCGACAGTAAAAGTCACTTCCATAGAGAATGTGGCCCATATCATTTCCGCTAACACGTTCCATTTTGTTGATTGACACAAATATAAAATCGAGAAATCTTAATGTTTATTGTTTAAGAATGAATTTAACATTTTGTAGCCTTTGTATATCAACAGTCAATTTTATGTTTGTGTAACATCATAATTATCATAACTGCTTTAAAATACGATCAAAAAACACGGAAAAGAAAATTGATTTTATGAAATTGTAATTCCGTTACACCGATCGAAAGCCAAAAGATTTCTTTTCAGTCTGTAGCAAAAAAAGATGGCAACTGTGGCAAAAAAACGCGTTAAAAGAAAAAATGAAATAAAGAATTTTCTTTACACTGATTTTATTACTGAGATAAAAAGGCTTAATGACAAATATTTAAAGGTATGTTATGTAGTGTATACTGGTGAAAACTTGTTCCAATTAAAGAAAATATAAGACAATTTAAAATTCTCACCTAAACAATCGTTCACAGAGAGAATCAATCATCTTCTTAGTTTGTGCAGTTAATTTAAACTTGTTATGTGATTTGAACAACCAAACGTCAACAAACAACAAAACGCGAAACGACTCAAACGTCACGTTGAATTGGAGAAATATCACCAAAACCACCGTGATACTTCATATCGTATGGTAAAGACCATCTCGGTTTGTGCATGCACTTTCTATGGGACTAGTGACCATTGACAGTGTATGCGACATGCGCAGTTGTCATCTGATGCGACCGAGCGGGTAAGCAGGTTGCGGATAGCTCACCCTCCCCCATACCCACCTCTTTGCTTGAGGACGGGAGAGGGTGTCACGTTGACCCCGGACAATAGATGGCTGCTCCAAAACCCAATCCCAGGCTAGGAGCATTCCTGACAACCTCAAACCCATGCTCCCCACCTCATCCTCGAACCACCCTAACTCAACTTATCCTTCCCCTCATGTCCTGGAGGAGTTAACCTCGACTCTAAAAAACCCCAATCTAAGGTGTCATCCGACCCGTGCCGATAGATGCATGGCCGAAGGGATGTTCGGTCGAGAACGGAGGGGCCTCGAAACCAGGCGAAATCGAGGTCTATTTAGCCTTACCCCTGCAAGCGGGGCTCTGCAGGGGTGGACCTTTACTTCCCTAGCTTCTCGTGGGAACTAAGGTAATAGCGCCTATGATGGACGCGGACCAGTCATGGACATTTTTTGAATTTACCTCCAAAATCAAGCGAAGGTGGAGTATTTTTTTTCAAATGGCAGCACCGATCTGTTGTGCCAATACTTTATCTGTCATACCACCTGTTTTTGACAGCCGCCAGCCATTTTTATTGCAGCCATATCGATAATTACTTACGCTGTGTTATTTGGTGTCCGGAAATCGTAATTTCTTACAAGAATCGTGATGCAAGTAAGTACAATTAACATCTTATTTTGTGTCAGATGTATCGTCGTGGGTGAAATTCATATTATTTAGTGATTTAATAATAGTAATACATTGCTTTTATACTATAACCTAAATGTAATTGGCTTTCTAATACTAAATTTTTTCGGTGTCCATAACTGGTTATTATTAAAGCACACACACCCAATCATGGACAGAGTGTCCATAAAGTGAATTGCCTAATTTTTATTTTAAATCATGTATCATACGTTATAGTAGGTATATCATCATGTTTCTCTAAAAAAATGCAATAAATGATTAATCTATCTAGTAATGGACTCCCTGTCCATGACTGGGTGTCGGTAATAGGTTCAACGTATTTCTAATACAAATTAATTTATTTTCATCTTAGAAATGGCACCAAGAAAAGACTATTCAAAAGAACAAATGGCCAAGGCCATCGAAGAAGTAAGAAAAGGAGAGAAAATATCTGTTGCCGCTACAAGATACGGAGTGCCAAGGATAACTTTGCATAATAAAATCACCGGAAAAAGCCCTATTGATTGTAATCTAGGTCCAGCTACTGTACTTTCATACGAGGAAGAACAAATACTAGTGAGATGGATAACCTTTATGGCTGAAAAACACTTCCCTGTCACCAAAGAACAATTGCTTGATAGTGTTCAAAAAATAATATCTGAGAAAAATTTAGATTCTTGTCCGTTTACAAACAATCGGCCAGGTAAAAAGTGGTATTCTTCATTTTTGAAGAGACATCCAGAACTCTCTGAACGCACATCACAAAATTTAAGTAAAGCGAGAGAAGAAGTCACAGAAGGTGACATACTACGTTGGTTTGAAGTAATTAGAAGTTACCTCGAAAATAAAGGCTTGCTTGAAGTACTAAATGACCCTGAAAAAATATTTAATACTGACGAAAGCGCATTCTACTTGCAACCAAAAGCTGGACGAGTAATAGTGCGCAAAGGTGAAAAGAATGTCTATACAGCATCAGGAGACGAGAAAGAAAATTTGACTGTGTTGATTACTGGTAGTGCTGCTGGAGTTTTAGCTCCACCAATGATAGTATACCCTTATGAACGTTTACCTGCCGTAATTGCTAATAGCGTACCAAAAGATTGGTGCATAGGAAGGTCCGATTCAGGCTGGATGTGTGCGAGAACTTTTTATGAATACATTACTAATGTGTTTAATCCATGGATAGAAAAAAATAATATACATAAACCAGTAATATTATTCTTGGACGGTCATAGGTCACACATGACCCTGCATTTGTCTGATTTTTGTAAAGACAATGGAATTGAAGTTATCTCTCTATACCCTAACTCGACACATCTACTTCAGCCAATGGATGTTGCGGTCTTTAGGCCTTTAAAAGTATCGTGGCAGAATCAAGTGAAAAGTTGGAAAATGGAAAATCCGAAACAAACAATGAAAAGAGAGCATTTTGCTCCAAACTTTGAGGTAGCTTTGCAAAAAATTGCCACAGATACAATAAGAAATGGATTTCGAAAAAGTGGGCTTTTTCCTTTTGGTCCAGATTACGTCGATATGAACAAAATAAGTTCACAAAATCGAGCAACTGTTTCCACATCAGCATTAGTAAAAAAAATTGACACGACAAGACAGTTTATGAATACCTTGGAATCAGAAATACGAAGCTTATTCACAAATGAAAAATTGAAGTTATTCACCCGGCTTTACTACATACCCAGAGATAACGTTGAGCAGCTGCTTCCAAATGAAGATTTGTCATTATATACCATTTGGGCTAAAACTAAACACTATTTGAACGAAAATTTACCTCATGAAGTTGCCGCAACCATCACGGAGCGTTCAATACAAGTCTCGCATTCTTCCGAACCTGAACATGTAAGAGAATCTGAAATTTTGCCACCACGAACGTCTGAAATATCCGTAGCTGATAATTCGATTTCTGGTTTTGGTCATGAACACGTATTGGATATTCCAGACCACATCTGTGAAAACCCAACAGAAGTGTTGGATACAAAAAATATGCAGGGAAGGTACTTTGGACCAAGTACGTCACAAGTTTGTTCAGATATGCCTGGTTCAAATGATAGCAATCCAGATTTACAAGGAGAATCCATCGGAGGAGCTGAATCCGTTCTAAAATTATCGAAAACAGTTACCAAAGATATTGTCGAGCAAGCAACTCAAAATGAACTTCAAACACCTGAAACAAATGACAATATATCGAAATCCTTGCCTTCTAATTCTCAAAATATAACACAGGACAATATTGAATCTATAACAGAATCATTAAAAACGATGTCAAAAGACATTACCTGCTCAGAAATGTTTAGTACTCCTAATAAAGTTCAGAATGCAGCAAATAACACTATAACCAAGCCCATGTGTTCAAAGCCACAAAATGTAATGGAGGAAGATATTCCTTCGCCATTTAAGCGTGCTTTATTTTGGCCAGAGCCAGAAATAAAAAAAAGGCGAAGTAAGGAACGTCTTCCTTCGGCAATAACTGGTGAAACTTGGAGAACATACATGATCAAAAAAGAAAACGAAAAGAAACAGAAGGAGGAAGAGAAAAACAAAAGAATGAAAGAGAGACTAGAAAAACAACAATTAAAAGCTAAAAAAGCTGAAGAAAGGAAAAACGTTACAAATAAAAAGAAAATAGCTAAAACTATAATTAACAAAAGGAAGACAATAGAATCGACTAGTACGTCAGAAGAAAACGATATACCATATCAAGAAAGTGACGAAGATTTAGAGCTGTCTGAAGTTGACCAGGTAAACTACCCTACCCTACTAAGGAGAAATACATATGTTATAATAAAATACGAAGGGGAATACTTTCCCGGGTTGATTAAAAACATTGATAACAATACTTATGAAATAAGTACTATGGTGCTATCAAGAGGAAATACGTTTCGGTGGCCCGACGCTACAGATCAAATTTGGTATAATAGGGGAGCTATAATGGAAATAATTAAGAAGCCCGAACCTGTCAACAGTAGGGGCTTTTTTAAAGTACCTGAAATGGAAAAATATTTACCATTTATATGTTAAGTTTTCCATTGCAATTCTTTGTTTATAGGCATATAGAGGTGTTACTTTCTGAGAGTTTCTATAACTACATATTACTTGTTACTTAAAATAATGTTTTGATTTTGGAATCTCTATTACCTTCCTGAGACAATAAAGGTTTGTTTAAACTTATTTGTGTAGGAGGACATTTTTAAATTGTTTATTTAATGTGATTGTTGAATGTGATTTTAAGTCTGATTAATTAATAAATGTAGGTAGTGAAGTCCTTAAATTTAAGTTCGAATCTTATTATGACAAAATTTGATTTTAAATATTAATTGTGCAAAGATGTTTTATGTTAAATATTAAAAAGCCGAAAGATATTAATAAGTATAAGTGTTCTTTAATGTTTATTTAAATAACATATATAGATGTTTGTCTCAAAGATAGGCATTACGTTTAATATTAGGATATGTCGTTTGTTCTAAATCTCTTTTAAACTTTGATTATTCATATTTTCATAATTACTTAGCTGTTCAGTTTTGGAGGTCCTACACTGTAATATTACTGTCCATTGATGGCTGTCCATAATTAGATAATGTCCATAATTAGGGGTCCAACACTGGATTTTTACAGTCCATTGCTGGTGTCTAAATAGGAGTGTTTTTTATATATAATATGTTTTTGTACTGAGTACTAAACTGAAATTAAAAATTGAATACTGATTAAGAAAAGAGCTTTTCATTTACCTACAAATCTCAAAGAATGCATATTAAAAAATAAAGAAATTACAAAGCAAAAACAAAAAAAACACGCTTATACTGTCCATGACTGGTGACTTTACCTTATATGGATATTCTTGACATTATAGACGACCATCTAAATTCTACCGAAGAGGTACCAGGTACCTCTGAGGATATGCTCTTTGGTAGCGATACTGAGGAGCATACTATCACTGCCGAAGCACCTGGGACTGATGGACCAGGTACTTCGAACGCAGAGTCGACCCCTCTGGGTGCAACGCACCAAAGGGACTCGTCGACCAAGGGGCCAGAGAGTAAACCCAGGGTTAAGCTCTCTGGAGCTGATAGGAAACAAATCTATCGGCTCGTAGCGAAGGGTATGACCTTCGAGCAGGCGCTAGAACTGCGCATGAGTGAGAAGGCTAAGCAGAGGACCCAAGAGGAGGGGGAAACGAGGGAGCGGGCGACTAAGCGCCCTCTCAATACCTCGTCAACCTCAAATCAAGGCAATCCTACCAAGGCAACGAAGCTTGGCGAGCCTTCCACCTCGAAGCCTACCTTTAGGGATTGTTATGGGTCCGTCACGTGTGGCATCAAAGACGCCCTGGGAAAAATGGACCAGGAGAGGGTCGAAATACTTCAAGGTGCTATCTTGAAGTGTATCGACACCTCAGATGACGGTGACGGCCCCAGCTTTATTGGATGCAAACCGCGCTCGGGTGGCATCCTTTTGGCGTGCGCAGATGAGAACTCGAAGGAGTGGCTCATCCGCAAACTGCCCAACATTAAACCCTGGGATGGAGCTAATCTCTCCGTTGTAAACGAAGAGGATATGCCCAAGCCCAGGTATGGCACGGCCTGGATACAGGAAGCCAAGCACGACGCAGATACCATCCTGCGGAGGTTGGCAAAACAAAATAAAGGGTTAGACCTCTCGAGTTGGAGGGTAGTCAACCGGAAGCCCGAAGCAAAAGGTCAAACAGTGACCTTTTCCTTCGACGAGGCGGCCTTGGAGACTATTCTTCAGCGCGAGGGGCGCCTCTACCTTGACTTTGGCCTCATACACATAAGGGTCTGTTAAACCTTCTTGGGTTTTCATAGACAAAGTCTACACTCTGGATTTAAGAAGACATCTCGTATGTCAGTCTGTTATGTATTCAATGGACAACATTTCAAAATTGCTAAGCTCTGAAACAAAAAATACCAATTCTCTGTTTACTTTTCCGCTGCTCGAATATATATTTATTCATTTTTTATATTGCTTATTTACGGAGAAAAAAATTAAAAACTAAAAAACGTAAGATGACGTCATCGGACGGCAGAATGTAAAATATTTCTTTGCTTAGCACATTATAGTTTTAAATTTACGTAATGCCAAACTCATGACATGTAACTGTCAAAAAAAAAGACAACTTGTCAACGTTGAATGTATGAATGACGTTGACAATGTTGACACTAGTATTATTTACCTTTGACAGTAGTACCTTTTTTTTATTTTTTTTTAAATGTATATGGATTACTTTATTAGAGCAATAAAATAGTACAATTTAGGGTATAATACGGAACATAAAAAAGGACCTATTTACAGAAAGCTAAAAATAAACAACAGGAGGAATACTATTAACAAGAGATGATGGATGAGATGAAAAATCTGCCCCGCTACTCATCGTGCCCAAAATGCTGGCAGCGTTACCTCTTTGGATGGCCAACCCAATGCGTTGGCCGAGGTAGCTGCCAGCATTTCTATCACCAGAAATGTCGAGTAGCCGGGCAGACAACTCGCGGAAAAGCTTGTGGGCCTCGGGCCCCCACGGTCCCAAGGTTTCCACGCCGAACGGAGCAAATCGGTAACAGGTGTCTAAGGCGGAGTATTTGTTTTTTTTTCGTGACTCCGCCGAAGCAGCTGCTGCACCCGCGCCCCGTGAAGTGGCGTGGACATGGGAAGGCGCCAACGTGTCCGCACAGGTCGCGTCCCAAACCAATGCCTTGCCCTGACTCCACGGGATGAGGGTCATCCCATCGGGCCTTTTGCCGTCGCTCCGACATATGCCTAGGGGTTCTAGGACTGCCGGAGTTCGGACTGAAATGAAGGCCCGGCGGAGGATGTCATTCAGGTAGGCATGGCGAGGGACCCGGCCGGCGCTTCGGGCACACGACAGACCGTGGTGGCCCAGGGATCCTACAAACTCTCCACAGGAACATGTATGAGGGTGAGTGATGGGAAGCCCAAGGCGAAGGGAAACCGCTATGGACAGAGTGACGTTGTCCAGAACGGTTCCAACATTCGCCGAGGGCAGAGCGTGCAGCCAGAAGCCAGACTCTCTTTCTGCTACGGCAAGGAGACGAGCCCGCTCTTTGTCATTGGCCGAGGAAGACAATAGGTCTTCAAAAGTGGCCCGGCAGAGTGGCTCGTCCCATTGCTTCTGTACATGTGGGTTGATTGGTGGGTCATTGGGGCAGGCATGCGACCAGGCATTCCTAGCTTCCGCCAGGCACGTAACCTCAACATCGCCAAGCGACGGGTTTATAATAGAATGGTAGAGGTTATACGTGCTATAGGCAGACGACAAGAATGCGGGTAGAGCGACACAGGAAATTTTACGGGTGCCCAAACCGCCGAACCGGATGGGTAGGGAACCCTGAGCCCAGGAACGGTCATCGAGCGGGCAATTCAGGATTTCGCAGAGTGTGTTTTGCAAAAGGTTATCCAAAGAGGTGAGGATGTTTTTGAATTTCCAGAGCGGGGAGCAGCGTAAAAAATATGTGAATTTAGGTACGAAAGTGCAGAAGCGGATTATTGTGAGGGCCATGTGTGGATTAATTTTGAGAAGTCTGTCGGACGAATTTTGAAATTTTAGGGCCTTTTCCGAAATGAAATTAGGGATGGACTCGTCGAAAATGGGGGCACCTAGTAGGTGGAGAGTCTCTTTGGATAATATCGAGATGTTAGGAGCTACTTCAGAGAATTTAGAAATTATATTTTGTTTATCAGGTAAGGTGTCCGGAACGTAGAGCTCGCATTTTGAAAAATTTAGATCAAGGCCGATTGACGAAAACTTCAGAATAACGTCTTTTAAGTCGTTTAGTACTGTGGTTGGATCTCCACCTAACGAACCATCATCTAGGTACCACAAATTTAATTTTGAATTTAGAGTTGAAATTATGGGATGTATGGCCAGGCTAAATAACGCGGGGCCGAGTGGATCACCCTGCTGACAGCCAACGGAAGAGGAAAGAAGGTTTTTTTTGTAGATTAATTTCGAGGGTTTGCTGTAACATTGCCAAATATAGTTAAATATGGGAGCAGTTTTTTCTTTCACTTGGGTCAGCAGGGCGCCCCTATCCACCGAATTGAAAGCATTCTTTACGTCCACCTTCAACAGAACCTCTGCGCCGTTATGGTGTAAGAATGACCGGACGGCGTGTACTGCTGCTTCGCACCCGCCACGGGTGCCGAAGCCCAGCTGGGTTGGTTCAAATTGGGATGGGATGTCAGGGATAATGGAGCGGATGCAAATCTTGGACGCTAAGCGACGGAAAGTAGACCCAATAGCAATGGGCCTGATTCCGCCATCTTTTTTCTTTAGGGCGATCAGATTAGCACCGTAGAGGATGTCTGTGATAGAATCGATGACTGTACCAGACAGCATGAGGTTCATGAGTGATGTGATGTGGCCAAGAAGGGAACTGCCGACGTTGCCCGTTTCACTGGAAACGAGATCTTTTAGATGTTGAGGTGTTAGGCCATCGAGGCCGCCGGCAGAACCGTTCTTGAATGATGAGAGAGCATCGAGGACGGTTTTTGGTGATGCCAGAAGTGAATGATCTGATGGAATGGGTGGATCGGGGAGATGAAGTGTTGAAGGTGGAGGCGGATGTTTGGAGTACAGAGCAGAAAGAGTGTCAGGGCTGTCCGGGGCGACAACGTCGTTCGAGAAGAGGAGTTGGGCAGCTCCCTTTAAATCCCCATCGCTTATTTTTTGTTCGATGCGTTTGGAGGTTTCTATTGATAAATTTTGTTTCTTGTTAGCCTGAAATGTTGAAGAGTAATTTAAGGGTGGAGGGTTCGAGCAATTCAATTTTATTCTTTGTGTAAGGGAGCTGTCGTTACGCTCTCTGCGGTCAATGAATAAGGTACGGTAGGGAAATGTGAGGAGACGTTCCCAGCTTTCAGCATTGTTCGACTTCACCACGTTTTCAAGGCATTTTCCGAGGGCATGAGCTACTGAAGTGCGGGCTCCCCGGGGAATCCTCTTCAGTAGGGGACGGCTGTGTTTGAGAGAACTAAGTTTTTGCCAAAGTGGAAGTCTGTTGCTATTGTCTGTCTGTAAGTCAGTGGAAGTGGGAAATACCTTCGAATTTTGAGATCTGTGGGCCCTGCTAACGTGGATCCGTAGGCCCTTTAGACCTTTGAAAAAGCGTGGCTGGGAACACAACTCACATTTCACCTCAATTGGAAAGTTGTCGTCCCGGACAGTCGACGACGATGGGCCAGCTGATTGGGACATAAAATAAAGTATCTAAAAGAGTAAAAAACATACGAAAAACATTGACTATGTACAATAACAACACATGTGACACTCTTGTTTGCACTTGATGTATGTCGCCACGGCAACCGGGGATTTGACGGTGACGCCTATAGGCCGGATGGCTGTAGGCGCTGCTGCAGACTCCGCGTGGTTGGTGGGCCCTGCCGTGTCCGGGAGCCACGCGGCTGCGCGACTGCTCGGTCGCCCCGGCAACGGCTTGACTTGCCTGTCACACACACGTCAAAAGGGCTAGCTCCTTGTCTGCTTCTCGGGGGCCCAGGGGCGCAGGCGCTGAGCCTTCGGCGGCGTTTCGTATCTTAAAAGTTGCCGAAGACCCCCGACTCTCATACGCAATCGTCGCAGAGGGACAAAACTTTCTTAGACTATTTTAAAATAATTTATTTCTCGTTTGTTGACATTTACGAGTTGTTCCGTAAAATAGTAAATTTTATAGTTTAATTTTCTTTTTTTATTAAAACAATGATAAGCAAAGGAATATCGCTGTATTCAGCCGTCCGATGACGTCATTTGGCGCTTACGTCTATTTAGAATAAAAAGAATTTCAATAATTATTTTATGCATGAAAATGGACAAATTTTGAAAAAAGAAAAAATATGGGTCTGTTCATTTTATGTCTACTTTCATATAAAAAAACAATATGGACATGTTAAAAATTTGAAATGTTGTCCATTGTCTGCTTACCAAAATATATCGTATGCAAATATAAATATGCCAATTTACTTTGCCCCTCTAACGATATAAATAAATGGTTATGGGCATCGCGCGTTGAAGAGCGCTATATAGTCATTAAATAGTTACCAAAAAAGTGCTATGGATAATCCATCGGTGCCTTACGGCACGCGGCACGGAACTGCTGGTACATCAGGTATTTCCATAAATAAATTAAATGGATCTAATTTCAACACATGGGCATTTGCCATCGAATGCCTGTTAACGGATTTGGAGCTATGGGACGTGGTTACTTCACCCATTGACCCCACGGACCCCGACGCCAAGCGTAAGGACGCTAAAGCGCGAGCCAAAATCTGCTTGACGTGTGAAGAATCGATTTACCCAGTGATTCGAGGAGCAAAGACGGCATATGATACTTTTAAAAGCCTCCAGAAGGCATACGCTGACAGTGGTCTAACAAGAAGACTGCAACTAATGAAGAAGTTGCTCTCCAATCATTATAAAGGAAACTTGCAAAACTATGTTCATAACTCACTTGGAATTCAGCAAGAATTACAAGGAATAGGAGCAGGAGTTGATGATGAGTTCCTAGCCATTATCATATTAGCTGGACTCCCAGATGAGTACAAGCCTCTCGTCATGGCTCTCGAACATTCCAATGCTAAAATTACGTCGGAAAACGTAGTGGCAGCTCTTCTTAAAGAAGACTCTCGACCATGTCGCACTATCAGTACCAAACCTGAGGATCCTACGGTGCTGATGGCCAAACAGAAGAAAAAACAGTTTTGTACATATTGTAAAAAGTTAGGTCATTTAGTGTCAAACTGTAGGAATAAAAACAAGAAAGCTTCGGCTAAGGTTTATTCGAATAATACATCAGAATTTACACTTTCATCTTGTTTAATTCATCCTTCATCCACAGGTTCACAGGATTGGTTCATAGATTCTGGTGCTAGCTCACATATGAGCAATAGGAGAGACTGGTATGAGGCCATGTCCCCCCAAATCACAACTGTTACTTGCGCCAACAAGAACCAGATTCTAAGTGAGGGCAAAGGTACTGTTAATATAAATATTTCCGACAATGTACATAGAATTAGTGACGTCCTTTATGTTCCTGGTTTAGCAACTAATCTTTTATCGGTAAGTAATTTGACCAAAAAAGGCTACGATGTTTTGTTTACATCGAAAGGCGCGACTGTAACTTTGGCGGGTGGATGTCAACTGACAGGTGAAGTCATAGCGACAGCCTCAAATTGTAAGGGCATGTACAAACTAGATGTGGACAAATCTAATGCTTTGTACACACCTACCAAAGAGTCCCCTTTATTATGGCATAGACGCCTTGGCCATCTAAACGGAAATACTATGCAACTTTTAAAAAGTAAATGCATAGGCATAGATTTTAGCGGGAAATTTAAGGAAAAATGTATTCCGTGCCTACAAGGAAAACTTTCTAAAAAACCTTTCAAAAGTTCCACAAGCAAATCGAGTAAGGTTCTCGAATTAATTCATTCGGATCTTTGCGGACCTATGAGTACGCACTCGTGGGGCGGTGCTCTATATTTGCTAACATTTACAGACGACTTTAGTCGCAAAACTTTTGGATATCTTTTAAAATCAAAATCTGAGGTTTTTTCGAAATTTGTAGAATTTAAATATTTAGTAGAGAATCAGACTGGCGAAAGAATCAAAGTTCTGCGTTCTGATAACGGGCGTGAGTATGTCCACAAGGACATGTCTAACTTTTTGAAAGAGAATGGTATCATACACCAGACCACGGTCCCGTACAACCCACAGCAGAACGGCGTCTCCGAACGCGCCAACAGAACAATAATCGAAAAAGCCAGATCCATGCTTAGAGATTCTAACCTACCTCTAGCTTATTGGGGCGAAGCAGTCAGTACTGCGATTTACCTGAAAAACCGTTTGCCTACACAAGCCTTGAAGAATAAAATTCCAGAAGAAGTGTGGACTGGAAGAAAAGTCAACCTCTCTCATTTGAGGGTATTTGGTTGCGAAGCCCACGCTTTAGTACCCAAAGAGAAACGTACTAAACTGGAATCCAAGACGCAAGCTTGTATATTCGTAGGCTATGCCACTGAAAGCAAAGGTTATCGTCTTGTAGACCCCCAATCGCCATGGAACATTATTATATCGAGAGATGTTGTCTTCTTAGAAGACAAAAGGCTGCACCAGCCTAACCTCCAACCCGATGACAGTGAATTGCCATCGCCACCACAGCCTCAACAAGTTTTTGTACCCACGGACAATGAATCAGTTCCACAGCCTGAACATCAACCACAACCAGGTACGTCTGTGACGGCTGAGCCGTCAACTTTAGATCACCTAACAGATTCAGATGCACCTGCGATCCCCGAAGTTTCGAGTTCGACTGATCCTGACCCTCCTGAAGAGCCAGCACCTGAAACTCTGAGAAGGTACCCAACCAGGGATAGGCGCCCTCCTCAACGGTAAGAGGAGCGGCTCCACATGACCTCAGAATGGGAACCAGAGACCTTCATGCAAGTCCTCGATCACCCGGAGAAAGAGAAATGGTTGGATGCCATGAAGGCTGAATTTGACTCTCTCAATAAACATGAAACTTGGATTCTTGTCGACAGACCCGCAGGTAGAAAAACTACCAAATGTAAATGGGTGTACAAAATAAAAAAGGACACTAGTGGCAATGTCACGAAGTACAAGGCCGGACTAGTAGCCAAAGGCTTCACTCAAGTAGCGGGAGTCGACTATGGTGAAACTTTTTCACCAGTCGCTAGACTGTCCTCAGTTCGATTATTATTTGCTTTCGCTGCTCACCATGGTTTGACGGTTGACCACCTCGACGTAGAAACTACCTTCCTTAATGGCGATTTAGAAGAGGAAATTTATATGGAGCAACCCGAAGGTTTCTCCACTAATCCAAAGGACAAGGTGTGCTTACTTAAAAAAGCACTGTATGGTCTCAAGCAAGCGCCGCGTCAATGGAACGCTAAGGTTTGCGACGCTATGCGCAAACTCTTGCTGAAACAATCAGCAAAGGAACATTGTCTATATTATAGACTAGAAGGTAACGACCTTCTCCTTGTTGCTGTGTTTGTAGATGACTTCTTCATCGTGTCAATTAATGACAGAATGAAGAAGCAATTCAAAAATGATCTGAAAAATACTTTCACTGTCAAAGACCTTGGAGAATGCAAGGATTGTCTTGGCATGAGAGTAAATCAGAGTCCTGGGAACATTTACCTGGACCAAACAAAATACATAGAAAATCTTTTGAAAAAATTTGGCATGACAGATGCACTATCTGTCACCACCCCTCTTGAACCCGGTCTAAAATTGACTATTCCTGATAAGAAAGAGGACAATGCAGCATTACCGTACCAGGAGCTTATCGGCTCACTAATGTACATTGCCATTTGTACCAGACCCGACATTGCCCATGCGGTCTCATACCTCTCTCAGTTCAATGCACATTACGGGGGGGTACACTTTAGGGCCGCTAAGCGAGTTCTTCGTTATTTGAAAGGCACCAAAGAACTTCGGCTGCATTACCATCAGACAGCCCAGTTCCGTGCAGTAGGGTACGTCGATGCGGACTATGGAAACAATCTTGTGGACCGTAGATCATTCACAGGGTTCGTTTTCCTGGTGAGTGGCTCTCCTATCTCTTGGGAAGCACGCAAGCAGCGTACTGTTGCGCTTTCCACCACGGAAGCCGAGTACATGGCTCTAGCTGAGGCTTGCAAGGAGGCCATATACCTCCAGTCACTCATCAGCGAAATTTTCATTATCGCACAACCCATCGTCATCCACACTGACAATCAAAGTGCATTAAAACTCGCTCACAACCACACATTCCACTCACGCACCAAGCACATCGACATCAGGCACCATTTCATTCGCGAATCACTTTCACACCACAACATCAATCTCATGTACATATCCACACATGACATGATCGCCGACATCCTCACCAAACCTTTGCCGAAGCTAAAGCACAACAAGTGTACAGTAGGGTTAGGTTTAGGTTAAGTCGCGTGTTATTTTTTCTAATCATGTTTTTGTGTAGATAATAGATAGGTGTGTAAAGTAGGTTCAGGTGTCTTTATATAGGTTTTTTTTGTGTGCGTTTATATATAGGGTGTGTGTGTAGTGTATATAGGGTATGTTGTGTTTTTGTACTTGCTGTATATTTTTGTCCAATTTTTTTTTATACAGGGTGTTGACTTTGCGGGGGGGTGTTAAACCTTCTTGGGTTTTCATAGACAACATAAACAAACAATAGACAACTTGTATAAAAGAGTTATTAATATCTTGTCAGAAGCGGCGTCCGCGACCCATACCAACATTGATAATAGGAGAAGGCGCATAGCGGGATGGAATAGTCATGTTCGGGACGCTCACAGGGAGGCCAGGCGTTGTTATAAATTGTGGCTTCAGTATGGCCAACCTGTCAGTGGTCAACTATACGAAATGATGTGTAATAGTCGTAGGTATTTTAAAACGAGGTTGAAGTGGTGTATACGTCACCAAGACCAAATTAAAATGAACAATATTGCTACACATCACCACAACAAGAACTTCACACAATTTTGGAAGGAATGTAAAAAGACTGCAACCAAGCCTGGCTTGCCTGCGAGTGTCGATGGGGTTAGCGACCCAGTAGGGGTGGCTAATCTATTCAGGGAGCACTTTCAAGTATCTGCCCTGACAGTTTCATCAGTTTCTGAAAGGACGAATGCTGGCGTGTTCGGTGCTGGGTCAAGTCGTGACTCTGACCTGACTCTTTTCAAAATGCGGGAAGTTAAGGAGACCATAAGAAAAATGACACATGGAAAGTCTCCGGGACACGACGGACTGAGCATCGAGCACCTGCAGCATGCAGGAGTACACCTGCCTAGGGTTCTGTGTATGCTTTTTAATCTCTGTGTAAGCCACTCGTACTTGCCTGATGATCTGATGAGAACACTCGTAGTTCCGATTGTTAAAAATAAGACTGGGGACGTATCTGATTGTAATAACTATAGGCCAATATCTTTAGCTACTATAGCAGCGAAGGTGCTTGACCGTCTACTGGACAAACAACTTGACAAGCACTTAGTTTTACATGATGCGCAATTTGGATTTCGTGCGGGACTTTCTACTGAAAGTGCAATATTTACGCTAAAGGAGACGGTCAAGTACTACACGCAACGGAGGACACCGGTGTATGCTTGCTTTTTAGACCTGTCGAAAGCATTCGACCTGGTCTCCTATCAGGTGCTATGGGACAAGCTCAGAGGAACAGGTATGCCACTCGAACTGGTTGATATTTTTAGGTTCTGGTACGGTAACCAGAAAAATAGTGTAAGGTGGGCAGGAAAGCACTCAGATATGTATGGGTTGGAATGCGGCGTGAGGCAAGGCGGTTTGACTTCACCAAAGCTTTTCAACCTATATATGAACGAGCTTATCGTTGAGCTCAGCAATACCCAGGTAGGATGTTCAATCGATGGCCAAATGGTCAATAACATCAGTTATGCCGATGATATGGTGTTGCTGAGCCCATCGATCGGTGCATTAAGGAGGCTGCTTCTTACTTGCGAGACCTACGCAGAAAAGCACGGCCTGAAATACAATGTTAGTAAGAGTAAGGTGATGGTCTTTCGGGAGAGAAGCGGTCCGCCTCTTCCTTTTCCCGTGCCACCTATTAGGTTGTGCAATGTTGAGCTGGATAAAGTGCCAACGTTCAAGTACTTGGGTCACATAGTCTCCGAGGATTGCAGGGACGATGGCGATATAGAGAGGGAGCGTAGGGCATTGGCAGTTCGGGGCAATATGTTGTCTCGCAGGTTTGCAAGGTGCTCGGATAGTGTGAAAACCACACTTTTCCAGTCCTATTGCCAATCTTTTTATACCAGCGGCCTGTGGGTCAATTTCAGCCAAAGGACGTACAATGCCCTACGCGTACAATATAATAACATATTCAGAGTGATGTTGGGACTTCCGAGGTACTGTAGCGCATCGGGCATGTTTGCTGACGCACGTGTCAATGGTTTCCACGCAGTTATGCGCAAAAAGGTGGTTTCGATTAGGAATCGTATACTCGGCAGTTCCAATATCATTCTGAAGATACTCTCGGAACGCTATGATGGTCGATTGGCATGTAGTAGCTTAATATTTTTATGATAATTTTAATTGTATTACCAACTTTAATGGAACTGACATTTTTTTTTTTTTATTATTATTTATATCTATTTAACTTGACATTTATAATCCCCTATGAATTTAATTTATCTTGACATTTATATACTTATTACAATGTATGAATGTCAAATATTGTATTGCTATAATTAACTATTCTATTTTCTATTTTGTATATGACCTGTAATTTGGTTGAAATAAATGATATTTTATTTAATTTAATTTAATTTTATAGACAAAGTCTACACTCTGGATTTAAGAAGACATCCCGTATGTCAGTCTGTTATGTATTCAATTGTCTGCTTACCAAAATATATCGTATGCAAATATAAATATGCCAATTTACTTTGCCCCTCTAACGATATAAATAAATGGGTCAAAGGGGGCAAAGTATCCGGGGACAAGAAGGAGGGGGCAAGCGTCGAGGCGCGTCCAAGTACCTCCAACTTGGTCTCGGGTACGGAACCCTCAGGAGGAGCAACTGGAGCCGACTCCAGCAGCAACACACCTCCACCCGTCCGGGGGACGTATGGAGTCTCGAGGGGCAACAGTCGTGTTGCAGGACCATCGAGAGGCAGGAGCACCACTACCTGCCAACCATCTGCCCTAGACAGCAGAGGTCGTGGTCGTGGTGGTCGAACACGACCAGCAGGGGGACGCGGCAAGAGAGGCGCTGTGCGAAGGCCGGTAAATCTACCGACCCTAGCACAGGAGCACTCCAGCAGGAAAGCCGCAAGCAACCTGCTCAACAAAAACAATTAATCCCCCCCCCCCTTCCCCGTAAGAAACAGACACAACCCACCTACACAAATATCCTCCTATCCCTTCCCTCCTAATTAAGAAACTTTCTCCCAACCCTTCCCTTCCCAATCCCCAAACCCAACAACATAATGATTAAGGTGATACAAGTAAACCTCCAGCACTCAAAGGCAGCCTCAGCTGCCCTTTGCCAAAGATTCCTCTCTGGGGACCTGGACATCGCCTTGATCCAAGAACCGTGGGTGAATAAAACCACAGTAATGGGGCTAAACTCGGCAGGTAAGATATTAAGTAACACCTGCGGAGTGAGGCCAAGAGCATGCATGCTCTTCAAGAGAGGCATAAATTACCTCCCGATCCCTTCTCTGTGTACAGATGATGCTGTTGCAGCGTATATAGACCTACCCGGGGGGAAAGGTGGGGAGACATTAATAGTCAGCTCCATGTACCTTCCCGGTGAGGACCAGGATCCGGTGAACAAGGTGACGCCGGTAATGGAATACTGTCTGGAGAGAGAAACCCAGCTGCTGGTGGGTACCGACTGCAACTCCCACCACACATCATGGGGCAGCTCCAACACGAACGCCAGAGGTGAGTTACTGTTTGACTACTTGCTCACTAATAATCAATTTGTTCTTAACGTGGGTAGCAAACCAACCTTTACCACACGTTCTAGGCAGGAAGTACTAGACATAACTTGGTGTTCAGGTAATCTCGCACACCGAGTGACCAATTGGCACGTCTCAGATGAGCCGTCCATGTCCGACCACACCCACATTAGGTACGACATACTATGCTCGGGAACAAAGGAACCGAACACCTACCGTGACCCCAAGGGAACAGACTGGGAGGGCTTTAGGAACTCCCTTAGGTTATACCTTGGAGATTTTAAATACATCAAAACTGTGGACCAAGTGGAAGCCGCAGCAGAGGACTTAGGCAAAAGCCTAATGACTGCGTATCTAGAAAATTGTCCTCTTAAGACCACTAAGAGCAACAGGAACGCGCCTTGGTGGAACAAAAACCTGGAGCATCTGAGGCAAAGGACCCGTGCCTTATTTAACAAGGCAAAAAAAGACAAGAACTGGGATGCTTACAGGAAGGCGTTAACACGTTTCAATAGGGAGCTCAGGAAAGCAAAAAGAAGATCCTGGCAAAAATTCTGCGGGTCCATCAAAGACACTGCCCAAGCTGCCAGGATCCATAAAATACTATCCAAGACACCTGAATCCCATCTAGGCCTGCTAAGGAAAGCGGATGGATCTTTCACAGAATCTCCGGAGGAAACACTGAGACTGCTTGCTCAAACGCACTTTCCGGAATCCGTGTACATTAATAACGAAAGAGAACTCCAGGTCAGTAAGTCTCCGGACAGGAGACCGAGGAATGAAGACTGGAGGAGAGCTTCCGTTATTTTTCGTCCCCAGCAGATAAGTTGGGCAATTAGTAGTTTCAAGCCTTATAAATCTGGTGGGGTCGATGGTATCTTCCCGGCTTTGTTGCAGCGGGGCGAAGATATCATCATCTCTACGCTGATAAAACTATACCGTGCAAGCTTTGCTTGGAGTTATCTGCCATCAGCGTGGACTCGGGCGAAGGTCACTTACATTCCCAAGGGAGGGGACAAAGACAAATCGCAGCCCAAGTCCTACAGACCGATAAGTCTCACCTCATTCCTATTAAAAACGATGGAAAAGGTGTTGAACAGTCACATCAGGGCAACATACCTCGTTGAAAAACCCCTGAGTGCAAGACAACATGCCTACCAAACAGGCAAGTCCACGGAAACGGCACTTATTGACCTGGTGGACAGAATTGAGAAAGCCATAGAAGACAAAGAAATTGCACTCTGTGCCTTTCTCGATATCGAAGGGGCATTTGACAACACCAACTTCGATGTTATAACACGTAGCATGGTGAATCGTGGAATCGACGACACCACCACCAGATGGATGGGATCCATGCTACAAAATCGGACTGCAACAACAACGTTGATGAACAAAACCCTTCATTATAGAGTGACCAGAGGATGTCCACAGGGCGGAGTCCTATCACCCCTTCAATGGTCATTGGTTGTTGACAGTCTCATCTGCGAGCTCAATGAAGCCAGATTTCTGACTCAGGGTTACGCAGATGACATAGTAATAATGGTCATAGGAAAATGCCCTAGCACCATTTCCAATCTTATGCAAAGGGCCCTACGAATAGTAGAAAACTGGTGCACGAGACACGTGCTAACAGTCAATGCACGTAAGACGGTCTTAATCCCGTTTACCAAAAGAAGGAAACTAGAAGCGCTCCACGCCCCAACACTTCTTGGTACGAAGCTATGCTTGTCCAACGAGGTCAAATATCTCGGAGTCTTTTTAGACCAAAAACTAACATGGAACAAGCATCTCGACTACATCACTAGAAAGGCAAAAATTGCGATGGGGGCAAGCAGTAGGTTGGTGGGGCTAAAATGGGGGCTACGGCCCATGGCCGCACTCTGGATTTATAAAACCATAGTGAGGCCGATCGTCACTTATGGCTGCTGTGTGTGGTATAAGAAGACGCACCAACTTAACTGCGTAGAGAACCTCAGCAAAGTTCAAAGAACAGCCTGCCTTATAGCCACCGGCGCGCTTTCGTCCTCTCCCTCTGCAGCACTGGATGCCCTCCTGAACATTCCACCTCTGCACATTCACGTGCAGATGGAAGCGAGGATGGCTATCACGAGAGCGAAAATCAGAGGGAGGACGAGATGGCAATCTAGGGTCATGAGAAACCTCTACAACGAACTAATGAAAAGTCCGGTCATGGACATGCCTTCTGACTCCATGGTCCGTGAACACCGCTTCGATAAGCGGTTTACAGTCTTGTTACCGAGTAGACAAGACTGGGAGGCTGGAACTCCCGGAAATGTTAAGCAGAATGACATCGTTTGGTATACGGATGGCTCCAGGAAGCAGGGCATATCCGGGGCGGGATTTTGTAATGATCGCTGCGGAATACGCAAATTCGCCAACCTGGGTCGCTATACCACGGTGTACCAAGCGGAAGTCTTCGCAATAATTGGCTGTGTCCAAGAGAGTCTACAAATGAATCTCCAGAATAAGAAGATATTCATCTTCTCAGATAGTCAAGCTGCCCTCAAGGCGTTAACATCCTGTGAACTTGACTCCAAACTCACTAGCGAGTGTGTCCTGCTCCTAAACCAGCTTGGCAATGCCAACATCGTAAATCTGATTTGGGTACCGGGACACTGTAATATCAGAGGCAACGAGGTCGCTGACTTGCTAGCAAAGGCCGGGGCAGAGAGCCCACTACTCGGACCGGAACCAATATGTGGCGTTCCAGCCTGCATAGTCAGGTTCGAGTTAGAAGATTGGGAGAAAAAACAAAGCACTGAATTCTGGAAAAGACTACCTCGACTAGAACAGTCTAAGGCGTTGATACAGGCGTTCGATCAGAGACGAGCTGTAGAGATAACAAAACTGAGTAGAGGACATGTTAGGGCACTCACTCGGACCCTCACAGGGCACTGCAAATTAAACAAGCACCTGCACAACATGGGCCTTACAGATACCAAAATCTGCAGGTTCTGTCGCGAGGACGAGGAAACGATTATCCACGTCCTCGGCGAGTGCATGGCGCTGCTCCGCTGCAGAAGCCGGCACCTGGGAGCACACATGATCTCGGCTGACGAGATCAAGAGCTCCCCCATCAGCTCCATTCTCGGGTTTATCCTGGAACTGGGGCTGCATGAGGTGCTGTAATAGGTTACGGGGCTGCCACAATAGATCATCTACTGGTCGCAGTGGCTATGAGACGCAGGGCTCACCCCAGTTCTATCAAATAATAATAAAATGGTAAAGACCATACGATACGTGTCGCACGAAAATATGTGACATATGTCACCATTCGACATCGCGAGAATAAGCAAAAACGTTTTCATACGATATCCGCCATGTTTTGTTGATATATGTCGTATGATGATAAATGTCACGAGCCCGAGAATTGGAGCCCAATTCTCGGGTTTGTGATATTTTGAAAACATGGCGGATATCACCTGAAAACCATACAAAAAAACTATGTTTTAGTGATATATGTCGTATGAAAATAAATATCACCAGCCCGAGAATTGGGCTCCTGGGCTCCTGGTTTTCGGGTGATATCCGCCATGTTCTCAAAATATCACAAGCACGAGAATGAGCCCACAGATCTTCCGTTAAAATAGCTGCTAGCTGCCACAGTGTTGCGATTATTTGGTGATACCATGAAAGATAAACGTCTTAGCAGTCCGTCAACTTGGTTGTCCTCACCAAGAAGGTTATAGATATATCTTATTATAACTTCGTGGTCCTCACCATATTAAAAAGTACTCTGTGTCCTCACCACAGAAAACATTGAATATTGGTCCTCACGATTCACGAAGTTATCGTAGGCCAATGTCCGAAGCTATAGATTCGTGCATAGAGTATAGTAAAGATTAGAGGTTGTCCTCCACGAAACTATAGGATCACGAAACCTTCTTGCCCTGTACCCTTTGCCCATAGAGTATAGTAAAGCCTTTGCCTTTCTTTAAAGGAAGAATTCAACAAAAAAAAGTCTGTGCTGTAGTTCACAGCTTTGTAAGACATGACAGTTGAAGGATGACAGACAGATGTGGTTGTCTGTCTGTCATCCTTCAACTGTCATGTCTTACAAAGTACTCTGTGGTCATGTCACTGTCATGTCGCGTCAAAAAGGAAGTTGGTGATGTGTTTCAACCAGCGAATTCTTCAATGAATTGAGTTAATTAACCGTATTATTATGTCTCCACGTACCTAGAAACATAAGAAATCAAGACGAAATGAACTTCAATGCTTCCAGAAATGGTAAGGGATCGTATCGCTGTGAATAAGTTGAGAAGATGTTGTTCATGATGATGAGTGTATTTTTGTTGTAGTTGGGCAATCCGGGGGGATCCGGAAGGCTAAGCGGGTGAGTGACGTTGCGGCGATGGGGGCGCCGTCACCCCAGCCGGCGTTCAGCCCTGCGCCCGCCTACAACGCGGGCTACCAGCCAGCCGGCCCGCCACCCCCTTACCAGGAAGGAATCCAGTTGGAAAGCACTCAAGACTTTGGATCGCCGGCCCCTCCTGCTGCTAGTAAGTCCTTAAAGTGTTTAAGAAGTGCCAGTGAAGACTGTTTACTGTTCTCATTGTTTGCCACTTGGTGTGTGAACCATATTGTTATTATGAAAACCATTGCCAGTCCTGTTGTACCTACATAAGATACCTTCATAGTTTAAAAATTTCCCATTCAACTTTAAAACATCTTCCTTAGGTAGGTATAGAACATTTTTCACTTTGGTAAAATTAAATTTTTGAACTCATTTGTATGTATAATGTTTGTTCCATTATGCATGTATTGAATATGATGAACTAAATAACCATATTTACTATATTACACAAATTCTTCAATATCTGAAAGAGCCCATTATTGCTATCTCTTATAGACAACCTTATTTCATACTTTAAAATTATTATTTTTAGATTTTAGTTATGGATTACCACAATCCCCCATGGTGAACCCAGCACAGCTCGGCTCCATGCTACAGCAACCTGTTGTACAGGTGAGTACACATATAATGATGTAATTAATTATTTTTATCAGCTGACCCACTCCAGGTCAAAGGCCTCTACCCACCCACCAACATTTACGGTCAAGTTAAAGCCATGGTCATTCAATATTTTAGATTCAACATGTTAAATTAATCATTCCATTGCTTTGTTTGCCTGCCTCCTCCTCCATTGATTTGTTTTCCTCGTTTAATTTAACAATGTTACCCTTTGAAAAATAGCAAGAATGAAAACTGACCACACATTTTACATTTTTCTGTATTTAATTTCAAAAGCTTCATCTTTTGTCAGTATCACGAAATTTTAATGTAAATGTACAGTCTTTTGGGTCAGGACAATAAATATAAATTAAAGTTGTGATAAACAGGACATGGCATACCAGTACGGTAACCAGCTGGCAGCGCAAGGACGCGAGGTGGTGCAGAGGGAGCTCAACAAGTACGTCCCGGTGTCCCGCCTGCGGTATTACTTTGCAGTTGACACAAGATATGTGCTCAGAAAGCTGTTACTCATCATGTTCCCGTTCACACATAAGGTATGGCGGCCAATAAACTTGCTTTCTCCTGAAGTGAATGCCATCCAAAATTAATTTTGTTTAACCAGACCAACTGTATCTTAAATTATTATTATTATTCATTATTCAGGCAGGTAGTTCAGGAACTGATAATTGCCTGTATCCAGTTACATTACAAATATATCTTTTCCATATTGTAATTAAAGGATTAATTACTAGTGCTGTTCAAGTATTATGTAAGCATTGAAGGCGATTTTGTAGTAGAACTTTAGCCCACGCATATTTACTGATAATAATAGTGAGCATAATAAAATAATTAAAAAGTTATCATTACTTTTGTCTTATCTGAGTACTAAAATTTTATTAAAAGCTTAAAAACAATAAAACAACTGAAATACTTGCTGCTAGCTGCAGTATTTCATGTAGCAGTTTCTTTGTCCACTCAATTCAATTTCTTGTTTAGTAAACACTACACAATCCATGTTGTACTTCACATATTGTGTTTATAGAGACACTGTTCTAAAATCAGCTTTACCACATTAACTTATGACTGCTTTTCAACCTTTTAGCAGGATATAGTCCTGCACTGGTGCAATAACCAATTGCACCAGTGTATGTAATAGGACACAGTTATGGTGCACCTTATACTATTTAATGTTACATTTTTAGGACATGATGGACTGATTGAGTATTATTTGATTTTTGTCACAAGCTTACGAAGATAAAATACAATTCATACAATCCGGGGTCTTTTAGGCGGGGCGTGAAGCGGCATCTCAGCAGGCCATCAGGGTGAGGACGGCAGAATCAATGGGTACTTTGTTAGTTCTGTCAGCCTCATATTTGGATTTCACAGCCACTTAACATCAGGCGGAGTGAGGTCATCCTGATTGGCCTTTCTACAAAAAAAAATAAACAAAAAGGTAGTTTCGAAACAATTAACAGTAGAAGTGGTGGGAGTACTTTTTAGCGTTATTTAGTCCTCCCAACGACCTCTATGGTGCATTGAGCCAAATCACTAAACGTCCTGGGCCGGATTCCCGGTCGGGTCAATTTGGAAAATGGACTTAAAATTGTTTCGCGTTTGGATGCCCTGGAAGAGTAATTTCGAGCTACCAAGGAATATCCTAGTTTGAGAAGGGGTGATCGGCCGGAATTGTCTATTTTGTATTATTTCTAGAATCTTAAGGATGAATGTATCATTTGTCAATTTTATCTAGCAAACTTATTGTTACGGCACGGCATTATGCTGAGCGGGCGCCTCTTTCGGCACATGATTCTTTGCGTTTTCCCCTTCTTTTCTATTATGTTATGTTATATTTAAATTGTGTTATTATTGTCTGCATATGTATAACAATACACTTGCTCCCAGGAGTGGATGCTGAAGTACGACCAGGACTCGCCGGTGCAGCCGCGCTTCGACCTCAACGCGCCCGACCTCTACATACCTTCCATGGGATACGTCACCTACGTACTGCTCGCCGGGTTTGTGCTAGGTAACTCAGAAATCATTCAGGTAGTCTCTGGGAAAATAAAATGTCAAAACGCTAGCGAAATTGCTGCGCCACAATCCATAATATTTTTTTTTATAACCTTCCTCTTCTTAGCGTATTCTTCTTAACTATTAGATATGCAAGAGCGTAGTCACCTGACTCAGGCTTTCTTTTGCTTACAAGGTGACTACGACCACTTTTTGTAAAATACCATTTTTAATGAAATAAACCTTTTTTACTTTACTTTTTTAGCGTGTAATTCCCGGTTTCGTCTTAAGCTGTCGCTTTGGGTCTGGGATATGCTTGAACCATGATTCAGGATTTGGGTAGTATGGTTATTACAATGAAGAGACTGACGTCTAACCTTAGCAACCTTTTTCAGGGGAACCAGATTAACTGAATCAATGTTTTAAAAACTTTCCGAAATGTGACCATATTGAATATTCCCACCTAATGGAGAGCAATGATGAGGTCAAGGATGTTACATGTTTCGCTAGAAAAATGCCTGTTCTGTATAAACATGAAAAATTTGCAGGTCTCCAGCACCGCTTCTCCCCCGAGCAAATCAGCATCCAAGCGTCGAGCGCGCTCGCGTACATTATCTTCGAAATGATCCTGTACCTCACCACGCTGTACATCACCAGCACCAGCACCAGCCTGAAAACGCTAGACCTGCTGGCTTACTCCGGCTACAAGTACACGGCCATGATCGGCAGTCTGCTGACGGGACTGGTGTTGGGCGTGACGGGGTATTACTGCTGTTTGGTGTACACGAGCTTCGCGTTGTCGTATTTCTTGGTAAGTTGTATCCATTTTTTTTTAGACTGATCTCCGTGAGTTCCAGGTCAATAACTAGCTAGAAGTAGTGCAGGATCGATTGAAATGACAATATCTTGTTTCCGAGGGTTTTTTAGGGCAGGCATGCAAATGGATGACCTGATGGCAAGGGATTGTACATCCCTAACATTAGTAAGTACAAATCCTTTGAACCGAGCAAACATACCTTACTTATATCAAGCCCCGGTGTCAGTTTGAAACGGTGCTGCAGTGCGACTACGATCACAAGACACTTCAGTAACCTTGACAGGAGGGCAACATTAGTTCCGCCTTTTGCCACTTGCCAAGTATCTCCTACTGGTCAACATATGACATTAAAATTTTAAATTTTGATTTTGAAAATTGCATTTCGTCTCTTTCTGTTTCTAGGTAAAAACCCTCCGGGTTCAAGTCCTGACCGGATCCCAGGGCTCGGAGCAGTCGGCGTACGGCTACAACCAGCCGCCGGGCTACGCCGCCAACCCGTACGGCGAGGCGTGGCGCGCGGGCGCGGGCGGCACCAAGCGGCGCGTGTACTTCCTGCTGTTCGTGGCGGTGACGCAGCCGCTGCTGTCGTGGTGGCTCACCTGCCACCTGGTGCCCGCGCCGCCGCCGGCGCCAGCGCGATAGCCTCCGGGGCCCGCCGGACCATCTGGAGGTCACCCTCGCAGACCCCTTGTAAAACTCGTCCAGATGACGCGTTTTACTCACGATTTGTAGTTCACTGCTCTTTACTCTCTATGACCTATGCTACGCTCCAAATCATAAAACACGATGAAATTGGCGAATTGAATAAATTCAACCTTATTTTTATGCGCTTAAGGTTGAATTTATTCACTTTTATGGTATTTGTGATTTGGGCCATATGAGTCCCGAGTAAGACACGTCATCTGAGCGAGCTCACAGTCCAGCCACTTTAAGTATGCGTTATTTACAGCAAAACTAGTTCATCTCACATCCCAGAGACTTCTGTCAGAAATGTAAACTTAAAGAAGCCGAAGTGTAAAGTACACGGAATCTCTGTCTGTCTAGTCGCGTACTGGCGCTATTGCGCTACTAGTTGCGCAATAAGTAACGCTACATGTTGCGCAACGAATAACACTGCATGTTGCGCAACGAGTAACACTACATGTTGCGCGAGCGCAACACCGTCAGTACGTGGCTTCACATAGCGAGACTTCTGAGTGGTCTGCCTGACCTCCCGGTTCCGGATTTTCAGGGGTCTAACCTGACCCTCGGCAAATGAGGATTGCTCTATGAGCGTACTTAGGCTGATATGTTTGAAATCTAGTGTTTGGCTTGATTTATATTTTTGGTGATTGACTTAATTACTAGTTAAAGTGAAACCGGTGAAATAACTAAATAAACGATAGAACTGTTTGAAACAGTTTAAAACTTTTTGTACAGTAAGCCACACATCCGGTTACCACAATCTGTCAAATTCTTTCAATTGATATTGAATCAAACGTGTTTGACATTAAGATGAGAATAGATTGAAGAAATTAGACAGATCAATAGACATTAATAGATACTATATGTGCGTACCTACACTCTTTGTTTGTTGTTGAACATGTTTCAGTTCGGATAAATACCTGGGACAAATAGGTATATAAATCAAGCCAAGCTATTTATTTTTTAACACTTAAACAAAGCCGATAGGTGGCGTTAGTGCCGATATCACGCTCTTTCGCTTTATCTTTTTATACATTGTGTAACTGTTTTTCTACTCGCTTGTTAATCGTTGGCTATTTGCAATAACGCCGTCTGTTGCGCGCAGTCAGAGAACTTAATTAATTACCGATAACAAATTGAAAATATAATTTATGTAAATAAATAAAAAAATAATTTAAATAAAGTGTTTTATTTGCATATTTAAGCCTTCGAATGATAGAAGTATTACTTGTTGAAATTCACTTTACGGCTTTACCTCCAAATTCTTAAACGCGACCATCGACATAGCTCTAATAATGGAGTAAGGAGCAGTATGTCTCGTTCTGTGGGAACCATTGGGAATATAGGAAGATGTTGGCGCCCTCGGACATCAGCAACACCAGTGGAGTTACGTGCACTGTCAACTTTTAAGCTCCCCTTCCCCCTGATTGGGCCTCCGATACCCTCACATGGCGAAACACGGCGTATGTGCTGCTTCACGCTGGTTTTCTGAGGTCGTGGTATCGAGCGAAAATTAATATCTCTGTGGTGGCATTACTCTGGTCGCCCCATTCACGCCGAAGCCTGGCATATACTTTCTCAAAATTGCATGTATTTCTCGTTTCACCCCGCCGATTGTACCACCATGCGGCAACACAGTTATTTTCACTCTCCGCTACTCTCATTCTCATTAGTCTCATTACCACGTGATACATAACCGCGCGCGCAACGTTCGCGCATTGTTATCGTCCCGCTGCAATCAGGCTGCTTCGTTATGAAATACTGATTGGAACTAGTCGGGCAACGGGCTCGTTGGACTGACTGCAAATTACTGTGGATGAACTTCGTAGAATGTGAGGTAGGTAAGAGAATGCTATATAGTGGTTTACACTTCCTAAGAATGTGTTAATATAAATGTACCAAATATTTCATACACCGTAAATTTTGCATCCAATCAAAAATACAAACATTTTATTTTGCAAACGGGTGTCCTGTTACAATATCTAAGTAACAAGACATATGTCTGCATGTCAGATCATTCTTCAAAACTTTTTTTAGATGGTAAACAGACTGGTCACCTGATGGTTAGAGATCGACACCGGCAGAAGAATTACAAGTGCGCTGCGCTGGCGGCCTGTTAATAAGAAAAATACGCTCTTTTTTTGAAGGTGACATTAAGTAATTGTAAGGCTCTAACAAAAAAGAAAATGTTCCTATTAACCTCACCTAAGATTATCCCACTTCAGGGTTAATAAACATAGATTTTATACAATTTAGGTCACAGACTAGGCACCGTAACTACTTAGAATCGCATTCAAAATAACGCTTTATTGAGCTCCTTATGCGGCCAAGAACAAAAATAACTTCAAGGCAAACAGTTCATCTAAAATTGAACTACGCTGAGCATTGCATTTGGCGGTTAGAATTTATTAAAACAAGTTTCTGTTTCTCTATTCATTCCTGCATGACCTAATACGGAATGCGGCTAGATGTGGGAGCGAGAGAGCACACACTACCTTGACCTAGATAAGCCGCCACTCCATAACGCCTCCTACTCGACCGCGCCTAGGTATTTGAAAATGCAAGATTTATTCACCTTATGAATCAGTTATATCCATTTCTAAATATTTTATTTTGCTTTTGTTATTATTTAATTATACTAATCAATAGAACTTTAAACGTGAAGTCAGTTTGGGACAATACAGCCTGGACTAATAAAATTAAATGGAGTGAAAGCAAAAAGTTCCATTATTTTATTCAATGAAATATCTCTAAAAGAATGGTCTGCCATCGTTTTTTTTGTAACTGGTACATAGATTTACCTCAACCTACTAGGTAACTTCGTAAATACCTACACAACTTTAAAAAAATTAAAAGAACGCGCGCAAAAGTTACATCAACACGACTGAATATAGGAATGTATGTGATTGGCTATCAAGGCAATCAGGCTACTTTGGCGCATTATGATAGGAAAGTGACGTTCCATATATCATCATGTAAATCTAAATCGAGTGATTTTCTTGATTTGTATGTTGGATTGCAATTACACATTACCCTACATTGTAGATGAATTGGAATTACCTGAACTTATTGCGCTATTTTATTTAAATGCAATGTATTATTTCAGATAGTCAACTTTACTAATTCATTGTTAAAAACTATTCCATATAGAATTTCAGATCACACAATAGGTAAAACATATACAGTTATATACTGTTTAACTCACAGCCATTATATATTATCACTAAATGAAATTTGTTTTTGGTTCTGCTCAAAATATTACGTTTAATATCAACGATCAAACAACAACAAGTATTATCGTGTCTACAGTCTACAAATGTGTGCGCACTGCGAGGAACTATTTATTTCCTTACCCTCAAATTACATGGGAGCAAGCACCCTGGTGCTTTCTCCTCTCTCAATTCCTCTTCGTTCGTAAATGCAACAGGATGCATTATGCGATTTTAATATAAATTTAAACAAAAAGTTTAAACATAATCTTATTTTTTCTTATTCAGAGCGAAAGAGGGCCAAAAACTAGTAAAATGGTCTGCGTAATAAATTAATGTATGGATCATTCTCGTGGGATGAACCATCAAGAGCCCCATTCTCGGGATGTGATATTTTGTCATCATACGATATACAATGGACAACATTTCAAAATTGCTAAGCTCTGAAACAAAAAATACCAATTCTTTGTTTACTTTTCCGCTGCTCGAATATATATTTATTCATTTTTTATATTGCTTATTTACTGAGAAAAAAATTAAAAACTAAAAAACGTAAGATGACGTCATCGGACGGCAGAATGTAAAATATTTCTTTGCTTAGCACATTTTAGTTTTAAATTTACGTAATGCCAAACTCATGACATGTAACTGTCAAAAAAAAAGACAACTTGTCAACGTTGAATGTATGAATGACGTTGACAATGTTGACACTAGTATTATTTACCTTTGACAGTAGTACCTTTTTTTTATTAAAACAATGATAAGCAAAGGAATATCGCTGTATTCAGCCGTCCGATGACGTCATTTGGCGCTTACGTCTATTTAGAATAAAAAGAATTTCAATAATTATTTTTTGCATGAAAATGGACAAATTTTGAAAAAAGAAAAAATATGGGTCTGTTCATTTTATGTCTACTTTCATATAAAAAAACAATATGGACATGTTAAAAATTTGAAATGTTGTCCATTCTGGACACATCTATTGACCCACCTTGCATTTTCAGTTTCGTTTGGTCCTAGCTAAAATTTTATATTTGTTGAGCAAAAAGTTTTTATGCAGTTTTGAACCTGGCAAATTCATCATGTGATTCCAATAGTTAATAATTTGAATTTCGAACACAGAATTTTAAGAAACAAACGACAATTTGGAGCCTGAAAATTGATATTGGTAAATTAGGGGGCAAAGATAACTGGGCAACCTGGAAGTACAAGATTACGGTCATGCTAGAGAGTACCGAAGGTGCTTTAGAAGCAGTCGAAAATCGTCTTCCAAAACCAGCTCTTGCACCTGAAGCAGGTGATGGCGCTGTTAGTGTCTATACCTACTGCTGAAATGGCAAAGTATAAGAAAACTCAAAGCGGTGCTCTGCTGATGCTCACTACTAATATGACCGAGCATACTTTGAAAAAGGTTATGCATTATAAAACTGCACATTAAGTTTGGTAAGAGCTACATCGACTTTTCGATAGACAAACTGAGGACAGAGATTGAAACTGAAGACCAAATTCAAGACACGGATACTCAAGAAGTTGGAGAAGCTCAAGACCCAATAACCAACGATCACAGTAGTCAAGGCAACGATGACAATGCCGACACAGATGTTTTTGTTGACGCAAGGGGAGAGCAAGTTGAGCTAGTTGAACCTCAGGGAAGTGCCAAGCTATGACCTTAGAGACAGATCCACACTTCGTCCACCCAAACAATTCGAAGATTACGTCTGCCTTTTGGATGCAGAAACGTTTCCCGAAACACATAAGCAAGTCATGGAAATGGCAGACAAGACTTGTAGATATTTGAAATAGAATTGGAATGCAAGCATCTCTTCGTTCCATCAATTAGAGGGAGTGTTATGACAAAACTCTTTTGTAAACATTAAAAATAAATCGATGGGAGAACTTTTAAATAACCTTGACAGTTGGTTGCTTAGTAGCTATTTACTGTGTTAATAATCAAATGTGAAAACAGAGCAAAAGTAACAAACACCTTATAAATATTTTATATTTAAAACATAATAAACCAAAAGTCAAAATAAAGTAGTGCTGTTAACAAATATCGTCGTAAAACAACCCTACGTTTCAGACTCCCATTCCATCAACTCTGGACTAACTGGTAATATTATAAATCCATTCCATCTATCCATAATAAATGGCAGCTTATCCTTGTGACAGTTCATTTCGTTTTACATTAAAGTTAGGTGTGAGAAGTAAATATTAAAAAAGCAGTCGTATTTTTGCGAAAAAGACGAAAACACTACTATGTTTTCGTCAATTTTAGATTTGACAAAATAAATCTTAACGTGATACACAATTTCTCGACTATAATTTAAATTCATTTGGACATCACTAAATAATCAGCTGGTAGCTGTCAAAACGCGGCGCTGCCAACATAACGTTCTGACATTAGTAGATAGTTCAGGTTGGTCGTGCGCCACACACAACAATCGCACAGTATCGACAAACGTTCACAAAACGTTTAGACGTGAAAACTCTAGTGTCACTTCTCTCCTTATTTTAGTATTAGACTATACAAAAATTCTATTTTTTCCGTAATATTAGTTGTTTAAGTGTTAAGTGTACTTGATAATGTTTAAATGATGCAAAGTGTCGCAACTGTACACGCATTCTGAAGCAATTACGTAATGGGAATTATGCTAGAGAAGTTTAAAGTTTTGCCCTGAAATTCAACATGGCCGCTGACACTGGAATGGATACTTGTCCCAGTCCGGAAATTACGGACTCTAGAAAACGACCGCTGGACGGTGATTCGGAAAATGGGGACGTCAAGAGATCACACTTCAGCTCCGGTGAGTGACTCGCCCATTTATACTTCGTCAATTTAATTTGTTTTACTTCATTGCGTACTTATCAGGGCAGGCATAACATAGACAGCGGGCCCGTGGTCGATCCAGCTGAACTAGTTGGATTCTGACAAGATTCTTATCAGCGCAGCGCTGTTATCAGTTTGACCTATTTACAACGATAGTAAGGTCATTGTGTGCCGAAATGTTGTATCGTTTGTTTAAACAAGCACTAATGAATATAATAAAATGTTTTTATAATAGTTTGAAAGCAGTAATACCCTTTATTACTTGAATAATATGAGTTTATTTAATCCCCACTTTTGATAAGTCCCCGCGACATAAAACTAGTTATCAAAAGCAATTCGACACTGGTTGATAAGCGCAACAGCGAGCGTGCTGCAAGCTAGTTATTGTAATCTGTATTATTAGTTGTGTACGTAATTTTATGCAATGTTAAAAGAGAGTCGTTATTTTTTAGTGCAAGACTTGGTGACGGCCTTGCCACTGGCCAACGGCCATGGCAATATAACGTCTCATTTCGGTGAGTCGTCAGTCAACACATTCGCTCCTCATGGCTTTGTGGTTGTTGTGTCGCGCATGCTCGCGCGCACGCTCACGCGCTCCACTGCTGATGCTCACGCCCACTGCACCGCTAACGAGTCTCCTCGTGGCATCCTATATGTAGGTGGACACGTCCATCACGGGTGGCAGTGAGCCGGCAGCGTGGGTGTCAGCGTACTGTCAGTCGTCATTTGCACAGTAAACATTGCCTCGATGTCGTGAGCCATGTCGTACCTAGCCTCACATCGACCCATCATGGCTTAGTCGTTGCATCTTTGGTGTGACCATCACCTAATGTACAGTTCTCGAACATCTTGGTGTACTTGTTCGCAATTTCCTCTTCTTGAAATTTATTATTTCATATCTGAGCGCTTTATTTTGCTTTTTATTTGTAAGTCATTCATTTACTAAACTAACAAATTGGAGGAGATTAACATTTTATTTGCATACTCTATTCATTAATTATTTTAATAATGTTACACAAGTATTTAGGTCCATACCTAGATTGGCACTTCCATTTCATTTATCAGCGAAAATTGTAGAAATCAATAGATTTTGTATGTAAGAACAGTGTATGTTTATAAGATGTAAGTAGTGAGTTATAAAACATATGTTTGAAGGTTGAGCTGGCTCTAGATCAGCCTCTGACAGGCAAGGTCATTGCCGTCCGAGCTGCAGTCGTTGCAAGATTACTGTTTAAAACTCAAATGTGTACAGAATAAGGTTGGTTCTCTGTTGTGTAGCTTTTGTTTAGTTCCAAGGTTACTAGAAGCAATTTGTTGTTCATATCATGGAGCCATTATATGTGGCAAGTGTATGTTTATTGTGTAATGATTTGACATTCATCTTGCGTGGGATTTCCATGCATTATCAGACAATCAAAATATCTTTATCACTCTACTGATACTCTTTATGTTGGGTATGATATTAATAAAATAAAGGTTCTTCCTATTCAGATATTTTTTCTTCTTAGAATCTTACATGATTCTTATTAGATAATGTAATCACATAATGTACTCCAATTATGTAATTAAACTTCTATGTAATTTTTTTATCTAAGATTTGATTGCATAAGTTTTATTTCTCAATTGAAACCATCTGTTTTTATCACATAGTAAAATATTAACCTAATAAGTTAAGTTTGTTTCTTAACTTTTTCTATTAAAAAAAATTAAGTAACTTGCATGATAAAAATGTTAAAATCCGTTCCGTTAACGTCCAGTAGCAAACAAGCGTGCGGCTCGCCTGATGGTAAGAGATTACCGCAGCCTATGGACGTTTTTCAACTCCAGAGAACCTGCATACGCGCTGCCGACCCCTTTAAAAACGTTTAACACTCCTTTTTAACTTAAATAAAAAAAAATACATTTATTCTCCTAAGTAGGTAAAAGTTAATTATGGATCAATATATTATGCATTAGAAAATTATACTTGCTAATGAAAATGATAAAAGTTCTTTTACTGTCTTCTTTTAATAGGTTACCTTTGGAATTGACAATTTAATTGAAATGTTTATAGCTACTTCTCAATATTTACTTAGTATCACAATAACCAGACTAATGTGTCGCTAGCTACCTAATTTTTGTCTTTATCTGAGCCAGTTGGGCCATTTTATTTTCTTCTGTTCACTCTTCATAATAACCGGGCTTTCCTTAGAACGATCTACGCCTTACTTTTGTAACTCCTTAAAGGTTCGTAGTAGTTAATATGTTTTCAAAGGATAAACATCTAAACCTGTCCACAAAGTAGGTACAAAACTCGATTCAAGGCCTAGCTAGTGTGACTCAGACGCAATTGTCATCTAAACGATCAATCGTTGTAAACTTCTTGCTGATGGCGCGCTCATTCATATCCTCCAGGTTAATAATGCTCCACTAGAGTACCGCCGACTAAGCACCAGTATGTTTACATTCTCTCTGAAAGGACAATATTGTGTAAGGCCACAAAGGAAAGCGTCCCACGCTTCTCCACTACAAAGTTCCTAGGTACAGCCGTATCTCCGTGAATTAAATATTTGCTATCCTAACACTCTGCGGTTCTGGTGGCCTACAACGGCTACAACGAACCTGACGTTACGACCGAATCAGAGTTTCCTCCTCTTTCACACGCGCTGTATCTCCTTTTTTTGCATGCGACAGGTATATTCTTGTTCGTTACAGGACGGGTTTGTTGTAAGCCACGTGTGCATTCCGCGACTAAGGGCGCCAAGGTCGGTGGAAACTTCACAAATTTCCTGTTTCTGCTAATTCACACTGAGTGACGTAATCTTACTCATTTCTGTCCAAATGTCAAGGAAACGACGATAAGTTGTATCGAAACTTTGACTTTAAATCATAATTCCATTATTATTTTGCCGTTTGGAAGTGACTGGAAATGTTTCGTAATGTTTGATTATAATAAATTACTGATTTTTTAATTGTGCTTCGTCTTTTAGGTTGCGGCATTGCGTTATTCATAAAAATTATACTCATTAACTTCTACCATCGAATGATATAAATTAACATTAACGAAATCATCGGATCGACGAGGTCACTCCGAGAAGCCTGTGAAGCTCCCAGGAAGCTTTTGCGCTTCTGGGCGGAGTTGGGCTGGCTAGAATAGCCAGGACCCAACACGCACAATGGACCAATTGGGAGTCTAAGTGTGGTAAATAGAGTCCACCTTACATTACATTACAACGTTAACAAAGCTTACAAAATCGACTTCTTCATCATCAATGAAAAAATCAAAAACAAATCTTATTGTCCTGAAATGTTGTACGTTATCAAATCTAAAACGCAGAAAATTGGAGACACTAACAACTTATTCTCAAAATCTAAATAAATATTAATCATAATGAATATTTATTTATTTATTTTCACTTAATAACGAATTGTCGCCTTCCCTCGATTCAGAACACAGAAGGGGAAACTATCAAACGGATTAACTACCCATTACCTCATCCGGATAGACCCGAATTGCCTTGTCGTATTTTACGAAACATCAGGGTTAGATCCAGGTGACTGCATGCAAGCATAGTATGACGTTAGGCATAGGACGTTTTGACGACCGCCGCACGATGGAAATCTTCACATAGGTTACCAAAACTGTCCACCATACTACAAGAGTACAGCGAATGCGCAGATTGGCGTATTATCCTCCGTCCTCTGGATGTGGTAGCCTAGAGACACCTGGGCAGTCTCCAGGACATCTATTACACCTACTCCCGCTAGCGAGTTGCAGTGACTTCCTGACTTGACAGAGCACTTGCGAAGATCTTGGAGGAACTTAGTAAGAGTGACGTTCTGCCAACTTCACGCTCCTAAACAAAAAGGCGCCTAATTGCGGAAACCGCCTGCATTGCTGATACCTCACCGTTGACTCTTAGGAGATATATGCCAAATCATCAGCTGCATTAACGCTGTGTGATTAAAACCACTATGGCTAAGGCCGAAAATGTGTAACTAAAATGACATGTGATATGATTAATGTCTGATCCGCTACTTAATTGAGTCATCCTATTCTGTCCATATAACGCTGCCTCAATTTATCTTCATGATTACACACTGGAAGCTCAACCTAAACGCGTGAGACAATGAAATCGTGATTATTTTAATGCGGGAAAATACAATTATCATCATTAATCTTGTGCCAACCACATCCTTTTACGCAGAAAGTAGCAAATCATGCATGAGTTTTCTCACGGTAATTTTATTAACCTGAATCACAAATTGAAATGTCAAGATACGTTCTAGATATAAAACCTAATGACAAATAACTAAAATTTAAAGCGAAAATCCTTGAGCATTTGCGAAGTTCCCAGGCTCAAAGAGACCCATTTCGGGTTAATAACTTGATGAATATCTTTGACGAAATACGTTGTCAAAATGTTGTTGCAGAGATTTACGTTTAAAACCCTAAATTGAATGGTGTTTTGAAATTTTAATAGGACCTGCTTTATTGTAAGCTTTCTACGGTGTGTAAGGGTACAGCGCTGTTCCAAGATCGTTTACCAACTTAGGTTGGTATATGACATAATAGTACCTTAGTAAACAGACAAAATATTTAATAAGAAAAATGCACCCAAAGGCATTCATTCTCAGTGTCCATTTTTCTTACATCTCAAAAGGGAAAATCCAGGCCTTCCATCACATTTGATTGGCATCATGTGCTAAGTAAGGGATGATGAGTGGATGCATAAGGTAAAGAAACAACTAATTTGTTTGCTTTAAAGAGAAAAAAATGCTCGAAAAGCACTCCATAATATTAAACAATGTTCATGTTATCCAATATACGTCAATTACGTTATTTTCTTTTCTCCGTCTGCTAGTTTCAACTCGTCTTCTGCTCAATGTCTGTTACACATAACAACTATTATGAGATTAGTCACCCTAATTATAACTCTTTCGTTTTATGTGGTAACATATTTAAAGTCGATATTTTTTTTAAATTCAATATCGCACATCGTCATGTTAATTTCACTGAAGCTACACATGTGTGCGTGAAATACGGCATTGGATCGGCGGCTGATCAAACATACTTTCCAAAATTGCTTTTACGATAGTTTACACTCCTGTACTATTTCCTGAGTCAGAAAGTCATCGAAGTTACACTTAAATAATAATAATATCCTCTAACCTATTTCGGGTAAGGTGGCCAATCACATTTCTTTCAGCCCATTACGCAGGATATATTATTGGGCTCAAGTGTGTGCGCAAACACAAGTGCACTCTCTACAAGTACAAATTTTGACCCGACCCGGTGATCGAACCCGGGACCTCAATTGCAGCCGTCTCTTTAAAGTGCGACCCACTGCCCACTGCGCCATCGAGGCAGTCACACTTTAATACCGTTTTGCAATTTTTTTTTTCAAAATTGATATTGTTTTTAGAAGTCCTGTTGAAGTGTTGATGTCGAGTAATCTGAGGCTTATTATTTTTCCGGGTGTAATTCATTCTTTAACTAGATGGCCCTGCCAAGTACCCATTAGACTTCCAATATAAATGCACCTGTGAACAAGATATGCAAATCAGTTTGCATAGTAAATACATGCGTATCTACTCAAGGCCACTGACAACAGCTGTAAATGTTTCTATTTACAGTATTAAATAAAATCGGTCACCTTAAATTATGTTCAATAGTACAGTACACTTGTCTACTATATTATTTGCATTAAGTCCTCACTTTAAACATATGTTTAAATGTGACCTTTTAGACTTTCTTATTACAGACACTTCACATCGATCATGTAGTCTCAAACTGCAAATGGCAGTTACTTCTTCCACATGATCGTGTATTATTTCCTCCTCACAAACTCGTATAATCGTATCTTGAAGCGATGAAATCTAGCGATAGTGGCCGCAAACTTATTACTAACTAATTTACTGATATCGTAACTCCTTACTGTCAGATAAGAAGCTGATACACCGATAAAGTATAGAGGTTCCGCCGATATTGTGCAGTGTAATGGCATATCTTTAGTTATATTTACAGATAGAAGATAGGTGGACTTCGTCCAAAAGCCATTTTAAACTCCATTTCGGCATTACCTAGACCATTTTCCTATTAAATGAATGTAGGACTCAAGGTAAGCCAAACGCAGAACTATGACTTGATGAGTCCCGCCACTATTGAATTAAGACAAGCAAAAGCTTTCTTTTTAATTTTCCACCTAGAATCTTCATGAGAACACCTTCAATAGTTTCAAGCGTTTCACATTGAAATCTCTTAAAAAGTGAACGCTGAGCAAGATTTATTAAATTACTGCTTCGCCTCCGAACTTTGCCGGTGTGCTTCAACTGTTGCTCTTTTATCTTTATATTAATTCATAAAAGTTAAAACTTTGTAATTTTTTTCTTGATTAAGAGATGTTGATACCAAATTCCGTTTGTCGGTTTTCAGTGGCGTGTGGTGATAACACGTATCGCATTGTATTAGCGGGTGAATATCTTGCCGCATATCGCACAGATAGTAGTGTTCTAATTACTACCTCTAATTGAAACCTGTTTCGGCTCCAACATCAGCTAATTGTACTTGGATTACAATTAGTTGATGTTGGAGGTCACGTTGTAGAAAGTGTTTTCAAGTTTGTTGTAACTTTGATGAATAAATGGTTATTTCGTTTAATTTTTGTCGTTTCTTTGTCTTGTTGTAACTCATAACTGCCATTATAATTGCAGGTAATAAACTTGCCAAGAAATTGACTAGTCGTTCGAGTTAGTGATCTTACTGCTTTGACAGACAGGATCAATTACTGCAGTGCAATTTCTTATTTTTCTTTCGGTATTGAACATCAGACAAGACAAGTGAATTGTCGACTGCTTATAGCTTTATATTCTTCCGTCATTAAAGCAAAAATTGTTTATTATCTTATTTCTACTATCTACCATTCTCCTATAGCTAAACGAACGATGTCGTCGCCAATATTTAAAGTGCAAGTGAATTTTTAGCTGTTAGAAAGGTGTATTGAATGCAAAGTGTATTGCTGTGTTTTGAAAACCAGCTCAGACATATTGTAAGTGAAATTGGGCATTCCGCAGACGTGGCCGCAGGCGCTGCTCGACACAGCGTCGCCGCACGGGGCACGTAGCTTAGCGAACTAGCTACATCTGCTTACGTCATGTGTCTCTCAAGTTTTATAGATATGTGCCACATTACTGATGTTAAAATTGTCACTGGGTTTATCAGTACCTGGAATAGAATGTCTTACTTGGAACGAATTGAATAAAATGTCAGTTGTAGTTGGTACTTTCCGAGACTTGATTCGATTCGCTTCGTGCCCAATCGTTTTACGGTTTATTATTCACTACATTTTGCTTTATTCTATTTGTAAATGCTTTTCTTTAAAAATTTCTAGAAAGGACATGTCCAGTAAGTTCGTTAACTGGCTAGGACATTGTACAGAATTCCAAAAAATCATGCAAATTCTGCTGTTTTAGGGAAAAATACAAAAAAAAAACATTCATTACACAAATTACGTGGTGCAAACTTAGATTAAATCAAAATAGCGAAATATACGGCACATCTCTTCAATTAGACAACTGAAAATGGACCTATTTGTTTTGACATATGCACTCCTTCAGTCATCAAACGTGCTACGCGCGTGCTACGTCAGTCTACGTGAAATTAGGCGACGGGGACCTAATTAATGCGATCCACGCGGTAGAGACCAGTCACTTATCTTCCGCTATTTTTATTTAATCTAAGGGTGCAAAACAGAAAACAACCAAGCATGCCTATTTGCTTATGTCAGAGGAAAAATGACATGAATCAAAGACTGCAAATGATAACCACTTTCAGATTTCACTTTGACATAAGCAGTACGCTCAGATCCGAAAATTATTTATAATGAAAGAAAGATATTTATTCTGTGTATCACAAAGATTTTTTTTTATGATATAGGTAGCAGACGAGCCGACGGATCACCTGATGGTAAGCGATTACCGCCGCCCATGGACACTTGCAACACCAGTGGTGTCACAAGTGCGCTGCTTACCTTTTAACTCCCCTTCCCCTGGATTCGGCCTCCGGTACCCTCACTCACACAGCATAAAAACAAGTAATACACAGTGAAAAGGAACATACAGCGCGTGTCGGGGTGTCAGAGACATACCTGGACGCTGGTCAGGGTATTTAGTAGATCTAGTACCTAAGTAAGCTAATTTATTAGTTAAAACCATTAAGTGTCAGAAGCGTGTCCTATTAGACAGACAGATCCGAAGGCGGGATACGGCCACAGTTCCTGGGAATCTTCGCTATCACAAGTTGCCAAAGCTTCGAGCCGGAGTTGTACGGAACCTTAATCAACGCAGCGCGTTAAACTTTGCCTCCTCCGTCTTGATTTCCTCGGATTAATTTAACTTTGAAAAGTAATGTGTGTTAATTAGGACGCTAATAACAGTGGCTGAGTAAACGAGTGATATACTGTGATTAAGTTTTATAAAATCTTCGAGAGTTAGGTATTTAAATATTTTTACTTCAAAATAGGAATGTTACGGATGGCAGTAATGACCTTACATCGACGTTTTAGCTATACGAGAATTTTATAGAATTAGGTAAAAAATTATAAGTTTTAAACATGGATGGATTGTGTTAAGACATGATTAAAAAAGAAGTTGTTAATTAAGATGACCATCCGTCATCAAATTATCCACAGACAGAGACGCATGGAAGAATAAGACATATTGAGCAGATCCCAGCAAATCTGGGAATAGACCAAAAACAGGATGTATGTGAAAGCATAAAACAATCATTGCAGAAGTGTCAGTACCTGCTCAGCGGGGCGAAATCAAAACCCTGTCAAATAAGTCCCATTTGATCAGTTTGGGCGCCCCTATCGGAAAGTTAATCTAAATCATTTATCTATTACAGGACTCATATACGGGTATTTTGGATATCCGATAAGTTAAAGTTACGTTAAGAAGCTCAGTATCCCTGCTTCAGAAGAAATTGTGTATCTTACAACTATTTGTTTTTCTCATTGTTGTGCTCTTATCGCGTTTACTCGGGGCTCGTGTTATTTACAGTGCTATGTATAAATACTTTATTCTTAAAACCAAAGAATTTCACTGACACTGATAACATGCTTGATTTTATATAAAACTAGAATAAATATGACATAAGTAATTAATCTACCAGCTGTAGGTAATATATGATAACAGCCGGTTTCAATAAGTGACATAACACACTTTTAACAGAATAACGCAAATGCTGTACCATTTAACTGTAACTAAAATGACCTTCATCGCTTATTCTATATAGAAATTGAATTCAAGTTCAGCCATGCTTCCCACAATGAAGTCGACAGGGTTGGCACGATTTAATCAATAATTCAGTAATTTATTCTTTTTTCCTTATTAAAAGTTACTAGACGTGCGCGACTTCAAAAGCATGGAATACATATGTATTTTTTACATTTGGAGCTAAATTTGTTCCTTTTTCCATCTAAAGCCGTGTTTATTCATTTAAGGGTTATGCAAAATTTAATAAACTTAAGCACAGAATAAGGGTAAAATAATCATACCTAGATATTTGTGATTTATTTAATTATCTTTTTAACAACCCTGCTTCCCACAATGAAGTCAACAAGGTTGGCGTCGATAACAATCAAAGCTATGTGGTGAATTGAGCGTCAATACACGAGCTATGCGCGCGCGCAGCCGATGAATGCTAATTAAACGTCCTTACCATTTGTTACGCTTCCTTCCGCTGTTACAATTAACAGATGGTGTAACTATTCTCAGTTGTGAGTTACCGTTTAAACAGATGTTAGAAGATTCACTTTCTGTGCAACATGTAAAACTAGTGACTCCCAGCGAATTTCCTACGGTCTTATTTTTTCTTGCAATATCGGACACGCATAGAATTGCAATATTGAAATGTCCGTGTGAATTATCAACTTTGTGAATTCCAACAAAAATGGCACGTTATAAAATAAATCGAAGCCGGTTCCAAATCCAAAATGGCACCGCTGCATATAAATGCCATAGCAGATAGCGATTAGTTTCGATATGTTCCTACTGAAATTAGTTAGAAAATAAATCTAACCCATAGCGAATATTTATTTGCACATCGAGCTATCTGCTCCAGTGAATTCTTTTTAAATCGTATTAGCCTGTAGCAAAAACTGTTTTAAAGATAATTTCTACCAGTACTCAGACAGACCTGTTTGAGATCATCCAAACGAGGAAAGTCTGGTTGAATTTTCCTAAAAAGGTGACATGAGTTTCGATTTTGTAATAAGCCAATCCGTGTTTATAAACGTAATGATTGTGCCAGATGCCCATCATTGAAACTCCTCCAACCAAATGAAGAGTATTTGGTACACAGTCAATATTACGAAGTTTTTCACGTTAACCACATATTTTGTGCATATTATATTGATAAATTCCTTCGTTTCCGCATTAGGGCATGTTACTATAGCTATTTGCAATGCAGTCTTCGATGTCAATTTGATGTCGTCGGTATTACTAACATAGGCAAATGTCCTTTGCTCCTGTTACATCCTTACGATTACGACCGGTGGCAATAAACTTGTCTCCTAAATCCGGTTCTTTGGATCGCCTTTGTTCCTGTAGTTAACTCTCAGACCCTCCTTCCGGATCTTTACGACCATTGCTATTCTTCATTATTAACTAGTGTGTTATGGAAGAAAATCTGGTAAATACACATGCTATTGTCAGGTCCATTACCGAAGTCTATTTAGAAAATATGTGTGACTCCTGGAACAGTATATTCGATATTGTATTTTTTATTACGCCAATATTGGCTTGGAACAAATTCAAATGTCTATTGTGTCGTTGTTTCCCCGCGCAGTACCGGTACAGGGAAAATAAATTATCCGAGTATTTTCACGGAGGGTTCATAGGCAGTGTTATGGTTATTGATATTGAATTCGCGGTTATTGTAAGTCTGTTGTTGAATTTGATTGAATTCGCGCGATTCAATAGTACGATTTTGAGAGATGTCTCGTATAGTGGAATGAGCACTCGCTTCATTAGATTCCTCTTTAGTTACAAATGTGTTTGTTGAAACGTAATCAAACATGTGTAAAACACGACTGCCATAACAGAGACAATAGCAAAATTTGATTTCTATTTGTTTTCAGAAGTGGAGAAACAACATCCTATTGGTAAAGTTTGGCGTAACGAGGGAAATATTTTAATTTGCAGAAACAACACTTACTCCAATGGGTCTTAAATTCTGAAACAAATTTGGTTTTGAAGTAGGTGTTAAAGTTCAAGTAGGCGTAGCGGGCTTCTAATTGAGAGAAAGTGTAATCAAATAATAAAGACAGCTTCATAAAGTATGATGATCAATTTATAAGTGATAATAAGCGTCTAATCGAAAGTCTAAAAGCAGTAACAGTACTCTAGGAGCACGTTGGCGATACATTACGCCCATTTGCATGCGGCGCGCGGTGTGGGATGTTGTGATGGCATACTTTCGTTTTTTAACCATCGGCTACGGTCGCCGTTAGTTGCGCAACGCGTTTCGTCACTTTTTTTATTGTTTTTATTGTCCATCTCAGATTCCGGATGGCGATACTGAACTATGGGCTTGTCAAAACTGAAAATACAAGGCGCAGATGCAATCACGCTCTTTGTGCACGAGACAAGCTTTTAATGAGCGTTGTCTGCCTTTTTCGGCTTTTGTTTGTTTACTGATTACTTTCTTTTTTGATGCGTTATCAAAGCTTTTTTTTGGCAGAGCTAATTGGACAAGATTATCTTTGTTACAAAAATCAATATGCATGTTGTTTGTTAGACTTTTTGCTTTGATTTTACGAAAGACCTTGAGTTTTTTCCTATTAATTTAGATACATTACAACAGCTTGTCATTTTCAAGTGTAGTGGGGTCTTATTGCGAAAGACAAATAAAATTATTATTGCTTAAGTCACTGTAAGCAGTTGCTGAGATGTCCGAGTCCGACACAAGAGTATCGGACTCCTTAAATGTTAAGAGTGCATCTTGAGTGCTAGTTATGTGGAAAATATTATAAGTATCTCAAATTGTTGGCAGTGTACTGGCACATTCCACGCTATCGTTGGCGATATCGTTATCTTTAATAGCAGTCATTTACAACGACGTATATTCCATTAATTTTGCCGACTATGGGTAGATATTTATACAATTTCTTTACACAACACGTAATATTACTAATGAGGAAAATAATTGGCAAATGTTCAAACTTCTTAACAAAGTCTATCATTAAATTAGTTAATGACGAACTTTTGCTTCGTTTAAAGTTTTTGTTTTAACTGCAAATGGGCGCGGCTGACCTCAATCCCGCTTAGTGAAATGAGGTCTAGGGTGGCGTGTGGTAACCTAAAAAGTCTAGCGTTCGAGTTGAATACCTCATTCAAGGTTCGTATAGCCTGAGGCCCGACATGGGTACCGACAGCCACATATTGAAACAAACGTGTTTGACAATAAGGTGCTATTCGATTGAAATTTGACAGATTTGTATACATTGATGTGTGGCTGTCCATATGTGCTCTCAAGTCTCATCATTGCTGGAGTAGAGATCAGGGTGGCGGACGATACTACGTTCGTTGTATTGTACTGTAGTCGATAGATTGCCGCAGCGCGGGCGCATGTGTTCACTATACCCGCCCACAAAACGACGCAGTTGCGCAGTTCCGCAACCTTTCTCAAACTTGCGTTACGAAAATAGTGCTATTAAAACAATGGTTTCTGCATGTAAAATGAATAGTAGAAGTTGTATTTATTTATACCTCTAGATGTACATTTTGGGCTACTCACTACTGGGTGGATGCGACAGTAAAACTATCTCATGAAAGATAAATATTGCTAGTGAAAGTATTAAATTTTATTACTTTCACTAGCGATTAAAGCTCACGCAGTCCGTCTTGCGTGCGTACTATGATGGAGCACAGAAGTTGAAGGATCTACCATCACTTATGATTGATTATAATCGTCAATATTCCGGGTCAGCGATAAGCGATTTGGCGTGGCTTCGTTAGTTCTTCACTTGATCGCGCCGATAAGATTAGTCTTAGTCGACTTGATTGCGCTGAGAGATATTTAATGTGTTGATAGTTAAATGTTATTTCGAGTCTCCAAGAGTCTGGGAACTTGGTGATCCCAAAAAACTGCGTTTCTTAAGTTTTGGATCCTTTCTTAAGTCCAAAATAGACCTAAACAGATTGGCCCAAGTAGCCAATCTTGCTTGAACGAATCAGAAACGAAGGCGAAAGCCTTGCCGCGAGTCAATGCCATGTCTAAGAAGTTTACAACGTAGGTACACGCAACATCCATAATAGTAAGTAATAATATAATTGCATCATGGCGAAAAGTGAAGTGATGTAACATAATTGACGTTGAACAATCAGACATACAAGTATAGCCGTGTTCGCGAATATTCGCGTGCTGAGGATCTAATGGCTCGGGGAATATGTTAAACGTTCGTCAGCCGAGTGGATTAAGTGAGCGTGAAACGACGGCGGATGGATATCTGGGTTTTTGCTCCTTGTCGGTGATGTCACAGTGAGATATGACTTGACAAGCACTTAAATTTATGCGCCAGATATGTCTGGAAATATCTTTTGTAACGAGCTTCTAAGGGCCCTTAGAGAATTTCGCAATGTGTTCAGACGATATTTTGGCGGCAGAGTCTAATTTCAACAATTCGACAAGTAATCGTCATTGATAGACAGAGATTCATCAATATACAATTTAGCATTTCTCGGAATTCCAAACCCGGTTGCAACTGAAGCCAGTCGCCTCGGAGCCCGGGGTCTATACATATCTATGGGGTCTAATAGCCAAGTACGCACGACTTAAAGTGCACTACTATGCCAATATCAAAACGCAATAGCACACACATTTCCAATCCAGAGTGCTAGCAATCTGTGATGCCCCATGTATCCATGGGCGGCGGTAAATACTTACCATCAGGTGAAACCGTCTCCTTGTTTGTCCGCCATAATGTAAAAAAAGCTCTCACCTAAATACCGATTGAAAAAAGAGCAATGCATTTCTAAACTGACTCGACAAGGAAAGCAAATATAGTCTCACACGACACATAACAAAAGCGCGTCAAATATCCCTCCGAGAGGACATGGTTTTTGCAGAGCGTTTGGACTGAAAGCTCATTGTTTCGGGCGGACAGAGCACGCAATGTATAACTACAAAAAGCTATATTCTACGCCGAGACACGTGTACCTAGGCAAGGTTTGAGAGACTTTTTCGGTTCCTCGGCTATCATGTTCGTATATGCGGGCGTTTTTTGCCGTATTTGCTTTTACGAATCTTTTTTTTTTCCTTTTGATATCATGTAGATAAATATGAAGGTTTGAAATAATGAATAATTTATTGTCACTGAATATTAAGTAGTACTTTACTTCAAGGTTCCGCGTGGATAACAGATAACTTCATAAGATAATTAGATGATAAAGTCACCAGTATAATAATCACGTCTTCATGAGTCAGCAGTAGAATAATTATATCTCAAATTTTCACTATTGCGCCATCAAAGTTATCCAAACATAGGAAAAGACAAATAAAACGAGTTAACCAAATAAAATATTAAAGTTACTGCCGTTACAACGCCACCATGCCGTGCCTAGTACCAAACTAGTTGGACGTGAAATGTGGGAGAGCCACGCTTCGGCATGAATGGGCCGGCTCGACCGGAGTGATACCACTGCCTCACGGCGGCGTGAAGCAGCGCCTGCGCTGTGTTTCGCCGTGTGAGTGAGGTTACCGGAGGTCCTTGGGGGGAGGGGGAAAAGGTTGACAGCGCACTTGTGACTCCACTGGTGTTGCGGGTGTCCATGAGCGGCGGAATTGCTTACCATCAGGTGATCCGTCTGCTCGTCTGCCACCTCTCATAAAAAAAAAAAAAACGTGAAAACTCTTGTTTCTAAAGCATTATGATAGCCGCCAGCAAAGTAACATGGGAGGTTTCAAAAAGAGTTGGGGTTACAAGGGTGAACACATGCGTCGGAGCTGAGCTGCGCATAAGCGGAGCTCGTGGAACAGCGAATGCGTCGATTGGTATAGCGCGCTATGCTATAGCGCGACGTTAACCCTAAATTACTACGAGTATATCGTGCCACTCTCATATGAAAAGTGTTTTTTAAATTTATTTATGATGTGCAATTGTTGGACAAAAACGTATGTCGCTTAAAACAGCACAACCGTTTACAAACCTCTTTGTGGTGTTGTGCATCACCTTCTCGTTTTATTGGTCCCTTTAGTTGGACATTTATTTTACCCGAGAATCCCGCTGAGTGTAATTTTGTAAACGACCCAAACTTCCTTTTGTACTTACAGCTTAAGTAAATTATCGTCTGTTTTGTCTTGATGCAAGTATCCACACATTAGTGCGCCTACTTTTCTTTTGAGTGGCTCTGAATCTGGCTACAAATTTAGCTTATATTTACTTTGGCACAAGTATCCTATGACTAATAGAACCTATTTCAAAGTTCCTTCTAACAATCAGGTATCCTACTGTGAGATTCACTTCACTTACCCCGGCTTTATGACGTGACGGAAGCAGTTACAAAATATAATTAGCATATTATCACGGCAATCTACAAATGCAACAACCAGTCATAACAACGTAATGTGATTGCCGTCGCCAACGAGTCTCACCCCGGTCCCGTGCCTAGCACCGGCCTTGTGCCTAGGCACCGGCCGTGTGCGAACAGATGTTCGGGAACTATAACTCTGAGTGAAGTTCAGTTTACCGGCTAACCGCAATGCCTTACCTGAAATAGTTTTCACTTTTCGCGTTGCCGATGGTTATCACGAAGTTTGTAGTTTAGAGGGAAATTTAGCGTTATGTTATTCTAGGTTTGCGAAATACTTGTTTGAAAATTAGACTATTTTAAATTCTTGAAGTATTATTTCTTACATACATACTTCATTATTACTTACATCTTTATTATGAGCGAAATAACTACAAAAACTTTCAATCAGCCATGCTTCTCCCGTCCAGCTTATTCCATTCGCAAAAACCCTTATTGAAACAAGTATATTATAGACACACAATTTTAACAGGCCTTTGAAACTACAGTCACAATAACACCTATAAACCCTGCCTGCACCGTCTATTATGAGCCAAAAAGTACAAGAAAAAAAACAGTCCACATGCTTCTCCGCCCAGCTTATTCATTTGAAACAGCTGTCAGTAAGTCACCTATAAACCCTGCCTGCACCGGTTGCAGCTCGCGTGCACACATTTCCGCATGTCCCCGACCAGCCTTGCCCCAGCGGTGCCTAGCACCGACCCGCAGCTCGCACTATCCGATCGAGCCTATAAATTCACCAGCAACTCTTGAAATCGTCGATTTATCGTTTCCAATAGTGATATACGGTTCGTATCAGCATTACCTGTGTTCCTTTTCTCACGGGCATGATTTTAACGACCACGGATTTTGATAGAACGAAGTAAAATGGTGTGGGATATAAACAGCTTCTTCAAAGATTATTGCCTTCTGGCATGCGTACCTATAGGCTCTTACGGCAACACGTTGGTATGTAGATATAATATAATGGTATAACCATCATGGTATACGTCTGATAAGTGTGCTAGTCTGCCCCCTATTTCATAAAAAAGGTTGGTAAGTAGGTACTATGTCTCACCAACAAATTGATATTTTTTTTCCTAACCTTATGATATCCACGTGTTATTTGGCTACCTATGCTATCATTAAATAAAAGAGATTCCAGCTAGTATTCTGGGTTCAGAATTACAAAAATGTCACAGGTCACTCCCATAACTCGTCCCGGGTAATACCGCCCGCCTGAACGCTGAACATGAAATGTCAGCGTTGACCATCAAACCAATAAATTCCCTCTAGAGCTTACAGCCAATAACTCTTGATTCTGCTGATATAGAACTCGTCTTCATAAGTGATGTATGGTCTCCAGCTTGGACGCGGTTTTATCAGTCTTTAAAAAAATCTATGCCAATAAATTCTATGACGTGTATGAAACGTTTAAAGGTTGGCAGCGCACTTGTGACTCCACTGGTGTTGCGGGTGTCCGTTGGCTGCGGCAATCGCTTACTATGAGGTGATCCGTCTGCTCGTCTGTCCACCTGTCGTAAAAAAACAGGTCCTGCTAAACTGCATGGCAATTTGAATGTCAATATAAGTTTACCTTCACTCACACATAGTAACAACATGCGATGCGAAAGCTTAATACGTTGGCAACAAATTAAGAAACGAATAACAAGAGTGCTGGAAATAACTCTGTACGTAAACACCCGGCCCAGGACCCGAGCAAATCGTGTCCCAATAACATTGTAGTGGATGTTGCAACCGCTCCAACGACATGAACGAACTCGTAAAACGTGCCTAAGTGTTTGGATTGCTCAGTCGTTTGTCATGACGTAAAACATTTAAATAGGCACATCTTACGATTACGGGCGTAATGTAATAATGCGATGCCTTTTCTTGTTTATTTGACAAATATGTTATCCAACGGGACGGGTGTACGCATGAACACAAATGTTAATGTTGATGTGGAGAGATGTGATGGTCAACATAAATGTTAGTAATTTCAAAGCTACAGAAGTAATCATCATAATATGACAATTCGAAGTTAACCCTCGTTCGTTTAGCATTGTAAGTATTCATTCGTTGTTTGGGAGGGATAATATATCTCTAATGATCGCCGCACTTTGTCACAAGACGATACTTGGGTCAGAAGTACTGAGATAAACAGGAAAAATCACTTATTCATATTTTATTACATTTTCCTGTCTTGGTTCTATACCTTGTAATGTACTGGTACTTGGAATGCCTATTGATACAGTTTCGGCATTGATAAATTTCGTCATATAATCACATTTTATTTAATTTACCTTATATCTGACATTAAATTCTCTATACTTGCTTTATGGATATTTGTTAAAGCTAAATAAGCTTCTCGTTGCCTTTTTAGACCAATGTACATTCAGAGAATCTTAAATAATTGTCACAGAAGATAAAAATGCCTGCATGAAAACGAGAAAGTCCAGAAACAGATAGAGGCGCAAAGTTGGCAAATCCTTACTATTTATCAACGTCTAGCGTAAACATTTTGCACAAAACTTTATTACGCAGATTAAGAACTTGAGGAGAGACACGATTTAAGTCCTCGGAGGCTGGGAATTTATCGTCAGCTCGTATTTTATGCGGTGTTAGTGGTAACTTGTACTTTTCAACGAGTACTTACTTTTCGTTCAAGAGCAGGGTTGGTTGGCCTCTTTTAATTAATCTCATTGCAATCCTTGGTTTGATTAATTAAGGGCGGGTTCGACCAATCTCATTCCGATACTAAATCTATGGTATAGCGCGGTCATTCTATACAAATCTGACGTTATACGATAGTTTTTTTTACGGTTAATAAAATTGGTCGACTTCAGCCTAAATCAAATATTGAACTATTCGAGCTAATGGAAATAGAAAATAGATTGCTTATATCCTTATCAGATTTATAAATTAGTCCAATATCCGTATCCCAGAACTTAAAATGTCGTCCATCAAAATTTTGTGCACAATTTATAAAATATGCTTCATGTTTCATGACCATTTTTCACCCTGGATTTTCAGGTTAGTTCCTTTTTCCTATGAAAGTGCGTAGAGCGCGTTACGGTTCGATAGAAATTTTATATATTAAATGTTTTAAAAATCGTGACTTTCACCAACCCTGTCAGCAGGTTTACGTTTTGCTTCGTAAACAACAACTCCTTTGTGCTAGTAGGTGCAGATGAAAGTTGGAGAGCTTGAGAGAGAACCTTTTGTGTAACTTTTTGATATTTCAATTACGTCGGGCTACGAAACGCATTACTGTTTTCTCATAGTTTGTAATTTATCTGACCTTCAAATGATGTTGTCTAAACGGTTTGAAATTCAGTGAAAGTTTTTATTTTATTCTTAAAATTTTCATTTCGTTAAAAGTTAAAGAATTAGTAGATGATAATAATATTATAATAGAAATTGATTTAATTGGTTAACATTAACAAGCATAGAAATGAGTAGTCCTTTTAATAATTTTAGCACTTAAAATGAAACTAAAGGTATTTAGTTGCGGTGGAATTGCAACACTAATTTCCGGAAAATTAAATACGCAATTAATTTGACCTGCCTAATTAGACCAAGCGTCAGAATTCAGAGGCAAATTATGTTTATTCAGCGAGATAGTTTCTCCAAAAGCAAAATGATGGTGACATTTTTAACTTGGCATGCCAGAGTCGAGGATTGCGAATTTACTGTTGATGAAAGTTTTTATTATGTCTCCCGGGATACGTGTACCTCATCTCATCCTATAAAAAATCACAAATTGCTTCTCAGGCGGAATTTTTATGTCTACTCATGTTTGAGTGGTTTATAGTTTAGAATTAGGCCAACAATAAATACAGAAGTATAAATTATTTCAAATTATTAAAAAATATATTTTGGTCTTAATATTTATGCCCATTCTAGCCGAATAAATCACCCGCTTCTTGTACTCCCAATGCAATAGTCTTTTAATTTACTCAACTCAGCAGTAAATTCCATTTAGTGTCTGGTACGTAGATTAGAGAAATGTTATCTATTTTAACTGCAGTAATGCAACATTAAAGCAAATTCACCAGTAGTTTACGATATCGCCGATTGGCATACCTGGTTAATGTGGGCGTTGCTCAAAATATAATTTTAATTTCTGTTCTGGATTTCGGTGACATACTAACATTTAAAATTATTCTTCTGTAGTAATACGATAATAAAAGTTATTGAAACATTTATCTACCTTTCAATGTTTATTCTTGCATTAGCGCCCTGCCATCCAGGACTATTAGGTCGGTGACGATCAATGTTATAATATTTCTCTGCCTCGCCAGGAGGAAAGAATTAGAAAGGGTAGTCGGAATTCTCGACGACCAGGCTCTTTCCGACACGGTTGATCCTTTGTCACTGCGTAGAGATGTAGCATCGCTATGTGTCTTCTATCGCATCTACTATGGGGAGTGTTTCAAGGAGCTGTTCGGCCTTATTCCAGTTGCAAATTTTCCCCATCGCACATCACGCCAGAACTCCAAATTCGATCCACGTTACCTGGATGGATTTTATTCTACCACAGTGCGTTTCTCACGCCATTTCCTATCGTTGCGTAGTAAAACTGTGAAAACAGCTACCAACGATGGTGTTTCCGAACAGATACGACCTGCTGGTGATCTTCAACAAAAGATCTTATTCCCCCGCTAAGAGCCGGCAACGCATCCGTGATGCCTCATGTGTTGCAGATGTCCATGCGCGGCGGTAATCACTAACCATCAGGTGAGCCATCTGCTCGTTTATCCGCTATAATGTAAAAAAATACTTTGGCGTACGGCTTAAGCTGTTCATACAATACATAGGTATATTTATTAGCAGTTAAACTGATAAAAGAGTTTTGCCGTCCTCCCTTATATTTATAACATTTATAAGAATAAGAATAAAATAATTTAATCAGCGCCAAACATACACAAAACAAAAATATAAAAGTAGAACAAAATAAGCATCAGAATGGCACTGATGGGGTCAACTCCGCATGTGTTGCATTTAGGTGAAAGGTTCTTGAAAATTTTCACTTGCAACTAAAATTAATACCTAGTTATTTTACTTAGCAGCAGTTGGAAGTGTTAGTACTTTGCATATATCGCCCAGGGTGAGGTCAGCCAAGGTTCACTTCTGCTTTAGCGTCACTAATACCGGTTGATAACAATGAACACTCCGCAACACACCCTTATCGCTGTGGAAATGAAATCAATGTCATCTTTGAAGACTTATGAGATCGTGTTTGCCTGTACTGGGTTGTGTGTGGATTTGATTATTGATCCTAGTTTTTAGCATTCACACCGAAATGCAGTATTTTCGAAACATTGTCTCGTTGCGAACTGATTTTATCATGAGCTATTTTTTCTATATCTATTGTCTCTGTTGCAGTTAGTATTTGATTAAATATTTAATTGTTTATATGATTTTTAACATTTTCATAATTCTTATATTCATTCAAACACACGTTGAAATAGTTAAGAAAAACCTGTAAAAGTAAAGTAAAGTATCAGCCTATATACTGTCCCACTGCAGGGCAAAGGCCTCCATCATAAAAATCAAGTCATCGCTACTATGATGGAATTTGGCTTAATCACCACGCTTGCCAAATGCGGATTGGTGATCACAATCCCCGAGCTATGTTCGAAAAATTCGAAACATACCATTACTCGACCCGGGAATTGAACCCAGGACCCTGAAATCACGGCCTGACCCTGAAATCACTTAAACCACTAGACCAACGGGGCGATAACCTATCGCTTCTCGATCTTTTGGCTAAGATCAAAGTGTAGAAAAACCTGTAAATGACCTGATTGTTTAGTCAGTGTCCTATAGAGTTTTTTTAGTCGCGATAATTATGTAGATCATGTTTAACCCGTTCTGCACGGATCCATACATTACGCTTCATTAAGATTGAAAGCGTCGCTATTACAAACTTTGTGGCACATCAAAAACAATCTCGCTATCTATTTTTACTCTAGGGATATTCTCGAGAGTGACGTCACTAATGGGTTGGGGAATCTTGAGCTTGTCCCATTTGAAAGTGATCACGCCAGGCCTGGAAGAATTATGTGTAATACTTCGGTTAAAATACAGAAAATAAGCTACAAATCGGGACAAATTCGAATAGAGCGGAAAATTGGTGGAGATGATAAATACACCATCATAAATGAAATATCAAAAGTCACCGTCGATCCGACTTCTGCCAAAATGTTGATTCAAAGTCAAACCTTAGATTTTTTTTTGAAAATGGTAAGTTTTACCGCAAAAATAAATAGCCAAAAGTTGTAGAACATACAGTTATCTACAATAGTGGTTTTGTTTTTTTTTTTGTAGGACTCACCATTCTTAAACTAAGTTAAAAAAACATATCTTCGTAATATAGGTCCTGTGTTGTGTCATGTAGAGCATTAAAGATAGACTCTTTACAAAAGTTTATACAGAACTTATTGCTATGCTCATATGCAAATACAGATTCTGATACAACGAATACAATTACAGATTAATTCACATTCCGTTTGAATGTGCGTTTCTTTTTTTCTCCTCAGTGAATCTTTACGTTTTAACCACTAACGAGACAAACGAGATTATGTGACAGTCCGCTTCATTTAAATTTAATAATGAAACATAGTGCATATAGCCTAAGAATACCAGAAGTACCTATGAGTTGTTTAACTATTTCGCTAGTAATATTAGTTCAATGGAAGCACCCCCTGTATTACAACATATGTTGCAACAGGGCCCGAATTATATAAATCCTAAGTTTTTCCGAAAATATACCTTAAATATTTTGCAAAGTAAGTGGTTAATTTAGTGTTATGAATAAAGCATTAATCATTCCCCCAACGAGTACAAAAGTTTTCCTCAACCCGGTCATTTGAAATTCATAACTTGATTGTTACACAAATTACTGTGACGCCATCAGAATGATAAGTATTAAGTACCTGTTTACTGTATAATGGTACCACTATCTTGACGGTAAAGGAAACCATCATGAGGAAATCCACGTTGAACAAGTTTTGTCCGTGAGAGAGCCACGCTTCGGCATTTATGGGATTGATATCACGGCCATGCAGAAAAAAGGCGTGAAGCAGCGTCTGTGCGGTGTTTCGCCGAGTGATTGAGGGTATCTGGGGCCTAACTTGGGGGAAAGTGGGGTTTAATGATTGGCAGCGCACTTGATACTCCACTGATGTTGTTCGACGGCAATCGCTAACCATTATATGATTCGTCTGCCCGCTTGCCACCTATCACATAACAAATATCTTTTCAGGTTTTAAGGTTTTACTGTTCGCAATATTTTCGTAATTAAGAATTATAAGACAAAAGAAGCGAAAGTATTTGATTTTACTGAATTTAATTTTGAGGACCTTAGTACATATGTAGGTCATGAACTGGCTGGCATTAGAAAGTTGCAAAACAACGGCAGAAAGATAGCTACCACGGAAGATTTATTGCATATCCCTTCGTCTCATAAAGAATGTAAATATAGACATAACTTGCATGGCATTGTCGAATACAAATCCAACTAGCACAAGAGCAAACACTCGTGCCTGAGCGGCTGCCCCATTTCCCCAGACAGCACGCATTCTCGCGATGTGTCGCGCTGATGACAGCCGTTTCCGTGGCCGAGGCTGTACGACGTACGCCCCTCTCCCCATCCCCCTCCTTCCTTCCCCCTCGCTCCGGTTGCCGCCTGAAAGCATTGTTCTACTAATGCCGTCTTGAGATTTTCTGCCTAGCCATTATTCCTGTGGCAGTAATTTCAACAACCTAGATTTGGAAGAAAGGGTAGAAAAGGTTGCTGACATAATTTTTAAACGTGTTTGTAAATTGGTTTAGATTTTAGAGATTGCAAGATATCATCTGCGATGAATTTTTTTTTTTAAGTTATCCCATACATAACATAACTTAAAACGAGAGTTTGAAACATGTTTTTCTAAGTTTATTTCAAGTCAACATATTACAATTAAAATATAAGCGCAAATTACATACACATCATATCTCATATTAGGGCATTCAATCATTCCTAATAGTATGTTTTTGCCATTTTCATCTGAAAACATTAACGACTGCCAAATAACATAATAATATTTTGCTGTTGCAGTCCAGATGATGAATAATATTTAAAGCTTGTATAAGTTGTATATGTATGTTCATAAAAAATGTCGTATGAATGTTTATAAGGCTTTGTCATCTAGTTCCCAGCTTCCAGGAAGTATATGCTTCCTGGTTACTTGCTTCGCTGGCTCGGCAAATCAAAAGTAAATTTAATATCCATTGCTACTGCTTTGTACCAGGAATTCCATATCCAGGCATACCCTGTTGTGTACTTGGTACTCGTTCAGTGACCCATATATCAAGAATTCTCCAGAATATGCGCTTAATAATTCGAGTTTCAAAGAGTAACTAAACAAACAAAACTATCAAGTTTCAAATAACTCATCAGTTCTTTATCCGACTCGAAAATTATGGATTTGAGCGCACTGCGCCAAAAATTTCATCGATCCTTCAAGCTGTGGAACAAAATACGATTATATAGGCAAAGTTTGGATTTCGTCTGCATTCGCGCTATAAAAACGTATTTTTGCCACATTCTCGCTATTATGGAGCTTCTGCGGGACGATGGCAGCCAGGAATGTATAATGTTGAATTTTCACGCAAGCGTGGCGTCCCCTTGGGTTGCTTTCTTGGGCTCCCTTGGAACAAAAACACAACCTCGATGTTGGTGCATTGCACAATTCGAGTAGACACAGACACTCCTACGATAACCGTCTTTTAATACAGATTCAAACAATCTTGTGTGCGATAAACAAAAAACTAAAGATATTATTAACTTGTTTAAACTTGAATTAAACTTAGTCCCATGCTAAGTATTAAGTTATTTTCAACAAACAATGATGGAGTCGAGTATTCAAATCCATCGCTTATAGCAAAACGACGGCCTAAATAAATAGTACATCGAATTTTAAAAGCCAAGCGATAATTAAATTTTTGTGAGTGTCGAACCTTAAGTGTATTCATCCACCTATCGGTCTATATAAGGAACAAACTGACTTACAGGAAATTTATAATTGGTTTTCAGAATTAATCCGAAATATGATAAGGCAGAGTTGAAATGAAATTAAAATACGATTATCTTGGAGTTCTTATTGTGTATATTCCGGATCGCTTCGATGAGGCGGCGTTTTAACTGGAAATTAACTTTTGATAACATCTCGATCGAGTTTGGCAAATTATTTTATCAAAGCTACAACTTTCAAACTCGGATTATTCTAAATGAAACTGCCTCAAAATTCTAGCTTGACATATTTTTGTTGCTTTAATATTCTTAAGTCATATGCGGGAGTAGTCGTTTTAGTGTGGTTATTACAGCACATATCTTAAACTGGCGCCCAACATGGTGTAATAAATAAAATGAAATTAGCCTGGAATTATAATTACATCTATAAACTTCAGGAACTGGCTCACAACAAATCTGTCCCGTAACGAACGAGGATATATGTAACGGGAAAATCCAATAAAACGAGACAAAAAGCGCGTGTGAAAGGGAGGGCTCCGATTCGGTCGTAACATCAGGTTCTTTGTAGACCACCTGGTCCAGATTCAGTTGCACCACACCGCAGAACGCGGTCACAAGCTGATTAAATTTATACAAAACTCGTTAAGTCCTCTTATTTCGACATTACATTAACCAATGAAATTGTAACAAAAAAACGAATAACATTCAATCAAAATTGTCCAAAAGGTAAACAAACGTAGTTCATTGACCCGTGTGATCCGCCATGACACTATAATAGGGATGTGAAAGTTCAGGAGTGAATGAACTTTTATTTATATATTTTATTTTAATACAGATAGCAAAGGGCGAAAGTTTTGCGTTATCACCTAGTTACACGAAAATATTGTTAAAAAACTTAAAAACTATCTTGAATTTTCTAAAGAGTACGAAAAAAGGTAATAAGTAACTCTAGTTAACACATCAACACCTTGGACGGATTTTTGTTTTTTCCAATTACATACTTTGAAATTTGTAGAAAATATTGATGATTATCGTCTCCATTCGTCAATAGAGAATTCTGTTCAAAATTCACTCATTCGTTCGTTCAATCAGTTATGTTGATATCACCCCATCACTATTTTTCCACAGATAAGTTTGATAAAATTAGAGAAAAACACTGTTGAAGATTGAAATGTTTACTTGTCAACAAGATGAAAGGAAGGAAGAAGTGACAATAGAAAAGTAAAAGTCTAGATACAAAATAGTAAATGGAATATCAATTAAACTAATAGAAATATAGCCAGTACCTATTTAACATAGAGGCTACATTACAACACCAGCCCTTAATTGAGATTCCATAGTTGACTAAATAACCTAACTATGTCAAGTGCACAACCCTAAACCGACAGTACATTTGGAATGCGCAACCCTACCTAACGGCTTTGTCAGCATATCGGCACACATGTCACTAGTTGGTACATATTCAATTAAAATAGTGCCTTCAGCGACTTTTTCCCTTATGAAGTGAAAACGGGTATCGATATGCTTAGTCCTGTTGTGATGAATAGGATTAAGTACAATCTTATGTGCACTCTGACTGTCATTGTGCACGGTAACCGGAGTCAGAGAGGTGCCACTTACCTCCTGAATCAACCTCTGTAAGAAGGTGGCTTCCTTAGCCGCTGAAGTTAGGGCCATATACTCTGCTTCCGTTGATGACAATGCAACGGTGGGCTGTTTTTTCGATTCCCAGCTAATTGCTCCACCGGATAAGCTGAAATAGAAACCCGTATAGGACTTTCTGTCAGTGGGATCATTTGCCCAATCACTGTCTGCATACCCAGTCAGACTGAAATCTGGAACCCTCTTGTAAGTTATGCAGTAATCTACTGTTCCTTTCAGGTACTGCAACACCCTTTTTGCAGCCAACCAGTGTTGTTATTCAAACTTTGCAAGAAATTGGCTAAGATAGCTAGTTGCATAGGCAATGTCAGGGCGAGTATTCACAGATATAAACATTAAACTACCAATGAGTGATTGATATGGATACGGATGCAACTCACCGCTCTTATTTGGTTCCAACTTCACCTTTTGTAAGGGAGTAGGGGCAGATTTACAGTCTGCCATATTAAACTTCTTAAGAACATTTAAAATGAACGTTTTTTGATTAATTTTTACACAGTTCTTTGTTTGGGAGACATTTAAACCAAGATAATAGTTTAAAAGTCCCAAATCCTTAATACCAAAATATTTTTGCAAATCACATTTGACAGCGTCTGCCAATTTGTCATCTTTATGACAAACAATTATGTCGTCAACATAAACTGCCAGTATGACAAGTTCCTTTCCAAATAGTTTGGTATAAATACATGGTTCTGAAGGAGCCCGTTTAAAACCTAACGCAGAAAGAGTTTCATTTAGCTTTGTGTTCCAAGCACGAGGCGCTTGTTTCAGCCCGTACAAAGCTTTCTTGAGTAGGCAAACTTTATTCTGTTGGCTTGGTTTCTCAAAACCTTGCGGTTGTACCATATATACATCCTCCTCCAATTCTCCGTTTAGGAACGCTGTGTCCACGTCTAAATGTCGCATCTTGAGGCCTAATTTTGCTGCAAGTGCAAACATCATACGTAACGAAGAATTGCGAATTACTGGCGCAAAGGTTTCTGTATAATCCACACCAGCGGTTTGGCTATAGCCTTTGGCTACTAGCCGGGCTTTATATTTCGCAACTGCACCTTCTGCATCCTTCTTTACCTTATATACCCACTTGCATGGTATTATCTTTTGACCATCAGGTTTATCAACCAAAACCATGTTTTATTATTAATGAGGGATCTATATTCATCTCTCATAGCACCCATCCATTTGTCTCTATCTTCTGATTGAATAGCTTGATTGAAGGTTTCAGGCTCATCAAAACTATAGCTTGCTGACACAAAACCTTTATCTTTCGCTAATCGATTCCTTAAGGGATACCTTCCTTGGAAAGTAGGTTCATCAGTAGAAACCTGTTCTTCGAGAATATCCTCCTCATCGTGGGGAATTTCTTCATCAGAAATAGGGTCTTCTGGATCAGGATTGATTTGTGCAACTTCTACGTTCACCTTAGTAGAAGTGCCAGAGCTACCAGCAATGGGATTTTGAACTTCCGCCTCATTCCTGTTTGAGAATACCATCACTGCAGGGGGATCAACAGGAAACTGGCCTGCAGGATTATCACCTTTCAAATCAGAGAAAGCATCTTCGAAGAACACAACATCCCTAGCTTTTAAGAGTCTTCTCGGATAGCTCGCATCTCGGAAGTAATAATTACCTGGATCTTCCGAATATCCAACAAAAGTGTACTGTTTAGCCTTCACATCCAACTTTTTCCTTTGACAATCTGGAATGTGTACTAGTGCTCTACAGCCAAACACTCGTAAGTGACTCAAATCGGGTTTTGAGCCGAACCATATCTCATAAGGAGTAAGGCGATCTAGAGCTCTATGCGGGGATCGATTCTTCAGGTACGTTGCCACTTCTATAGCATCCTGCCAATAGGCTTTGCTAAGAAAACCACCAGCTAACATACACCGCGCTTTTTCCACAATCGTTCTATTTGAACGCTCCGATACTCCATTTTGTTGCGGACTGTGTGGAACTGTGGTTTGATGCACAATACCATTAGAACGTAAATAACTAGAGAACTGTTCATTAACATACTCTGTTCCGCAGTCTGTTCTTAATGCCTTAATTTTAGCTCCTGTTTGGCGCTCGACTAAAGACTGAAAAGCGATAAATTTTGCTTTTACTTCCGTCTTAGAAGCCAAGAAATAAACAAAAGTAAGTCGAGAAAAGTCATCAATGAAGAATAACGCATATTTCTTACCTTGAAATGAATTTTCCGACATAGGTCCACAAATATCGCTGTGGATCAATTCCAATAACGAATTTGTACTCTTAGGCTTATCCACACTTACCGTGAAGGGTTTTCTTGCTTGTTTCCCTTCAACACATGGTATACATGGCTCCTTATCCACTGCTGAGTAATCCATTCCAACTGCACGTCCATTCCTTAGGAGATTCATGTCAAACCTGCAAAGATGACCTAACCGCTTGTGCCACAGCTGAAATTGAGACGGACGGTTAGTGCGTACATCAACAGCCTGAACTTGAGAATCTGCAGAATGACAGTCAGAATTCACATCAAGAGCTACATTTTTGTTAATATTAACATCTAATGTATAAAGCCCGCCATGTACTGAACCGTGTAAAACAGGATTACCTTTATAAGAGAAATAATCTCTATCAAAAAAATTACAGCCAGTATTATCAAAAAGTACACATAAACCTTTATCGACTGCTTTCTTAACCGAAATTAAATTAGTGTTCAATTTAGGTACAAGTACAACTTCACTAATCTTGTCGATACTACTATTAGTACTGATTGAAACTGTTCCGATTCCCACGGAATCTATCGCTTCTCCGCTAGCGACGGTCACCTTGCCAGAATGCAGCGGTTTGAGTTCTGTCAGCCAATCAGACCTTGAAGTCATATGAGAAGTAGCTCCAGAGTCGATGTACCACGTATCTTTATTACCATTTACTCCCAAAGCAGTTATTGATGTTGAATCATGCTTATTCTTCAACTTATTGGGGCAATTGTATTTAGTATGACCTCGTACGTGACAATCAAAACATACAACCTCCTTCTTCTTCTTCGTCTTGGTACTATGTTGAATAATTTGACCTTTCTTCGAACGCAACGCAGACTCACAATCATAAGGCTTGGTTTTCGACATCTCATTCAACAGTTTTGCCTTTACCATGACCGTGGTAACCTCAACATTACAATTTTCTAAAGCCATGACCAAGGGATCGAAGTTATGCGTTAGACCTCCCAATAGTATCGCAGCCAAAGAAGAATCCTCGATTTTCTTACCAATATCAGCGAGATCTTGAGCGGTACTTATAACGGCATTTATATACTCTTCGATAGTATTAAACTCTTCAAGACAATATCGGTAAAGCTTACGTTCTAAAGCTAACCTTCTGCCCATGCCCTTATCTTCATAGGCGTTTTGCAACGACGTCCAAGCGGCCTTAGCACTCTCCGCACTCCTCACATGAGTGATGGCTCCTCCATCTAAGGTCATGCAGATTTTGGCTAGTGCTAATTCATCCTTACGCTTTCTCGTTGACTCTGGGGTTTCATCTCCATCAGGATAACCCACAACAGCTTCCCACAGCTGCTCATGCAGTAAGTAAAATCGCATCTTAAACTTCCATGCACTGTAGCCTTCCCGTCCGGAAAGCATACGGATCGCTCCCATTCCCATTGCATTGCTGCTTGTGCCTGGGGACACTCTATCCCCGCTACCTTGCATTTTGCACAATGACGTAGCACAATTTTTTTTTTTTTTTTTCGAGATTCGACGAACTATATTTTCGTGAAAATCATAGTACAACAACACAACTAATATTATATTTATCAGCTAGCTCGCTTGTAAAGCTTCGTGCTGATAACGTGATAAAATTAGAGAAAAACACTGTTGAAGATTGAAATGTTTACTTGTCAACAAGATGAAAGGAAGGAAGAAGTGACAATAGAAAAAGTAAAAGTCTAGATACAAAATAGTAAATGGAATATCAATTAAACTAATAGAAATATAGCCAGTACCTATTTAACATAGAGGCTACATTACAACAAAGTTTAATCTGTCTCAGTTTCACATAACCTTAAAATTAATTTTCCAATGCAAAAATTGTATTTTTATGGATATTTGGTTATATAAAAATAATTTAAAACGACATAAATTGTTATAAGCGATCAAATATATGTGCCAGTGTTCATGTACAGAGTGTGATTACTGGATAATTTGACAAAATCGGGGTGTCGTCTTGTTTGTTTACCTTTTGAACAATTTTGATTGAAAGGCACTTTACGTATAGTGTACGTTACACGCCACCATAGATGTAGCAGTGGGTGTGTGCTGTGTGAATAGTTATCTCCTTAAAGTATGATAGTTTTCAGACAGTGTCGCGCGAATATTTTGAGACTCTATTGACGTTCGCTAAACAAAAGTGCGTGTATAGGGTCAATCGTGAGCCTGTGTGGGCGTAATAAATCATGTCCCATCCGATATCCCGTCACTCACGTAGTCGAGAGGAGAGGATAATGGTAAACGATAATAGCCCACGTATAAAAATATTAATACTTATACAAAATCATATTGTTGCAGCCGATTTTTTAATCAAAGAGAAAATGCTGATAAAGGTTAACAGACTGATAAAGTAAAATTATTTATAAAACTATCAAGCATTAAAATATTTTTTTCAATGGTAATATTTATTATCTGAGCTGAGTAAAATTTTATTGTCGATTGACTTATCTGACGTTTGGAAAATCAGACTAGACAATGACTTTGGTTATATTAAAAGACTTTTTATAGTAGTCGAATGCACTTGTATGTATGCACTTGATATAATGTATCTAGTTGCCCTCTAGTCACTTAAACTTTCGAACTTTTAGGGTAGACAAAAATACCATCCTTCCGGGAAGTACTTTGCGAATTTTTTTGTGAAAACAAAAAGGCTTTTACTAGCATAAGTATACATTTTCTGACGTAAGTATTTAGTGTACCGATATTTGCGTTTCAATTTAGAATCTATTCCATGTCTGGAACGCAATCCGGACTGGATATAAAGCTTTCTCGTAAAGTGCGGTCGGTCGTCCTGTATTCACACGGCGATGACTGATCGTCCGACGATCCGTCACATGCATGAATCTTGGTGATAACTTACACATTTCCCAAAATCACTGCGAGAATAAACGAATATTGCTTTTCGCGATCGGCGTTGTTAGTTTCCCTGTAATAATAATTTCTTCGCAGTTGCCCTAACTTTTAACATAAAATGGTATTGCCAGGGACCGGAACCGGTTACCCTTATTAGGGGTTTCGATAGGATTTCTTTATAGGCTAAAACCCTGTCAATAAGGTAAGCCTATCATTAGCATACCTCATCAATGTGCTTACCCATTCATTACGGTAAGCGCTATCATCACGAAAACCCCTATAATAGGCTTACCATATCAAGATAGGGTTTAAGAATTTTATCAAGCTATTTTAATCTCTACGCGCAAAGCATTTGAATCAATATTGCGCACCTCGCTAACGGTGGCAGCCGATTGGTCGGATTGAGTTCGTTCGTTTGTCAGGTCGTGGAAAAGAGATAGACAATCAATAGGGTAACCCTTACTATGCGGTAAGCGGTTCTAAAAAATATAGAGAATAATCCACTTTTTTATAAAAAATTAAAGGAGCATTTATTACGTAATTGTTTTTATAATTTACAGGAGTTTTTCCAGCTAAGAGAAAAATAATTTATATTACCTAATACCTATGATGAAAGATGTAATTAACCCAGTAATATGTAATTTTGATTTGTGGTTTTATGTTTTGACTTTTTTAGTTCATAATATTTAAAATAATTTAATTAAGTAATTTTTAATTGTAGTTTTTTATGTTTTGACATTTTTAATTTTTAATTCACAATATTTATAATAATTTAATTAAGTAATCTCTGCAGTGCCCCTACGGGGCTCATGTTGGGAAACTGATTAATTGAAGATCCTATGTAACCACCACATGATGCAATAAAGAATATGACTATGACAATCAATAGGGTAACTCTATTGATTTGGTAAGCTTACAATAGGGCAACCCTATCGATAGGCTTAACTCTGTAAAGTGTTTTCCGGTCCCTGGGTATGGCTGGTAATGCGTTTCCCTTTGAATAAGAAACTTTTTTAATATTATGTTTTAGATTTACAAGTTATTCTTTTAAAGTACGTAGTATTAAAATTAATTATAATTTTCATTACATGAACTAAAAACATAAAACGTTGTTACAAACTCTATTTACATTACCCGGCAAAATGGCGTTTTATGAACAACACCAAAAGGAGGCCGTTAAAAAGTGCTAACTTGGGGCAATAAAAAATAATTGTTAAAAACTGGCAGCACAATTTTGTCCAACAAATTTTAGACCTTATTAAAGTTTGAAGGATTGCAAAATGTTCCCTGTTATTTTTGTGATAAAATTCAAAGTGGGTTAAATAAATGGCGTATATCTGCGCGTTTATGCGGTAATAAATCACGAATTTCGGATCTCTCGTCACATTGGGCGATAACCCGACAGGTTAGTCCGGCGCGGAGGTTTCCACACGTTGAGTTCGATTTGATAAGAGTGTTATCGCAGTTGTAATATAAACAGGCTCGATAATAAGAGAAATCGGGGTGGGGGAGACTACGCGCCGATCCTAAAGAAAAACCGCAAATTGCCATAAATGTTTCCCATTGCGTCACCCCCTCTTGTGTGTTTTGTATTCCCTACATGCTACAGATCCTATTAAGTCATTTTCTTGCCTCGTCGTACACTCGACATGAAGTCGAGTTAAATATTTGGACGGACTTGTATGGACGAATGTAGGAATTCTCTAAATTCGACTTCAATGTCGAGTGCTTGAGAATAGGTCCTCTGTTCACCTTCCTTTGTGTATCTTTTATAAATTATATGTTCCCTGATCGCTATAACAAGGTTTGAAAAGAGTTCTTCTCTCACGGTAGGCAGCGGCATGACTGTGCTCCGGCATTGTTGATGTCTATGAGCGGCGGTTACCGTTTACCATCAGATGGGCCGCAAGCTCGTCTTCCTACTATAAGCAATAAAAAAAAAAATATGCCGATATTTTCAGGTGTCAAAACGAACATTGAAATAGAATTTCCGTCTGTCTTATTTTACTCTTTGAGTAAAATATTAAAATCGGAAACCAAATCCAGTCATCATCAGCCAATAAAATTACAGTAGCCCTACTGGGGCCGATCTAAAAACGCCTATAAGGCCGTGACGAAACGGCGATAGCGCGCACTCATGTTTAATGCACGAGTTGTACTCGTCATCGCTCCGGTTATGAAATCGATTCCAATGTTATCGCCGCCATTTACGTACGGAATTGTGCGAAATTGTCGCTTAGGGCCTCCGAATTTACGCTCTTCCCGCTTGTCCAAGAAATCATAAAAATATTTATCGTTTATGGAGCCTTCAATGAAAAAATCGACGAACTACTCATTTTCTCAACTTACTTCATCACAAACTGATTTATTTTCAAAACATTTGTTAAAAATAAATTACTTTTATAATTTACATGTCGGGATAAGATAAGTTGTCATTATACTGTTGTATTATTATTATTTTGTAAAAGACACTATTTTTCTTTCCGAATCTTAAAAAATACTGTCTTCTTTACTTTTACATATTTATAAGACCTGGACTTCGAAATGTCCCTAATGCAAATAAGCCTCCATTTGTTAAAATCCGTTTTCTAAATAAGCTGGAACAGAAATTGCTTCCTTTGTGTCTGGTAAAGTGTGCCAATGCGGCAACGGTGTAGACAGTACTTCAAAATCGATTCTCCTTCGTCGTGATTTCGAGGCTCTTTTAAAGTATTGGGTTGATCCAAGATTATATTGGATTAGGACGACTTACTCGTATCGATTCAGTAACTCAATTTCGACGGTTTATTTGACAATACCTCTAAGACTAACATCTCTTCTATCTATTTACAAGCGTTATTTGGGTCGTTCTTCTTTTTTATCGACAATCAGCCAAACTTACACATCAACATTTAACTTTTATATAACAGACTACAATTGATAAATAATATATCCTAAATATTCGTTAATGTACTATTTTACAGATGGACTATTACATGATCTAAAATTTAATTGATAAAGAATACTTTTTGATTAAAATGGACACCTCCGTCACGTCCCCCGAAATTAGTGCCATTTACACCTCTGTCACGCTTTATATATTTTTTTACATTGTTAAATCATGCTAAAGTACCTACGAGGTGATAAAACAATGTCATTATTTCATGTTAAATTAAGAATATCTTGATGGTGTAACGTATATTTTTTTATATAATTAATTACTTGATAAGTCACTGAGGACGGACTTATTGTCGTAAAAAAAGAAGAACGACCCATTTGCTTAAGTATAAGGAAAACAAGCTCCAAAGCCAACATACGCGGCGTAAATATGTATAATAAGAACGGGAATTAACGCGATGCTATTTTTAAGTTATTACATGATTAATGATTATGTACTTATTGCTCGACGTTTCGATTATGTTACAGCAGTCGTTGTCACAAGTGATCATCACAACGCGAAAATTATTTACACGGTATATTCGGTTATCTTTAGGTAAATATTTGACTTTTATCATCTCTGACCCCTCTTGTTGCGTTACTTACTTTTTGTTTTGTCATCGCCTTATTTCTGCATTCTATTGCATAATCGTCACCAAAGTATAAAATCCTGCATATAGGTTGTTTCGCAAAAATACACATCCCTGAAATTAGAAAATGAAATGAAATGCCGAATCATAAGTAGACAGATTTCCTTCGTCGCACTCGTTGCCTATGTGGGTCAGGAGTGCGCCCGCGACTCTGCGAGATTTACGACGCATCTGCCCGTCTTGTCAGCATGCCAGCGACACGACACAATAAAACATACGTGGTATTACGTGGCAATGTTCGATCTGGCGACGCGTGTTACGTTACGATTAATTTGTCTACACTTTATTAATCTATTATGTGTATAAATAAAGGCTTTTTAACAGTAACGCTTCTACCACCTTACTAATAATTTGATTGCCAATGGACGGAATCACTTGCATCTTGTATTCCGGCAGCTGCTATTTCAATGATCACTGTTGATAGTTCCCGCCATTGGAAGTGAGAACATTATATTGAAGCAATCACCTGGTGTGTGTGTTCAAAAAGACAGAAGTAAACAAATTCAATGCATTTATGTATCTGTTAAACTCCTTAAGTACTGGGTAGCGGTTATGCCGTGCAGGTATTTTATGTATTGAAATTGAAATGTTCCATTTATAAAAAACATTTTTTGAGCCTTATTCTGAGATCTGTATTTCGGAATTGGGATACATATGGAGTCAATATAGCTCGCCATTCGGCATATTGACACAAGCGTCAATGCTGACATAGATCAGGGCGGGGAACTCTCGTACGCAAATTTGCCGTAGTTGAGTTCAGTCGTACCACAAAATGTTTAATTATTTTGCGGTCGTACTGTACTCGCGAGCAGTCGACCACAATGACCTGACCACCGAACGCGGTGCTCGTAGAAACATTCTGTTTTACTACTTGATACCTTTATACTCTGTCCTGATATGACAAAACACCGCTGAGCCACGTAACTACATTTTGGAAAAACAAATAAAATATTATTGATCAATGAATTTGTATATTTTTAGTAGAGATCAATAAGATTCATTATGCACCTTTTTTCGGCTTTCTTTCATATCAGGGAAGTGTTTGGTAACAGAATTTCGTGATTCCAACTGAACTTTACCAGATGACTAGACATTCAAGAGGGCAAACTTACATGGTGCTGCGGGGATAAATGACGAATCTATCTGCAGTATTCCCTTTGCTTTCCATTACAGATAGTATATCCCCGATGGATTGCATTTCCGGTTTACAATATCAAGATTTAATTCGAATGATTTCTCGGTATCAATACATGCTACTTTGTCGCTGCCCGAAATGAAAGGACCGGCAATATGTCCAACCTCGAACTGTTGAAAGACTTCATATGGCCTCCTCCTCATCTTAGCGTGTAGATCCTGTCGCTTTGGAGCCCAGGTTGCACCATGACCATGATTCAAGATTTGGGTACTCAGGTAATTACAATGAAGCGACTGCCGTCTGACCTTCGTTACCCTTTAACAGGGGACCCAGCCAACTGAATATGGTTACACGTCTCAGAAACTATCCGAAACGTGCAGGTCTGTCATTAGTGGTTATAATTTTAAGATATCAACATTAAAATAGGACATAGGTAGGTATTTCCGGTTCATAGTCGCAGTTTGTGTGGTTGGAAAATTTGAAAGGGGCCAGTCTATCCTGTTCCTATATAGGAGGCCCTACTACACCATGATCCAGGATTTGGCATGCCGAAGCCGAAGCGATGGTCGGCTGCCATATAGAAATGACGTGAGTTTAAAGAGGTGCAGAGGTCACACATACTTCAAAGTTCAATTCAATTATAGATGAGAGCATTCAACTCACGCGCTATCCATACACCCTCATTTTTGAATACCAAAGAAACTTCTGAAGGGCATTATAATGATACGGTGAACGTTAAGTGTGACCTACACTCATGATACACATGAACATTTAAAAGACTTATGAATACGTGAAACATACACGTTTGATGGCGTGGAAGACGGAAAGAGTCAATAGAAAAGTTTACCAAATTGATCCAAACTTCAGAAACTTCTCCAAAACCTTCTGACAGTGTGGAACTTACTGTACCGAACGTGTGCGGGAGACACATGATATACTGCCTAGCGCATGGTTCATCGAACGCTTCGATTTTAACGTCAGCAAGAGCCAAGAGCCAACATTTGTTTATTTTGTGCCTCGAGCGCCTCCTCTACGTGGAGAGGTATCGGCGCGCGGATGGCCCGCGTGCAGAACTGTTTTGTGAAAAAGTTGTCACGATGCACCGAGAAGGACGGATCCTTCTCGGTGCATACTTTCACCCGCTGCAAGCATTCACTACCGACGTCCGCTTCCAGTAGAGAAGCGTTTGAGAATACATACAAGTATGACGAGCTACAATAAACCACTGTGATGTGTTTCTTTAGAAGCGCGAAGGTCACAAGTTACAAGCATCTCGCACAAACAAGTAATGCATGAACAGTATACATTTATATCGGTTTTGTTAAATTATGCCTTATAAAGTATTCATCTAAACATAGCTCGCTGCAAGGTCACGCGCAGTAGCACTTGCCGGCCCGATGACGTCACAAGCTGCCGATTCATTAAAATACGATGTTGTCTCGCCCTCGCCGGTTATGTAACAAAAAATAACGATAGGTGACGTCATCAGGTAACCAACGCGTACCCCAATCACGGCCGAGCAATGTCTGTCGAAGGTCGTGAAAGGAAATTGAACCGAATAATGTGTACTGTGGGAACATCAACGGAGCATTCATTGCAATGTTTTTAATCTATCTATTACTGATAGTTTTATGTTAGTTATTTTGACTCTTGTTTTGACATTAAAACTCTTCGATTAGACTATCATCATCATCATCATCATTTCAGCCAATGGACGTCCACTGCTGGACATAGGCCTCCCCCAATGTTCTCCACACAGATCGGTCCTGTGCCTCCCGCATCCAATGGATTCCCGCGATCTTCACCAGATCGTCGGTCCATCTTGTAGGAGGCCTGCCACGGCTGCGAGTTCCTGTACGTGGCCTCCACTCGAGGACCTTTCCGCCCCAACGGCCGTCTGTTCTCCTCGCTATGTGCCCTGCCCATTGCCACTTAAGGCATGCAATCCTTTGGGCTACGTCTGTGACCTTAGTTCTCCTGCGGATCTCATCATTTCTGATACGATCACGCAGGGAGACCCCGAGCATAGCCCTCTCCATTGCTCTCTGGGTGACTTTGAGCCTCCTTAATCGGCACATTGTAAGCGGCCACGTTTCGGTTCCGTATGTCATCACTGGCAACACACACGCATTAAAGACTTTCGTCTTGAGACACTGCGGTAGATCTGCCGAAAATATGCTGCGTAGCTTCCCGAACGCTGCCCAGCCGAGTTGGATTCGTCGATCGACCTCTTTCTGGAAGTTGGCCTTACCAAGCTGGACTTTTTGTCCGAGGTAGATGTACTCATCTACAACTTCCAGTGTAGAGCTTCCAACCTTTACTAGAGTGGGTACGACATGGGAGTTCGACATAATTTTCGTCTTGTCCATGTTCATTTTCAGACCCACTTGTTGGGAGACTCTATTGAGGTCGTCGAGCATTTTGCCTAAGTCTTCCAAGGTCTCAGCCATGACTACGATATCATCAGCGAATCGAAGGTGCGTCATGTACTCGCCATTTATATTGATGCCAAGTCCATCCCAGTCCAGAAGTTTAAACACGTCCTCCAACAGAGTGGTGAACAGTTTCGGCGATATAACGTCGCCCTGTCTCACACCTCGCCGGAGAGGTATGGGTTTTGATTCCTGGTCCTGAAGACGGACTGACATTATGGCGTTTTCGTACAATGACTGCAACACTTGTATGTATCGGTAGTCTATTCGGCACCTTTGGAGAGACTGTAGCACGGCCCAGGTCTCGACAGAGTCGAAGGCTTTCTCATAGTCCACAAACGCTAAGCATAATGGCAGATTATACTCTTCGGTCTTCTGTATAACCTGCCGCAGCGTATGTATGTGGTCTATGGTGCTAAAGCCTTTTCGGAATCCAGCTTGTTCGGGAGGCTGGAAGTCGTCGAACCTGCGTACGAGACGATTCGTCATAACTCTCGAAAACAGCTTATATATGTGACTCAGCAGCGTGATAGGCCTGTAATTCTTCAATTGGGATTTGTCACCCTTTTTGAAGAAAAGCCTCACCACGCCAGAGTGCCACGCTTTGGGTGTCTTTCCCTCAGTGATGATGGAGTTGAAAAGCCTCTGAAGGGCTTTCAGGACAGGTCGTCCACCTGCTTTCAGAAGCTCCGCTGTGACTCCATCATCACCCGGTGCCTTACCGTTCTTAAGCTGTTTGAGAGCTATGCTAATCTCGTATAGGCTAACGTCCGGGATATCTTCGGTGTAGTGCCGGGTTAATTTGGCTCTTCGCTCAACAGCTTGAATGACAGGTGCGCGTGATGTCGCGTAAAGCTGTCCATAAAAGTTTTCGATCTCAGCCAAAAGTTCTGGGCGTGACGTGACGATTCTGCCATCCTCTGTTTTCAGCTTGGTCAGCAAGCTCTCTCCAATAGCCAGGTCTCTGGTGAACACTTTGGAGCCTTTGTTCCGCTCTATAGCCTCTTTAATACGTTCCGTATTAAATCGGCGTATGTCCCGGGTCAGGCACTTGGAGATGCGCTTGCTGAGCTGCCGTCGTTGACGAGCTTCATCAGAGGTTTGCAGAACCATTTTCCGCCTTTCCTCCATTAACTTAAAAGTTGGCTCCGAGATTTTACTGGCTTTTTTCGTACGGCTAGGTCTGAAGACCTTTGCACCCGCCGTAAGAACAGCTTTCACGAGCCTGTCATTATATATGTCCACGTCTGAGCAGCTCTCTAGGCAATCGAAACGATTTTCCAGCTCGAGTTGAAAGCTCTCGGGGTTTTGAATCTGGATGGCTACAGGGCGGAGCGTAGATTTTATCAGTCGATACCTTTCGGATGTAACATGTAGATTCAAAGTGCCTCTTACCATTCGGTGATCACTTCCAGTGTTCACTGAATTGATCACTGAGACATCATTGAATATCCGGGTCTTGGTAGACATGATGAAGTCAATCTCATTTTTTGTAACGCCATCCGGACTTTCCCAGGTCCACTTACGATGCAGCCGTTTTTTAAAGAAGGAGTTCATCATGTAGAGTCCCTCCCTCTCCATGTACTCGGCTAGCATTTGACCTCGGTGGTTCCGGATTCCAGATCCAAATTGCCCCACTTTCGACTCCTCATCGCCCTTTTTGCCTAGCCTTGCGTTAAAATCTCCCATGACAACAGTGTAGTGAGTATTGGAAGTATGTATTGCCCGAGAGATATCCTCATACATTTCTTCCACTTCCTCGTCAGGGTGTGTCGAGGTCGGGGCGTATACCTTTATTACCTTTAGCGAATACCGTTTGGTAATTCTGAGTGTAAGGTACGCCACCCTATTCGACACACTTCCGATTTGTACAATGCTGTTCACGAGAGACTTGTGGACAATAAACCCGACTCCACCTTTGGACAGATCTTCGCCCTCCCGGAAATAAAGCAGGTTCCCGGATTTAAGGATCATCGTATCCTCGCCCTGTCGTCGGACTTCGGATAATCCTACGATACTCCAGCGAATTCTGCTCAATTCTTCCTCTAGTTCCAGCAGCTTCTCTTCGGTCCGCAGTGTGCGTGTGTTGTATGTTGCCAGGGCCAAGGTCGTTTGACGGTGTGTTTTCGCCACCCGGGGATTCTTGGCACCCCTGGTTCCGGCGCCTCGCCCGCTTCCGTCGTCGCTGGCTCGGCTTCCGGTACCGCCGGGCACTTGGGGCCTTGTATTAGTTTTACTAAACATAGGGGGGGTTTGGGCCTACACCCACCACGCTGGCCCAGTGCGGGTTGGTGGGGAACGCCAGAGCCTCGTCTGTTGTGCAGCAGGGTGCGCCACGTGCAGGTGAGGTTGACTTAGGCCCCGTTAGATGTTGAGCGGGACCCCTTACACCCCTTAGATTAGACTATATCGATGTTAAAACTGCATATACGCGTGCGTGATGCATACCTTTTTTTACGAAGATTTCATTGTTATAATAATAGATATAAATAAAATTGTGATTACTAGATTGCTACTATTTTAAGGTCAAGTTAAATTCGATTTTTTTTAAATCGTTTGAATTAAATTATTATCATGCATCTCTCAGGAAATTGAAAGTTAACTAGGATTTCGAGTACTTCAAAAATATTTTTGAACTATATGTGCGATATTTTTTATCGTATGGCTTACTCAGTGTCTACTTTAGTGATGCTTATGGATATTTAGGTTCATATAGTTGTTCTTTTCAAGAATATCGAGGTGATACAAAAATTATGTTGTGTCTTGTTTGTTGAGTCAGGATCTCTGTAAAAGTTATTGGTTTCAATAGGTTTTTATGCCATGAAGGAATTCGTCGTCTCTCAATAACACTTGAGCTACATAGTTCAAAATGTCGTCATCTTGACTCATCTTGTTTATTTTAAAAGGTTGATTCATTTTAAAGAGCTTACACAGTTGTTGTTTTAAAAATTTACCGGGTTGGTCGACCCGGTTCGTGTCTTGAATTTTTTGGATCGGCTTAATCATTTCGTTATTCGGAAACACCTCAAACCCATAAGGCGTCAACTCCAGGCGCGGGAAAGCCGCCAAGTCGTTTGAGCGTGCAGCCCCCGGGCTCCGCCAGCAGGTGACTGAGCATGGCCCATTTGCAATGAGGTCGAATGCGACGCGCCCGACTCTAGGATGCTACTCAATTGATACACATCGAGTGTGGGCGTTGAACTAGTTTCTTTATACCCTTCTACGTCCATGCCTCTTCTGTAGAGACATCCCGCTCGTTCGGGTTTTGAGTCTCAGTATCGCCATTAGTCAGGCTCGTCTGTTGTATAACTTTGTATCTCCGTAATTGAGGTCGAGGGTCAGACTTGATTGCGATCCCGCATTAATTGTTGTTTCTGTTTCATTTATCTCATAGTTTCTTACTTTATTTTCTTCATCAATCAGACCAGTGTTGCTTTGATTTTGTTTTGGATGTAAATGTGTAGACATCAGCTAATGTACAGCATTAACAGTAATAGTATTGATAAAACAAATCATACATCATCAGTTACATTCTTGTTCTTAAACTATTAGCTAATTATAAATAGCCTCACCAGTGACAAATGCATGACGATAACTATCCAAATAAACTCGCTGTAAATGCCGCACTAAAAAGAACTATAAATAAACACTTAAATTTATTTGTCTAACACGTGTGAGCTTGGTATTAGACAAATCACAATTGTCGTGTACCAAGTGTCTACTATCTAGATCTATTACATTAATATCCATTTCGTTGATTGGTCGGCGCAAATACCTGCATCGTTCCATGCACCAACGTTGGCCCTTCAGAACGCTGGCGTTGGCCGGCCAACGTTTGTCCTACACCACCATTCCGTCTGACATCAGCACAGCCCGAGGTGTGGTCTACAACAAATACATAATTATGCACTTCACTGCCACACTTGACTCATGTCTTATTAACTATGTACCTATATTTGTAATGATCAAAGGCAGGAAACTGAGGTATTCTGTTTTTGTTCGCTAGCTGTAAATTACATTAAACCATTTGGGGTTTATGGTTCTCGATTGGTCACAAATCGTTATAAATTGTTTATTTTTTATTACTCATCCATCAATTTGCTTTATCGAGTATCAAATCTCGGAGTGCTATTTTAACCATCGTTTAATAACGCCATTTTGAATAAAGCGGTTTTATTTGATATCTAAATTTCAGTACCTTAGAAAGGTGTAAAACTAGCATCTTTCGATGAAATAATTGGCAACATTAACCAATATCATTGGACGCTTCTAGAGGCAAATTTGGAACATTTCAGAACCGACTTTGATCTTATTATTCATAAATACTCTTGCCAATAGATATTTTAATAAGCATCTGACACCATTTGTAATATTTTTAAAACGTTTGTGTATTCTGAGATACTCCTAACTGGATTACAAGACGTTCAAGTTATTTAACATCGTCTTGAGAGTGGTTCATCCCAAGTGATCTGAGTAAATTGGCTAGGAGCAGAAGTTCTGTAGTCTAGCTATATACGTCTTCTTAGTACACAGAAAGACAATTTATGACAGTTAAATTAGTTAAATGTTGAAGCTTACACAAAGTAAATTACAGCTAAACAACAGTAAAGGTACTGCAAGTCACATGTCACAGATTGTTACCTACGTTATGAGAGGCTTTTAAGGCTCCACTGAAATTATTATGCTACAAACTTGGTATCTCAAATCAATAATCGACGAATGTACCTTTAATATTTACTGAAGTACTCCTAGATATTTTTAATACGCTGACGAAAAAACCCGAGAGGACATATCTTGTAACCATAAATTTGTTCTATCTTCAAGCATTGTCTTCAAATAGCCAGTTCTTAAGCGCCCATACCTTTCTACCACATTTCTATCATTGCCACTAGAAGCGTTCATCTCATCTCCATGCCGCTTATCACAGCACTCCCGCCTCTCATACCTGTCCCTAACTGTTTTTTTCTTATCCAGCTGTGGAGCCGACGTACCACTTCAAAGTGCTGGTGCCGTCCATGGTGGCGGGCGCCATCATTGGCAAGGGTGGCGAGACCATCGCGCAGCTGCAGAAGGACACTGGGGCGAGAGTCAAGATGTCCAAGTCACATGACTTCTATCCCGGTGAGTCCCTAACATATTTTAGGTCGTTTTTAAATCTTGAGTTTCGCTGTTGTGTTGGTACCACGCTTGTCGACGCAACGCACTATTCGGCTATTACACTAACTGTGAATCTCGAACGGTTTTAATATCAGATATCTCTGAGGATCTTCTTTTAGGTTTACTTGTTTCTCTATTTACCAAAATGATACGATATCAAGTTCTTTAATAAATAGTAAGAATACTCCGTGTTGCAGATTTGTAATAAACCTCGTCATTATTATTTTTCGTCCAGCCGTTTGACTTGAAATTGGCAAATATTTCTAATTCATGCTTCAGTGAATATCTTTTTTATTGTTTCATTATTTGGAACATTTTTTTCTAAATATTAGAATAGCAATAAAAAAAAAGTAAAATTAAGTAAGAATATAACATATAATGTGATATGTAAACTCTATTTCACTGATAAATGTATAACAAAAGGCATAGTAGTCTTCAGTTTCTTTACTCGAAGATAGAGATGTATGCCGTTCTCAGTGGGTCTGAACAAAGGCAAAACTCTTCTTTTGAGGTTCCTCAGCCTTTAGACACGAATAGGCGGAGCATCATTCTTAAGCAACAGTTCGAGCAAATTAATCAGCCCCTTCGGAGACTTGCTCAATAAATGCAGATTGCGGATAACTGAGTGAATAAGAATAAATATTAAACAGATTGGTGGTTTCACATAAATAAAGTATTAAAGAGTTTTTTTATTATGCTAGAGGCAACAAACGAACAAGAGGGTCACTTCATGGAAAGTAATCAACGCCGCCCATGAACATCCGCGAAATCAGAGAGAATGCCGGCCTTTTCAAAAATGAGTTCGCTCTTATCTTGAAAGTCCCTAAGTGGTAGCCGTCTTGAAATACTTCTGCAGCCAAATCTCTCCATAGAACTGAGGTAAGTGGTAGAAAATTCCGCGAGAAACATACAGTATTAGACCGCCATCCATCCAGATGATGAGGATGGAATGACAATCGCTTGTGTGTGGTTCGAGGTAAGAATTCAGCTGAAGGAAGTTGATCAAACGGTTCCTCAGACCACTCTCGTGATAGATGAGGTATAGAATGCTGAGGGAAGTTCTTAAGTTCTTTAAATTATGTTCTAACGCTTGATCATGTTAGGAAACGTAATTCAGTTCTTAAATATGTAAAATGCCTTGTGTACTATCGTTTCTCATAGATATGTACCAAGTCCTCATTAGAATTTCTCCTTGAAGTTGAATATTATAACATTATCGACGACACTTAATAATCTTGTGGTTGAACATCAAGTCACTATTGACAGTGTTAGCTAAAATCATCGGTCGGTTTATTAATAGAAGAGTCGAAACGACACCTGACTGGTTCTGCGGTTAGAATAAATTAACTGCCGCACATTGTCTCGTGAAGTCGCAATATGGTGCCAAGCGGTGCATGCGCCGGTGCAGGGCCGGCGGGCAATGTCAGCCGCTTGCGATTAATTTTGCATCAACGCTGATTAATAACGAAGCTGGCGCACTGCGGCACAAGCAGTGAGCCACCTGTATTGAGCCGCCGCACGTGTTCGGCAAACATTGCACGCTGGTCGGTGTCAAAATATGTCAATTTTCATCTAGTTCCTGGGGTCCTGTAACGAAAAAGAATAGCAGATGAACAAGAATAAAAGTAGTATACATATATGTCACCCGAAAATAGCAAGATCCGTAAGTTTATCAATTTACTAGGAAGTTTATAAACGTTCGTAGGATTCTAAACGGGAGATAAATTTTACGTAAACATTTTCGTATATTAATAAACTTACTGAACTCACTCGTAAAATAATAAGTAAGCAATATCCAAACGCTACGCGCGATCTGATTTGCATTACCACTATGAACATTGACCAATCAGAGAGCAGTGTGTTATTTTACGTATTTCAAAGATTCGTATATTCAAAAGAGTTTATGTGATTGGTCGGACCATATAAAATAGTTTATAAAGTTACCGTGTGACGTCTGGAGCCCAATTCTCGTGCTCGTGATATTTTGAAAACATGGCGGATATCACCTGAAAACCATACAAAAAAAATGTGTTTTAGTGATATATGTCGTATGAAAATATATATCACAAGCACGAGAATTGGGCTCCTGTAATTGATAAATTTACGAAAATGTGTACGTAAAATAATACAATTTACCTCCCGTTTAGAATCCTACGAAAGTTTATAAACTTCCTAGTAAATTGATAAACTTACGGATCTTGTTATTTTCCGGTGACATATACATGTCTCATCCAAACAAAGGAGAAACACGTGTAAAAGGGAATGGAACTCCAGTCAATGTCCGGTTCGCGGTAAGGACCCTTAAACGACCTTTAATTATGACGACCGACGACTGAATCTTTGTACCGGTAACGACGCTTTCACTAATGCCAGTTTTGAAGGATGTTTCCGTAACTTTATGTTAGCTTAGCACATTCTTGGTCCGTATGTTTTGGTAACATAATTAAAAGTTCAACCTGCTTACGTCTTCGTAGGCTCAGCAACTCAAATTCACTATTCTTGAATATACCCAAAACATAGTTGCTATTTTAGAGCAGAACAAAAAGCAAGGCAGAAATTAAACTTTTCGGCCGTGCTATGCCTAATCGACCCTCCCTATGTCATCTTAAATTCCCCTCCTCGACATTCCAGCATTCATGGCAAGCCTACAACAAGCTCATAAGCTTCCACTTTATAGATGGGGTGGAACAGAGTTATTACAACTGTTCCAACTTCTCATAACATGCTAATATGAGTTGTGGTGTTACATAACGTCACGTCGCATAATTCCTCATTTGCATTATGCTACTGTCGCTGCTACTACTAGTCTTGCCAAATTTCCCTAAATACTTTTACGCCGGTGTATTATGATGATTTGAGTTCATAATGCTACTACATACATACATTATACTAACGTTTCTTTGCATCATGTTCATGAAATAGACGACACAGAAATGGCTAAATACATTTTAGTGTTGCCTTCTCCTTAGTCGATTCTCTTAAAAGTGGTTTACTCTTAAAAATGATTTCTCACGTAAAACCTTTTCAGAACTGCTTTGAGCTATTTGTATCTTTTTCTGAAGGGTCTTCAAAGAAACTTACTATGTAAGATGTGCGCTTCTTACATGAGACTCTTTACTAAATATGTACTTTTATAGCTCAGTTATATACTCTCCAAGGGAGTGCGCTGAATTAACAAGGCGGAAAATAAATTCCCAAGTCATGTGTTTTACTGTTATGTCTGCCAGTTCAACTTCTTTAATGTTTTAAAGAATAGGATTGCACGCTTAGCCCGAGGTACTTCGCTGTCTTTCATTCTAATGTAGTGTCGGCATTAACATAATCAGAATGTCAATGTTTATTTTAGTGATAACTATTAATTAATGTCAGAGAAATCTTGGTGATAATAATAATTTATAGATAAATACTTACTCACCTCGTAGATATTACGAAGTAAGGGCCTATTATTTTGTTGATTTTTTATGTCGACTATTAATATCTGTTAACATATTAGTTTCCATACTTTCATCATAGAGCCTTCACAAGGTCAAATAAGCCACTGTGCACATCACTGTGGCACTAATTTAAGAGTTACCGCTTACAACACATAACATCAATGTAGTGTAGCAACTTATAATGTTTTCAACTTTCTTTCTCATTTTTGTCTCATAATGTAAGCCTGAATGGCCAGAAATGGCCTTGCGCTTGACACATCAATTCCCATCACATTGTCCAAATTAGAACGTCCAAGTACTTAGATCCTTGCATAAAGAATTATTCAAACAAAATAACCTTTGTCTGTAAGCATCATTGTCCGTCTTATTCGTTAGAAACAATTCTTAGTGCCATCAAATACAGATAAAACGGAAGTAATGAGTTTCAAAGCAAAACTTTTGGAGCTGATTAAGATTGCAACACAAATGGATTTGCGAAGCCGCGATGAATATCTGTATATTATTTGTCTTTGTATTCTTATTAAGAATTTGCATTGTTTACCTTATTATTAATATCTATAAATACTGGTTTACACAGTGCGAGCTAGCGTACTAAACAGACCGTCGAGTCGAGTAGTAACTCGCGCTGTTTGGACGTATCTTAGTAACTGGCCCGTGTGTGCTGGACGGTAGCTCGCATCCAACGAGTAGACAAGCCAAGTACTGGCTGGTCGTACCATGTGTTAACCAGTCTTTACCGTTGCTTTTCCTAATCTTAACGTGTCATTCCCGGTTGCGTCCAAAGCTGTCGCTCTGGAGCCCGGTGTACGCTTGGACCATGATTCAGAATTTGGGGAGTCTGGTAATTATAATGAAGGGAATGCCGTCTGACCCTCGCAACCGTTTAACAAGGTAACCAGACCAACTGAGTCATAGTTTCAGAAACTATCTGAAACGTGCAGGTTTCCTCACGATGTTTTACCTCACCACCGAGCTAATGGTAGAAATATGTACATTAGCTCATTGGTGAAGTATCTACGCTGAACCGTCAATGGTTCAGCGTAAGTATGTACTTTGATCGACTACAACATTAACATAAATGCGCAGTGAGTAAAGCCAGAACAGTGGCAGTGTATGGTTTATTGGTTCGCTAATTAACCCGGCGACCCAGTTGCTATTGTCGCGCGGAAGCAATAGCGCTGGCTAGCGCCGCCGGCGTTTGATTGTCCGCCAGTGACGGGAATGGAGGAAGTGGTGCCAATTTTATAAGTGACTAAGTTAAATTATTCTCTGATTCTAGTGAATTCCATTTTGCTTTACGAGGTGAATTTTTTGACATGTCTCTAGTCCAGGATGGAGCCGTCACTCCAGTATCTGATTTAGACATTTGTCGCTTCTATCAGCTAGGGTTGCTATAACTCGTGGGAACCAATACGGGACGTTATGTCTTTAAAATATTAATATATTGCTATTTTTTTGTCAAATTCGAAAAGTATGGCGGTGGTCGCCACTAGGAAAGACGACGCTCTGCGGCGTGATGTGGAGCAGACGGATCACAAGATAATAAACGATTGCCAGCGCCCACGGACACCCACTACACCAGTGAATCGTAAGTCTCCCTTTTCCCCCGGATTGGGCCTCCGCGTTATCCTCACTCACTCGGCGAAACACAGCATGTTTAGTTGCAATTTAGCTATAATAAGACTTGTAGACTGACAACTGCAATTAATTTCTAACTTAGTCAACTGACGTCCTTTTTGCGTTATGCCATGGGCTAGCAAAACTGAGTCAACTATTTAGGTCACACGTCTAAAAGATGATAAACAACCATTGGAGTTATATCGTCGGTTCTCTTATAGCTTTATGGTTTTCACCAAAAGTAAAAAAAATGTCTTAAGGTGACGGGTAAAGCACACTTGCGACGCCATTCCATTACATTTTTTTAGCTATTAAACCGGATCTATTTTAAACAATTTCGGGGTTACAATCTATCGGCAATCACTTATACTACAAATGTTGAGTCCAACGCGTACGCGAAAAATTGATTCACGCCAAAAGCGGCAGTTTTGGCGTGAATCAATATTTCGCGTACAAAAACGGATCCAACATTTGTGCATGGTTATTTAATCTATAGTATAAGTGATGGCCGAGAGGTTGTAACCCCGAAATTGTTTAAAATAGATCCGGTTTAATAGCTAAAAATTAAAATGGATTGGCATCGCAAGTGTGCCCTAACCGTCACTTTAACGTATTCATTACTTACGCTCTAAGGTACAGGCGAGAGGACTGTGCGTAATTTACGAATGAATGGTTTGATTTTTATCTAACATTTTTGTGGAAGTCAGGATGCGTATTTGTGCTCCAATATTTATGTTTACCAAGTAAATATTTTTGTGAATGTTGCCAACCCTAATGGCTTATAAGACTTTTCATTAGCTCTAACTCGCAATATTTGGATTGGAACAAAACTCGTATTTATCCGACTTCGAGAACTACAAATGTAACAATGTTATTGTAGGTTCAATTGCTGATAAAAGGTTATCCATACTAATATTATAAATGTGAAAGGGTGTGTCTGTCTGTCAAAATGGAGCGACGGATTGACGTGATTTTCTTAGTGGAGATAGTTAAAAGGGGAGAGTAACATTGTAACCCTTTGAGCCGAGATGTTAAGTGACTGATGGTAATGCTAGCTCCGTGGGTTCTGAGGCGCTCGCAGGATTCTAACAGAGAGCTGAGAGAGGGCGCCACTAGCTTTTAAACTACCTAGCTAGAAAGTGAGAGTTTAAATAAAAAGAGTTTAAGTATGAGGGCTGAATATTTATTTAAAAAAATATGCAAAATACATGTTTTTAAAATGAGAATTTTTTGTTTCTGGCTTTTAAACTTAAATTTTTATGTTAGAACTTAAATGATCTTAAAAAAGTAATGTATTAAAGTTAGGCTTAATCTAGGCCATATGAAAATTTCATTTAATTAAACAGGACTCCTATCCCGAGGATTATCCTGATAAAATTACAAATATTACAGCTCAGTCTATGCTGCTTAGAAAAGGTTCAAAGTAACAAGACTCCTATCAAGAGGATAGTCTCTTAAAAAAAGTTACAAAGATAAAATTGGTTATCATATCATAAGCATAAAACTTTTACTCCGGAGTGAAACAAGAATAATAAAAGTGTACCTTAATAAAGCATTATACTAAACTTAATGCTAAACATGGGTGTTGCAGTCCTGCGATGGCAACGGAGACCTCTCCAAGTATCAGCCACGCATGGAGTGCAGCAGCTGACCGGTTATAAGTCCTGGAGTGTTCCTTGCCTCGCCAGATCGACACCCATGCATAAAGAGGGCTTTATATGCCTGAAATGTGCACACAAAGGAAGCGTTAGGACAGCCAGCCAACACAAGATGGTAGTGCTGTTGGGAAAAGAGTTCATAATGTCATAGCACGTGGTATGCAGACGACCCATGGTCTCCAGCGCACATAGGCAGATGCGTGAAGAGCTTCTAGGCGCAATAAAGGCGGCAAATAAAAACAGAAAACGGAAAATGCGAAAGCGTGCTCACCCATTATGAAAAGACGTGGTGCAGGAGGTATTCAGCCCATCACAAAATATAAAAAGGGTGACATCATTTGCCTAAAACAACAGACAATGGCTTAGCATGTGCGAGGAATGTAGTCAAAAATGAAAATTTAGGTTACATAACCAAACCTACTTACCAACACATGGCGTCACCAAAAATAATAAAAAAAATTGTTATAAAAAAGAAAAACTAATGCGGCTCTGCCGTTACTTAAGGAGCCATGTGTCCCAATCCATATTGGATGCAATTTGGGGGATTAATTAAAAAAAATAATTTAAATGTGCTTCATCGCACCACAAGAATAGAAGCTTAAAAAATGGCAGACGTCAAAAATCCATAAAGGAATCAATTTTTTTTTAATCCATAGACTGAAGGTATTAGATATCTAAGATCATACGTCTTAAAAACAAAATTTGAAATGCAGTTAATGCAGAAAAATAGAAATTGGCTACCAACGTCTAATTTTATTGAAATTAATTGTTTTAATAAAAGTGGTATTTATTTAATTGAAAATTAATGAAATGTATCAAAATCGATGATAGAAAAGTCTAATGCTCAAATGAGTGATCGCTGTCAAAGATTAGAAAGAAATATGGTTTGTTCTCGCTAGATGGCGTTAAAAGTAAAGAAATATTAGGATAGAATTATAAAAATAGCTAAAGTAGGTAACGACGTGTTACAATACCTCCTTAGTTACAAAAAAAAGAGAAAAAAAAGAATTTATGGAGAGGGACAAGACACAAAGCAATCTAAATAAAATATACTAAACTCACAATTAAACAATTACCTATTGTCCCTGACCATTGCTGGCCAGTAAGAAGACTGTGAGACAAAACAAAACAGTATAGGCTTAATTTAAGGAGTCACTAACCGCTCCTGCATAGGCTTCTTTATAGAGTTACAATCCGCTCTTTAATTTAAACAAACTAAATAGTCAAGGCTTTTTTAAGGAGTAACAAACCGCTCCTGTATAGGCTTATTTATAGAGTTACAATCCGCTCTTTAATTTAGAACTCATCGAGTAGTTAAGGCTTATTTATGGAGTAACTAACCGCTCCGGCATAGGCTTCTTTATCGAGTTGCGATCCGCTCACTAATTTAAACATTCGTCAGACGCAAGCATCCTATAAAACGAAGTTGTACTGCACCATAAGTGCATAAGTGTCAGATATATCATCTGATGAAGAAAACAAATGACCATCAAACAAGCCCACATAAAGCTTGTGACGCACCAGCGGCGTCAAAAAAAGTCCTTACAAAAATTTAAGGCACAAAAAACAACTGCCCCTAATATAGGCACATACAAAATATTACAAAGACAACAAGAAAAATATAATCAATAGAGACAACCCTATTGGAAAAGAAGATAGGAAAAAAAACTTCCTAGCGAGAACATTATGAGAACGAGCCATATCAAAAATCAAGAGGAGAGAATGTAAATAAAGTTTAGGTGCAAATTAAAAGGACTAAGGTATCACTATAAGTCAGTGCATTCCATAAAAAAACTTAAATGTTGAAAAGAGAATGTAGATAAAAGAAGAATCCAGCAGCTGGTTTACACAGAGAGGCGTCCACTTCCTTTGAGGCACTTGTATCAGGTTTTAAACACATGTTTACAAAATATTTAAAAATAGTAATAAGCCAGAAACAAAAGAAAAAAAAGATCACAGCTTTCTGTTAGATCCCGGTCTGGAAAAAGTCGAGGCCTACCCGTTGAGGCGCCAATGTAACCCTTTGAGCCGAGATGTTAAGTGACTGATGGTAATGCTAGCTCCGTGGGTTCTGAGGCGCTCGCAGGATTCTAACAGAGAGCTGAGAGAGGGCGCCACTAGCTTTTAAACTACCTAGCTAGAAAGTGAGAGTTTAAATAAAAAGAGTTTAAGTATGAGGGCTGAATATTTATTTAAAAAAATATGCAAAATACATGTTTTTAAAATGAGAATTTTTTGTTTCTGGCTTTTAAACTTAAATTTTTATGTTAGAACTTAAATGATCTTAAAAAAGTAATGTATTAAAGTTAGGCTTAATCTAGGCCATATGAAAATTTCATTTAATTAAACAGGACTCCTATCCCGAGGATTATCCTGATAAAATTACAAATATTACAGCTCAGTCTATGCTGCTTAGAAAAGGTTCAAAGTAACAAGACTCCTATCAAGAGGATAGTCTCTTAAAAAAAGTTACAAAGATAAAATTGGTTATCATATCATAAGCATAAAACTTTTACTCCGGAGTGAAACAAGAATAATAAAAGTGTACCTTAATAAAGCATTATACTAAACTTAATGCTAAACATGGGTGTTGCAGTCCTGCGATGGCAACGGAGACCTCTCCAAGTATCAGCCACGCATGGAGTGCAGCAGCTGACCGGTTATAAGTCCTGGAGTGTTCCTTGCCTCGCCAGATCGACACCCATGCATAAAGAGGGCTTTATATGCCTGAAATGTGCACACAAAGGAAGCATTAGGACAGCCAGCCAACACAAGATGGTAGTGCTGTTGGGAAAAGAGTTCATAATGTCATAGCACGTGGTATGCAGACGACCCATGGTCTCCAGCGCACATAGGCAGATGCGTGAAGAGCTTCTAGGCGCAATAAAGGCGGCAAATAAAAACAGAAAACGGAAAATGCGAAAGCGTGCTCACCCATTATGAAAAGACGTGGTGCAGGAGGTATTCAGCCCATCACAAAATATAAAAAGGGTGACATCATTTGCCTAAAACAACAGACAATGGCTTAGCATGTGCGAGGAATGTAGTCAAAAATGAAAATTTAGGTTACATAACCAAACCTACTTACCAACACATGGCGTCACCAAAAATAATAAAAAAAATTGTTATAAAAAAGAAAAACTAATGCGGCTCTGCCGTTACTTAAGGAGCCATGTGTCCCAATCCATATTGGATGCAATTTGGGGGATTAATTAAAAAAAATAATTTAAATGTGCTTCATCGCACCACAAGAATAGAAGCTTAAAAAATGGCAGACGTCAAAAATCCATAAAGGAATCAATTTTTTTTTAATCCATAGACTGAAGGTATTAGATATCTAAGATCATACGTCTTAAAAACAAAATTTGAAATGCAGTTAATGCAGAAAAATAGAAATTGGCTACCAACGTCTAATTTTATTGAAATTAATTGTTTTAATAAAAGTGGTATTTATTTAATTGAAAATTAATGAAATGTATCAAATCGATGATAGAAAAGTCTAATGCTCAAATGAGTGATCGCTGTCAAAGATTAGAAAGAAATATGGTTTGTTCTCGCTAGATGGCGTTAAAAGTAAAGAAATATTAGGATAGAATTATAAAAATAGCTAAAGTAGGTAACGACGTGTTACAATACCTCCTTAGTTACAAAAAAAAGAGAAAAAAAAGAATTTATGGAGAGGGACAAGACACAAAGCAATCTAAATAAAATATACTAAACTCACAATTAAACAATTACCTATTGTCCCTGACCATTGCTGGCCAGTAAGAAGACTGTGAGACAAAACAAAACAGTATAGGCTTAATTTAAGGAGTCACTAACCGCTCCTGCATAGGCTTCTTTATAGAGTTACAATCCGCTCTTTAACTTAAACAAACTAAATAGTCAAGGCTTTTTTAAGGAGTAACAAACCGCTCCTGTATAGGCTTATTTATAGAGTTACAATCCGCTCTTTAATTTAGAACTCATCGAGTAGTTAAGGCTTATTTATGGAGTAACTAACCGCTCCGGCATAGGCTTCTTTATCGAGTTGCGATCCGCTCACTAATTTAAACATTCGTCAGACGCAAGCATCCTATAAAACGAAGTTGTACTGCACCATAAGTGCATAAGTGTCAGATATATCATCTGATGAAGAAAACAAATGACCATCAAACAAGCCCACATAAAGCTTGTGACGCACCAGCGGCGTCAAAAAAAGTCCTTACAAAAATTTAAGGCACAAAAAACAACTGCCCCTAATATAGGCACATACAAAATATTACAAAGACAACAAGAAAAATATAATCAATAGAGACAACCCTATTGGAAAAGAAGATAGGAAAAAAAACTTCCTAGCGAGAACATTATGAGAACGAGCCATATCAAAAATCAAGAGGAGAGAATGTAAATAAAGTTTAGGTGCAAATTAAAAGGACTAAGGTATCACTATAAGTCAGTGCATTCCATAAAAAAACTTAAATGTTGAAAAGAGAATGTAGATAAAAGAAGAATCCAGCAGCTGGTTTACACAGAGAGGCGTCCACTTCCTTTGAGGCACTTGTATCAGGTTTTAAACACATGTTTACAAAATATTTAAAAATAGTAATAAGCCAGAAACAAAAGAAAAAAGATCACAGCTTTCTGTTAGATCCCGGTCTGGAAAAAGTCGAGGCCTACCCGTTGAGGCGCCAATGTAACCCTTTGAGCCGAGATGTTAAGTGACTGATGGTAATGCTAGCTCCGTGGGTTCTGAGGCGCTCGCAGGATTCTAACAGAGAGCTGAGAGAGGGCGCCACTAGCTTTTAAACTACCTAGCTAGAAAGTGAGAGTTTAAATAAAAAGAGTTTAAGTATGAGGGCTGAATATTTATTTAAAAAAATATGCAAAATACATGTTTTTAAAATGAGAATTTTTTGTTTCTGGCTTTTAAACTTAAATTTTTATGTTAGAACTTAAATGATCTTAAAAAAGTAATGTATTAAAGTTAGGCTTAATCTAGGCCATATGAAAATTACATTTAATTAAACAGGACTCCTATCACGAGGATTATCCTGATAAAAATACAAATATTACAGCTTAGTCTATGCCGCTTAGAAAAGGTTCAAAGTAACAAGACTCCTATCAAGAGGATAGTCTCTTAAAAAAAGTTACAAAGATAAAATTGGTTATCATATCATAAGCATAAAACTTTTACTCCGGAGTGAAACAAGAATAATAAAAGTGTACCTTAATAAAGCATTATACTAAACTTAATGCTAAACATGGGTGTTGCAGTCCTGCGATGGCAACGGAGACCTCTCCAAGTATCAGCCACGCATGGAGTGCAGCAGCTGACCGGTTATAAGTCCTGGAGTGTTCCTTGCCTCGCCAGATCGACACCCATGCATAAAGAGGGCTTTATATGCCTGAAATGTGCACACAAAGGAAGCATTAGGACAGCCAGCCAACACAAGATGGTAGTGCTGTTGGGAAAAGAGTTCATAATGTCATAGCACGTGGTATGCAGACGACCCATGGTCTCCAGCGCACAAAGGCAGATGCGTGAAGAGCTTCTAGGCGCAATAAAGGCGGCAAATAAAAACAGAAAACGGAAAATGCGAAAGCGTGCTCACCCATTATGAAAAGACGTGGTGCAGGAGGTATTCAGCCCATCACAAAATATAAAAAGGGTGACATCATTTGCCTAAAACAACAGACAATGGCTTAGCATGTGCGAGGAATGTAGTCAAAAATGAAAATTTAGGTTACATAACCAAACCTACTTACCAACACATGGCGTCACCAAAAATAATAAAAAAAATTGTTATAAAAAAGAAAAACTAATGCGGCTCTGCCGTTACTTAAGGAGCCATGTGTCCCAATCCATATTGGATGCAATTTGGGGGATTAATTAAAAAAAATAATTTAAATGTGCTTCATCGCACCACAAGAATAGAAGCTTAAAAAATGGCAGACGTCAAAAATCCATAAAGGAATCAATTTTTTTTTAATCCATAGACTGAAGGTATTAGATATCTAAGATCATACGTCTTAAAAACAAAATTTGAAATGCAGTTAATGCAGAAAAATAGAAATTGGCTACCAACGTCTAATTTTATTGAAATTAATTGTTTTAATAAAAGTGGTATTTATTTAATTGAAAATTAATGAAATGTATCAAAATCGATGATAGAAAAGTCTAATGCTCAAATGAGTGATCGCTGTCAAAGATTAGAAAGAAATATGGTTTGTTCTCGCTAGATGGCGTTAAAAGTAAAGAAATATTAGGATAGAATTATAAAAATAGCTAAAGTAGGTAACGACGTGTTACAACATAAGCTACTTTTTGTCTTTTTCTAACGCGAGCGCAAACGCGGGCAAAAGCTAGTAAATGATATGATGTTGATAATAAAGACTGTGTAGGTAGATCTAGCTTTAGTAAATCGTTTAGTATTCAAATGTACGCAAAAATATGCGTGTTCATGATGATAGCTACAAAAATCTAGTTAGACAAGTTATTTGGCGTGTCCCACAGGAAGGATTCCGTCATTCATGCTTATTCCCACATTTTATTCCCTGTAGGCTGAGATTACACGTGTTACTTCCTAGACACGCTTGTATGTAGCGATATGGTAGCTCAATGGATACGAACGCGCCTTCCACGCTGGTAGTCGAGGTTCGAATCAATGGTTTTTTCAAATCTCTTCATAAATATTTCTACCATTACCATCTGCTCGGCGGTGAAGGAAAACATCGTGAGGAAACCTGCACGTTTCGGAAAAAGTTTCTGAAACGTGTAACCATGATTTAGTTGGTCTGGTTCCCCTGTTAATGGGTTGCTAAGATCAGACGGCAGTCGCTTCACTGTAATTACCAGATCACATAAAAAAAATCCCATTACTTCTTTCTGCTGATTAGGAGGTTCCTATATGACAGCACGATATCAAGCTCAAAATATTGTGCAAATAAACTAACAACAATGCACTATCTAACTACCCACGTGGTCCTTTGAGCCGGATATTGGTGAATAGCAAAAATTATTGATGTTAGTCATAGTGGTATTTTCAAAATTTTATAAGCTTTATTTTTTGAGTTATGATTCTATTGTTCTTTAAATTCTACAAACCGTTTAGTCTTTAAAAGTGAACGATGGCTTTTATAAAATTAGCGGTGACATATCTTCATATCATGGTTGCATCCGGCGTTGTCGTTTTGGAGCTGGGGTACGCTTAGACCATGATCCAGCATATTTGGAAGTCTAGTCATTACAATAAAGCGATTGCCCGTCACCTTCGCAACTCTTTCGGACAGTGCAACTTGGCCAACTGGATCACGGGTACACGTTCATAATCATTATGTCAAATATTTTGGATAATTACAATTTTTAAGAAGATAGCTGAGACGTCACAATGTTTTCCCTCACCGTAGAGCTAATGGAAGAAATAGCACATAGATTTGAAAAATCCAGAGGTGGGTACTTGGATTCGAACCACTGCTCTTCGTACTCCGGGTACGGGTATATATGTATATTATAATTGTCTTCTTTCGCAGCATCATTATCCTTTCTGTATGACCCAAAGGTTGACTGGTAGAGAATGCCTCTTGGCATTAAGTTCGCCTATTGTATAAACTTTGTGTGCAATAAAGTTTTAAATAAATAAATAAATACTCCCCCTTATCCACTGAGCTACCATAACACCTTTTTTTTTGTTTTCCCGGGAGAAATGCATTACGCAGACCCTGCCCCCGGGGGGACGACAGGGTACTTGTGGGACTCACTCTCCGGGCCGCTTCTTCCTGCGACCTGAGGGCATACCCACTAAAACTCCTCAACCACCCGTGGGTATAGAATGGGGTCACGGGAACTGCACGAGGCTATTCCCCGCAACCCCACTCCCCCACAGGCCCCTACACGGGGTGTGCGGCCACGCCCCTCCTCAGGCTAGGAGGAGGGGGGTTGGGGACAGCCGGATGAGCTGAGCCGTCCCCAACGAGCGGTGGAGGTGCCAATGGCAGTGCCGGCATAGGGACCCCCGTCCCTGTGGCCGGCTGGCCACCTCCACGGAGAGGACGAGCTTCCATAACACCTAGTTCGTCCATGGTTAGACAGCGCAACCATTAGGGTATTACTGCCCTGTGACATGTTACTACACAGTTGCCCACCACTCTTATTCACGTTATAAGTAGCATAACATCGTCGCAAGTTCCCTCCACTACAAATGAAGGATCAAAGCGAGAACACTTGTATGTTGTTTGATTGTTTTAGTTCCCGCTAGTTGTGTACTTCTGTTGCCGTACCTACTTGCCGTACAATACCTGCCCGGAATAGAAACGTGTTCGATACGAGCGTTATTGTAGTCGAGATGGTAACATGATCAGTTTGACAACTTATCTAACCGTCCCAGTCTACTAAAATATCTGAGTATATGGCAAATGACAACTGCATGCGTTTTCATTTTTTGTTCGAAAACAAATGATAGCGATCTCTCTGATTTCGCATTTATTTCGTTGATTACTTAACACCAGGTGACCCGCTTACTCGTTTGTAGCATTAAAAAAAAGATGGGTAAATAAATTGTTTTTTTTTTTTTCATTCATTTGTATTCTCCTTGGTTGAATAGTTGGTTGAAACGCCATTAAAGATCATCTTCCTTAACCCCATGTCGGATACACATTTTGTTATCTTGAATTTCCTTTGAAAAGTAATACGTAGTTGCGAAATCGCCTCGTTATTTACAAACGCTTATTGACAAGAGCAGCTTGACTAGTGTATTGTGTGAGGGAATTGTGTCTCTTATAACGCTAAGTAGTGGAGAGGGTACAGACAATAGGGAATCAATTGAGCCCCGCTCACAGTGTCACTCACAGTCTGAGGGCCGGCGTTATGAGGATAATAATAAGCGTCTTAGAGATTGGATCTAAATGTTTAAGGTGACGGGTAGGGCACACTAGCGACGCCAATCGATTTTAATTTTTAGCTATTAAACCGGATCTATTTTTAACCATTTTGGGGTTATAACCTCTCGGCAAACACTTGTACTATTTATTAAATAACCATGTACAAATGTTGGGTCCTAACCTAACCCAACATTTGTACGCGAAAAATTGATTCACGCTAAAGTGGCCGCTTTCGGCGGCAATAAATTTTTCGCGTTCAAAAACGGACCCAACATTTGTGCAAGGTTATTTAATAAATATGTAGTATAAGTGTTTGCCGAGAGGTTGTAATCCAGATATTGTTTACAATAGATCTGGTTTAGTAGCTAACAATTAAAAAGTTGGCCGTGTGGTCCCCGGCAGAGTAGAATAGGCCACCCTCACTCTTACCGAGGTGTCGTAAAAGGCGACTAAGGTAAAGCTGCTGGCATGATAATCAGCACCCAGAGAAGGAAAACTCTGCATTTATATCAAAACCCTCGCCAACCCGTCTGCCAAGCGTGGTGAGTATGGCAATTACCCCTCATGTGATTGAGGGAGGCCCGTGCCCCAGCAGTGGGGACTTAAATGGGCTGACGATGACGATGATGATGAATTAAAAAGTTAGGGCTACCCGTCGCCTTAACGCTGCTGTGGACGCGGGAAGAAATCGTCGGCCAGGTTAAGATATTAGTTTTGGCGACCTGGCCTTAGACCTTTCGCCTGGATACGTTTAAATTTATTTACATAAACAGGGTTATCTAAAACCTGACATTGTTAAAAATACGTGAAACACATGTTTTGTGGTGTTAGTTCAATGGATAAGAAAAAAACGCGCCTTCCATACGGGTGGTCGTGGACTCGTGGATCGAATCCGAGCATGCACTTTCGATTTTTCTTATATACATTTGTGTGCATATTTCTACTATTAACTCTCATATTTCTACTATTAAAAATGTGGATGCCCACATAGAGATGCGCAGAACAACAATTTTAAAAGACAAAGGAGTTATAACTCTTTTGAAAAAAAAGAGTTATATCGCTCTTTTATATCTTTAACTCCGTAACTCAAAAGACTAAAAAGACTTGAATGATGTGATTGATGCGAATTGCAATTGGTTGTCTCATCGATTCAATATAAATAAATAATTTTGTACTTTATTGCAACAGTGGTAGGGTCAGTTTTCTCCCCTGATTTTTTTTAATGTACAGATCAATGCGCGACGCGTTCCAATCATGCACCATTCCATTTCGACTCATAAAATTCCGCTATGGTGATTTCACTCACTCCTTTACGATCCGTGGTACTCTCGCTTATTAACTCTTTTTACATCTTTAACTTCTTAATAACTCTGTAACTCTAAGACTGAAAAGATTTAAAGACGCATTGATGTGATTGGATTGATGCATATTTTCACAGAAAATTTATTTATAAAATAAAAATATCAATATGCGAGCTCACTCACTCACATTCTCATAGAATAATAGCACATTCTGTTCGGACTGGTCCGGACTCGTCCTTCTGAAATCAATCTTCACATCAGAGAGTTAAAGATGCAAAGGAGTTACGGAGTTATTAACCCTTTTGCAAGGATGCACATCTTTTAGTCCTAATCACTCCTGAGTTACACATGTCTACCCACAATTTTTGAGATAATGATTCTGAACGTGTAACCGTGATTTAGTTCGTCTGGTTCCCCTGTCTAAGGTTTTAAACTTTCGCGTTGCATTATACAAATAATTAATGTACACGCGACAAAACGCGGTTATTATTATATGTAAGTACATACTCGTAGTAGCTTATAATCACAGCTTGACGCGGTGTTAATCATTGGATGGAGTTCCACGCCCCTAAAATCCGGTAAGGGTTGTGAAGGTTAGACGGCAGTAGCTTCATTGTACTTACCAGACTTCCCGTATCCTGAACCATGGTCCAACCGTACGCAACAATTACACGCTAAGATGAGGAGGAGGACGTGAAACACCTATTTCAAGGTACTTGCATACTTTAAGTACGGGGTTGTAGAAAATTCTGACTTAAAAGAATTTAAGTTAAAACCTAAACCTTTTCTTCAATACCTAGAGCGCATGCTCTCATTGCCAAACTAACTGGACATCTAGAGAGTTTCAGAACGAGGTATGGAATCGTTCCTTGCATGTGCCGAGCTACAAATAAAAAAGCGGATACTCCACTGGCAAGTTCCGTAGTTCCGATGGTTGTCCTTCCGGAGCGTGCGCCCCCTATGGGGATAATTGCGGGCGCCCGATCGGGAGGAACCGCCCGGTAGTGGTCTGAATGGAATTATCTTGTTGGGATGTTATGTCCTAAGTCGACGATCCTCTGAGACAAAGTTTTTGACATAACTAGTGGCCCGCCCTCACTTCGTTTCGGAAATTTGTTCCACTTTATACCAATATATGACTGACCGGATGGCGCAATTGGTAGTGACCCTGCCTCTTACGCCAAAGGTCGTGGGTTCGATCCCCACCCTGGACAAATATTCGTGCGATGAACACTTGTGTTTGTTCTGTGTCTGGGTGTAATATATGTATTTAAGTATATATTTGTGTTCCTCTGTTGTCTGATATCTGTAACACAAGTGTTTACGCTACTTAGTACGGAATCAGGTCAATGTATGAGATGTTGTGAGAATATTACATCGCGCAACCGTTTAGTGTTTTCGGATTACATATATATTGTTTCCGCTGTCTGTAGAATTTACCTCTTAATAAATAGTGCAGACTAGTGGGCTCCCTTACATTTATTAGTTCCAATTATAATTAATACATAGCGCTTCTAGGTATCGATTACATCGCGCACAAATGTTTCGCTTCGGTTTACCTATGACCTTGCCTATATAATTTATTTCTTTATAAATAGTATAGATATAGATGTGCCACAGTTCTAATGGTTGCAGTATCTGCGGGGCAGTGCAACGATTGCTCCCGATTGGTAGCAACTGCCTCTTGATTCCAGAACTAAGTTTTTTTTAGGCATTACGTCTCATAAAAAATCATATTCTCAACAAGGTGCTAGCAAAACCTGATACGACCTGGTGACCTTCAAGAAAAGAACTTACTTTTCCCTTAAGAGTCGGCAACTCATCTGTAATGCCCCGTGTGTCGCAGATGTCCGGCGTCCGGCGGCGGTAATCACTTACCATCAGGTCAGCCGTTTGCTCGTTTGTCTGCCATAATGTAAAAAAGAAATTTCAAATTCGAAAACCTTTATATATTTGCATCTCAGTTTGGTCTCTCGGTACACAGTTTGTAATGCAATCTACTACTCGCCTAAAAAATATCTAAGCATTATACACAGATTCTGTGGCATAATATGACAAAATTTACTGCGCTTCGGGAAGCCTTGATTCTTCACATTAAGTTACCGAGTTTTGTGGGTATGTGAGAGACTAGGACCAGATGTTGATAACTATATTATATAGTCAACCAACCATATAGTTTAAAGATTTACCAATTGCCTTGACACTTTATTAAGACATGATGTAAGTAACGTAATAAATGATTTGATTGATATATAGAAAGCAATAGTTACTCGTGCGTTCTTATGAGTATGGTACTTTAATCTAACCCCACTATCGACATTAAGTACATGTTATTCGTTTCATATCCATAATAATAAATATTTTTATTCTAAGTAAAAGGATTAGCTTGCCCTTAGTCGTCAATCAACTCGTCACGGTCTATTGCTGGACGTAGGCTTCTTATTTCTGCCCAGGCCACAGGTTCTGATATTAAGTCTTGCGTATACTGTCTGCCCTAACTTTGGTTAGTGTATAAATATAACAAATACCTAATAAGGACGCCTTATTTGTATATTATTCTTGCCATATGTAGTTTAAAGTTTAAAATAAAATACACTGGAGTGCAGTTGTGTTGCTTCTTCTAAAAAGTGGCCCAACCAATAAAACAAATCTTATTCGTGGCATGATTAATATCACCACGGCAATTTATAACACAATATCCGCCACGAATTCTAGTCCCATAAAACTTTTGACCCACTTGCAAACGCAATTCATTCTCAGTCAGACTTTATCTTCTACGTGCATCACTCACATACATAATAGAACTGTAATTCTGAGCAAAATAGTCATATGGGCGGTAACTTTAGTTTTCTTTTTTATTCTTGCCAAGGTATTTCAATAACATTTTCGTAAGTCTTGAGAACAAACGAGAACCTTGTGGTTCTTATCATCACTTCCGTAGTTTATATTCATAGGGAAGTCCGCCTACTGAGTATTAAAATATTTAATAAGTTACCACAAAAGCTTGTTGATTTACCAATTTTGAAACACATGTTAAAATTATTTAATGGCAAAAGCCATTATACAGTTAATGATTACTTAAATGACAAGAATTAGTGGAAATGATAAACTGTTCGCCTACACCCGTGATACTGTACTTATAAAAGTTTTGGCGATTTAAAAGAGTAACTAACGATTTTCTTGCGGGATCTTCTCAGATCGTCAGAATCAATTTTCCGATTCCGATGGTAGAATCACATAATATTTATTCATTTCTTAGTATGTTTTTTGTATCGACATATATGTGTTATTACATGTATAATATACATAGTTATAATTTATATTTTTCATGTATGACGATTTGTAAGCCATGTATGACGAGCTGTATATAAGCCTATGCAGATAAAGTACTTTTGAATTTTTTGAATACTTCTCTAATAATCTAGTTTACTATTATTTTTCTGATTGGTTATTAAAGAATCGTAAAAATTTGCCGTAAGCAGTTTGTTGAAGACTTTACTATTATTCCCTTCAAAAACTATACTGGGGGACTGGTCCTCTTCGGTTTACCTCATATTTAGCTTTTAATTTGCTTCATTCTATTTTGTGTTGCATTAGACTGTATGACTTGGTATGAGGATAATAAACCATTGTAAAAAAGTTGGCGATTAAAAAGAGTAACTGGCGAGTTTCTTGCCGGATCTTCTCGACCAGAAACAACTTTCCGAGCCGGTGGTAGAATCGCATTATGTTTATTTATTTCTTTAGTATATTTTATGTATCAACATATATATGTATTAACATGTAAATTATTACATAAGTACTTATAAATAGTTTTAAATCATTCAAATGTATGACGATTTGTAAGTGCTGTGTACAAGCCTATGCAAATAAAGAATTATTTGATTGATTGATTGATGATTGATATAAAGGACTTAATACATAGTATTAATGTGGTGAATGCATTGGCAACACTGTCTCCGAGACTAATCGAATGTTCTCTGGAGGGAAACTGAATATATATTCAATCTATGGCTTTGTATTCTGGGCTGGACGTGACATGTTGATTCGACTATCGATTTAATCCTACAAGCTAGCGATGTTATTGTACTTGGAGCACTACATAAATTACTATCTGACATACATAGTATTGATGAGATTCCCAACTATCCAACTAACTAATCAACAGTTCAAATTCATCTATGCTTCTAGTGTTGATGAAGTGTTAGAAACCCGACGCATAGTAAATGTCTAGAATAAGTATTTTTCATCATTTATGTAAGTAAATTAGAACTAGTTTCATCAGCATTTCCTGGGATGTGATACTCTCGTCACAATATGAAATAACTTTTGCTGCTACAAAATAAATTCAACTGAAGCGTCCTTATGACAGCTAATTTTCTTGTTTTTCTGGTCGATCTTTGTTTGTATTCTGACTTTGACGACAAGAGGAAGAAAGACAACACACTCGATAAAAATTAGTAATAATAAAGGCACTGTTATACTAAAACCTGAATTCGTCCCACTTTTTCGTTCGACCTTGATTGAAAATACCAAAGTTGTAAAGTGAGCAGCTTACATCATTTTAGTTAGATCCGTTAGGTGTGTCAAGGTTTTATAGTAATTTGTATTTGCACAATCTTTATTGGGTGGATCATAGCATTCCAACATTTCGTTAATATTAATATTACTTTTCACTGAGTTACATTTTCCTTGAAAATTGGGAGCAGGCACAAACATTTTGTCATACGTAAATTAAATTAGTATTAATTGAACTTTTGCTTACACCGGTTTGATGTCGTCCGTCTGTGACTGAATATCCATTGCGTACAATATCAGTTTCTCTTTGAAATATAATTAGTTTTACTTCATATCTCTGCATGCATGAAAATGATACATATTTTTGGTAGTTCATTCGCGACGATTCAAAACCTATTTAAATAGTCGTCATCCTTATCCATGATCCTATTGGTATTTTCTATCCTAAATATGGCGAGTATAGTTTCGTGTTAACGGCACATTATTCTTTTAATATTCCTCCTTTGAAAGGGGTAATAAATTGAAATGTCTGTGATTTGTGTGACCGCAATCTGCGAACTTTTTGCGTGGCAAACCCAATTTGTCACTTTTTATCACTTTTCGTGTCCTATAAACCTGAATGGGTTTTTGTGTAATTAAAGTCGTAAGCTCGGCATTGTTCACTGTTAGGTCTTATCGATTCTGTGTTTGCTACTACCGTATTGAGTTAATTATCTTGTAACATACATCCAGCTTCAGCGGTTGAATCGCCAAGATCTGGTTCTAAATCACTGTAGTGAATTGCGCTATCTATACATCTGGCTAGATCCGCTCGGTTGTCTCAATTGCTCCTAATAAGTCTTCATAACCGCCATCGTCAATATCATCAACACTATCGTAGTGTTCCATGTAATTGGCAATATTATATGCACCTCACTTCCTCGCAGTGTTCTATAGATAGATGCCGTGGTCATTCATTGATAATTTCAGTATACTTTGTGATTTATCCATACAAAAAAATAACTACACCCTCTGTCAGTATACTTTTAATTAACACCTCACATTAATTTATATCATCAAACTAAATAAAAACCACAAAGCCTTGTTGATGAAAATGCCATCATGTTTAATATTTTATTAATCCGGTTCATAGGAACAATTCATGAATATTTTAGCGTTTTATTGTTGCCACCAGTAAATTTTACTCAGTTTACAAAATAGTTATTCATGTTCTGTATATTGAAAATGTAGCTAAGTCCCCAATGATTTTAAACTCAACATTTCCTGCTTGCTTACTTCTATTTTAGGATGTTTTACTAAATAGGTTATCACGTAACGAAAATAACCCGGGTTGGCGGGGGAAGAGGGGGGTTGTGTGCGTAATGACCTGTCGCAATTGGGGACCAGGCCAGCGGATAATTACACCGCTTTAATTAATACCCGTTGAAAAACACTTTTTTAGGGACGCACCAGGGTTGTCGCCAGCCGGATTCTAGAGTGATGGCTCTGACAGCGGTCTCATTTAGTTTTCTCTTGACAAATAAACACGCGGGTAAGCACGAAAATTAAACTTATTATGAGACTTTTTTCGTTATTTTCTTTCTAAAATACAATATAAACCTTAAAATAATTACATATATTACTTATAGTCAAAATACTCTATTACATCGATTTAAAAAAGGTTCTAATTGCCACACTCAGAGTCGTTGATTAACTTAGTTGGCTACTTAAGAAAAAATATTGACACTTATTTAGATACGCATTATGACTACCGATACTAGAGTTAATGAACATTAGCTTAAATCACTTTAGGCCATATAAATGGCAGGATGCTAATTTATGATACTTTGGGTTCAGTATTGAACTCAAAGTCTCATAAAACATATAATGTCTATATTTCTAGGGCTGCTAGCCCTTGATGTATTTTAAATACATAGTCAAAGGTCCTATCCTTTACCATTCGCTTGTAAGAGCTGATTAAGGATTTAACAATACAAAAACACTCTGTTGAAAACAAGTGTAACCTCAGAGACTAATTTACATTTTGTGAATTAAGTAATATTATTCATGACAATGTAGAATTTTCATTAGGTAAGGGTTTTGTGCAGATTTTGGTTTGAATAGGGAATGTAAGGAACCATTGGTTTGGAAGCCGATTTCCGGATTGTACTTTCGGATCATTCAGTTCAGAGTCGCTGACGCCATATTTGATAAATTAGTCTGTTGATTTTCCTTTCGACTCATTGGTTAGAGCTAAGACTTGTCAAAATTTTTGTTTATTAATTTTATATATACTTGGTGAACGATGGATTTCCCTTTACCTGTTTACTTAACTTGTGTGTTGTTTCTGTACATTTTATCTTGTTTAATTTTATGTTTTGTGGGTAGGTGTGTGTGTTATATGTTCATTGGAGTACACTATTCTGTAGTCGTCTGAAATGCTTTTGTGTTGTGGTATAACAATTAAATGTTGTGTTCATTACACTTTGTGCATATCAAATACAAACGCACTGTTGAGACGGATTTTTATGTTAGGTCAATATCAATAGTACCGAATGTTCATTAGCCGCGGTTCACGCTATGATATGATATTTTTAAACGTGATTTCATGTTTGTAGAGCGAGTGTAGTGAGTGTTGACTAAACAATGAGCGAGTGTGGTGTGTACGCGGATAATGATCTACGCTCGTGGCTCGTGCCCGAGTGTATTATTGTACTAATGGCATTATCGAGTACAGTCTATCGGCGACTTGTGTATTCCATAGCCGCGAGGTTGCGTCAGCGGCTCCAGTCTGCTAGTGTTGCTTATCGATAGTATCGATTATAAATTATAACTAATTGACGGTGTGCTCACATAACCACTGTTTGCGGGAATCTTTCAAAAAAGATTGGCTTCGTAAGCAACATGCAAGCTCACGAAAGTCTGGACAGGAGCCCAATTGTCGTGCTCATGACATTTATTATCATACGACATATATCGCTAAAAGATAGATAGATAGATACTCTTTATTGCACAACATACACAACTTAAATGCGGTCTCTACTAGACAATCTTCAGGTAAAGGACATTAGATAGAAGAGGGGAGGGTGGTGCAATCCTTTTAATTTTCAACATTGATTAAGTACATTTATAGTATAAATACATATATCTAGATAATAAATAAAACGTAACAAGTTATTTTGTATGGATTTTATACGACATCCGCCATGTTTTTCATATCGACCATTCCGAGAATTGGGCTCCAAGGCTGGAACGACTAGACAGTAGCAGTGGCTGTAGGTTAAAATCGGCGAGACTCCATAATCATCATCAGTATCGAATGCGCCAAATTATATTGTACTACTCAGTAAACACCGTCAAATGTTAGTCGTTTTAATACCGAATCGCACTCTTACTAAGTAACCTATCGTAAATGTAGTCCTTTCCGCTATTTAGGTAACCAAATAAGCAAAAAACACGAGGTTTGAAAAGAGTTCTTCTTCCACGGTAGGCAGCGGCATGACTGTGCTCCGGCATGATTGTGCCCTGGCATTGTTGATATCTATGAGCGGCCGTTACCATTATCCATCAGATGGATCGCATGTTCGTCTACTTATATTTGCAATAAACAAAAAAACTGCTATTCCATATTATCGTAGAGTGGGCGTTTTATTTTTAACAGCATAGTTTATTTCATGATAGTATAGCAGGACGAGCGTTTTTGAAACTGTAAGCTTTATTTACCTGATGTTACGAAATAATAATTTGGTAAGCAAAAATCACCCCTCTGAAAACGTGGTCTGACTGCTTTGTTCGACCAATTAAACCACGTACACATTTTTTCCTGTTGGTTCGATTAATCGTACAACAAGGAAGGAATCGTTTTTGCTTATACAAGTCAGAACACGAAGTCTTTTATCATAATGATTCATCATTTTTGTAGCATCTACTGCAAAACCAGGTTCTCCGTCCATCCCAATCAATTGCACACACATCCTCAGGAGTAGTAACTCCCGAGGATAGAAGTGTTGTAGGCTGAAATACATTGATCACTACATCGATGTCGGTCGATATATCGAATCAGAATCGTTGCCATTGATACTCATTCGACTAGTCATTAATTTTCATTGTATCGAATAGTTGACAAGGTCGACAGTTGTGCAACACGAATGTCTGCAGTCAACAAGGAGTAGCTCTATGTACCTACTAAGTGGACGCGTAAACACCAATTACTCAACATTTTATTCACGCCTATGTGCTAAATGTAGGGCTGGCATACATACTATGGTTACATCCAAGTTTCTAACCATATTTGTATGAAATGTTTCGCAAAAATGTTGACTCTTCAAGTTAGTTTCGAAAAAACATAGAAAAAATAGTAAATAGTTGTCTATAATTAATTTGATCCCACACATAAAAGTAGATCGGAGAACAATGCAATTTTGCATTAATAGCAGTTTTTTTTTTAATTTCTACCCGTGTTTCCTACTCCAGAGAAAGCTGCTCGGCGCCATCTGTTATGCAACTCTCCGTCGTTTTGCTTCGAGGGTTATAAAACGCATAAAACAAAAACGAAATGCTTAGAAACTTTTCACAAATTAGAACCAATTTGCTTTTAAATCTTGAAAAAAAAAACCGTACGAAAAATAAATATTGTTTTTTTTTTTAAATAAATATTTCACATCACATACATTGATCTAAGCGTGGCTCTCGCAGTATTCTTCGGTACGCTTTAACTTCCCTTTGGGTTCCCTGACGTCCGATCTACTAGCATATAACAACTACACCTTTCAAGGAGTCGCATCGCCGTGCATCAACCGCAAATGGGGATTCATAGCACAGCTTCTGTCCAATACCGGTCACCCGAAAACATTCAGGTGGAAAATTACTTTGAGGAGTCATTCTGGCCCACTTTTCCCCCGCCATTGTTCAAATCAGAGAGAGATCCGAGCTATCTCACTCGCTCTGAACCCTCTTTACGTAACCACCACGCAGGAGACCATAGTAATAGTGACCAACTCCTAATAATAGGTATTGATACACTGGTAATGCTATCAATCCCCAAAGTATTCTGGGTTTAACGAGGGGACTATTATCGTGAATTAATGAACTCTAGGTAGATGTGGTGTTACGCACCATAAAGGAGATTCCACGAGGACCAATTTTGCTTTTATTAGCGGTAGGTTTAGCGAAATTATGCCCATGAATATCTGTAATAGGAAATCGGTTAGAATTTACAAGTAAATAAAATAAATATACGATCAGAATCTTATATAAAACGCCTTGGCAGTTAAGGTCGATAAAGTTTTACACGCTATGGAAACTATTTTTTTTGTTAGTTATTACTTTAGGCTAAAGCCGCCACAATCAACTTAAATCGACCTATAGCCGCCCCCACTGCTTAAATAGAAATCATATATAACCTAACATTTTTTTCGTTTTTACCCGACTACGGCAAAGCAAAAGGAGGGTTATGATTTTGACAGGCTATGTATGTATGTATGTATGTATGTATGTATGTATGTATGTATGTATGTATGTATGTTCATCTGTTTCCACGTAACTTCTTAACTACTTATCAGAATTCGACAAATGACATATCATTATAAGCGTCTTGATCGTCCGCTGGTTATAGGCTATATGAAGTTTCACAAAATCTAATGTGGCGCCCTCTAGCGGACAAAACATACAGAGTAAAAAAATAAAGTTATGATAAATATGCCGTGTTTGGTATCATTTGAAAGCGCTTGACTTGTCCATTTTGAATATATATATATATTACTAGCACTTGGACACCAAAATAGTACAAATAAAATAAAAGTAAAAAAACTAAAACCCAACTACGACAAAAAACGTCGCTGAAAAAGTATAAAACAAGCCTTCGTTGTCAATTTATGCAATATTCACTATGTAGAGATAAAATTTCATGTTTGGAAAGGCGTAGTCACACGTTAAATATACTACCCTTTGACAACGTGTGACTGCGGATTTCCAAACATGAAATTTTATCTCTACATAGTGAATATTGCATAAATTGACAACGAAGGCTTGTTTTATACTTTTTCAGCGACGTTTTTTGTCGTAGTTGGGTTTTAGTTTTTTTACTTTTATTTTTATCCTGTAAGCTTCGCAACCCAATAAGTCTCTGACGCTCGAGTAAATTTACATTTAACATCGTGGGCTTCCATACTATTACAAAAATACTTTTTTTACAATTCAATTCAATTTATTCGTAGCAAAATACATCTTGCGTCGAATATTTACAATTTATACCTAAATTACAGTTACTAATATTATAATGTCAATACTATTAATTAAAATTGAATATCGCATAAACAAAGCCCGCATGCAAGCCTCAATATAATGTAGGCAGGTAATCAAATAGTAGGCTTTTGCTTTGATTCTGCTGTCTATTTGTGGTTAATATCAAACCGACAGACAATCTGTCTGTATGTTATTGAGCTGAGAAATACTGAAATGAAACTGATGTTATTGAGCAGCGAAATACTGAATATGGACAGCCCACGGCACTCGCTAGAATTGCAACTGCAATCGCAGATATTGGCTTCATTTTATATTGTTTATGTTCGGAGAATATACGGATATTACGAAATTGTGTTGTTTACGTGCGAATTGGTTCGCTGGCAACGAATGTCATAGTCGGTGGAAGCTATATGGGAAATTTGGCCTTTGTGTGCTCTGCAAATGATGTAATTTGGGTAGATAAACACGGATGGCATTTCTTTTTGTGCTGTTCAGCATAAACTAATATGGCCACTGGAAAATAGAAACTGCGATAGTTTCATTTTATGGTAGTCAATTCGACTTTAATAATAGATAGATAAAACATTTTTTCGCATTTAAGTTGACACACAAATACAAGGAAAAAAAGAACAAAATTAAAAATAGGGTACAATTAATACAAATTCATTTAGAAAAATAAAAACAAAAAAAAAAAGAGAAACTCCATCAAACATTTAAAGTATGCAAAAGGACGGATCATGTGTGTCACAACGATGCGAAAGGGCGAATAATAATGTCCGACTGTTTCCCGTAATCTCAATATTCAGTCATGTACACAGGATATGTTCATAATGCACAAGTGTGTTCACAAACGCAACTTCAACAATGCTTGTGCTGTGCAACTGCTATGTATACCTACGGTAATTTATTAACTCCGTAGATTGGTATTATTTCCAAATACTACACTAACAAGCGATATCTTGCAAGCATTGTTTTTTAATTATCATGAGTAAAACTAGTAATATTATAGCAACCCCAGAGTCTGTATTAGAATTCCGATAATGTAGCGGGTTAGTTTTCGATTTGT